>CALYLW010000042.1:1736547-2286389 GCA_944989445.1 Ampullaceana balthica | reverse complement strand
CCCTCACGCCACAAAACACTATCCAGTTTGTTATTAACTATATTAAATATGCGAGTGGGCGGTCAGAGAGGCAAATAACTGAAAATAGACTAACGACTGCTGTCTCCAACAACCCGCCCCCCAGGGTGGAAGAGGTCGAACTAGTCTTGCTACCCATTTGCAAAACAGATAAACTCGGCTGAATAAAAAAAGAGATAACCCATCTGCACATTAAGGGGTTACATCGAGAATATTAAATCGCTGTACATAAAAATGCAAAAATGTCGCAGAGTCCTAGTCTACTCTAGAGCAACAAAACAACCAGCACAACAGACAAGCGAGATTGTAAGAGAGCCAAAGTACTTTAAGTGGCTTACAGATTACCAACAAAAAACCCTGACTACTAGATCCAGACGCATAATCTAAAAGCTGGTAAACACTTTTATTACCTATTTTCCTAATAATATTTAGAACCAACCAACCAACCTGAAAAACACGGTTGTGTCTTCCATTTACATCAACAAACAACGATAGTCTAACTACACAGAAACAAGAAACACTACACTAAAATGTAACATAGAATGCAAGGAGGATTTTAAAAATTCCCCTTAACACAAACTTGAAGCATTAGGTCTAATCATCCCGAAGAAAAAAAACGCCGATGACCACTCAGGGCGAATACTTAAGACAGAGGCGCGGAAGACTACTACCGGCGAGGGACTTAACTACCAACTTAATAAAATATATCGCCTTACAACAAAACGGACAAAAATAAGTGCTCCCCCGACACTAAAAAAAAACTATAACTCACCGCATGATAAAAAATAAACTACCATTCTAAAAAACGCGCGAGCGGCAAATAGATTGCCCCAAACCACTCACTCTCCAGACCATTAAAACACTAAGTCTCCCGAGAGCATAGAGGCGCAAGGTAGGATGGCAAAAGTATAAAGATTTATGGCCCCGGAAGATTGGTATAGACTAAACACCCAAGAAACTCAAGTCCCTATAACCTCGCATAAGAAATTAAAGACATCGAGATAACAATGAAAGCCGCACGTTTTGCGGCGTGCATTGTTTGTATAGCGGGCGCTTGGCGTGTTTGCCAAAGAAGCACCTAGGCTGTTCTCGACAAAAGTCAAGCCGAACATGAACTACAAGGAAAAAAAAATTCCGTGGCACCGGCGATTGTTTGATTCGCACTCAGAAACGCGCCTCGAAACTGATAACACCCAAAGGAGATAACCCACCTCAAGACTACAATCGGAGAAATGCGACCATAACTAAACGATAACAGAACAGTGTGCGGAGAGTTTTCCACAATTGTGTTATTCTGTCAGCACAGTAGTTTGAATCACAAATCTGTCTCCTAGAGCACAGATGTACACAAACAACATCACAAAAAAGGGCATCCATTCCAAGAACCCGTTGTAGAAAGACTAAAAAAACTCCTTATAAACATCAAATTACAAGCAGCACAATAACATCTCATGAAAAGCTCCGATGCCGTTCCTGCGACTCAACATCTTCTGGAGAAACCAAAAAGCCCTCATTAAAAAGCCCTAGGCGGTCAGAAAAAGCCTGGCGGTGCTCTCAGTTCGTGACAACGAGTAAGAAGTACACAAGAAAAAAAAGCAGGAAACCTTAACAAACCGGAGGAGCGCGTCGCTTGCTATCGTGTCGGTACTTCTATGCTTGCCTATAAACAAGACACCTCAAAACCATGCTGAAGCGCTCGCCAGACAGGAAACGAACCTTAGACGAGCTTCCAAGAGAGGCGAAGAAGCGTAAATACTTTCTGGGTTAGCTTCTCGTCCAGAGGTAAAACTTATAAACGCACTTTAGAACATAGCCCACAATACTATCACTAACCCTGAGCAGACGACGGTACCACACATGACGGGAAAAGGAACAATGAAGCAACCCACTGGCGACAGAAGAGAACCCTGACGGCAGCGTACTGCGCAAGAAAAGTGTGTGAGCATGGCACATTTGATAATGATATTCTCTGTTCTCGGTCATGCATGAGTGGGAAAAAACCTCGACAAACAAAAATGAAATATTACATAAAAATCCCCTTGACAGCATGTCCGAAGCAAAAATTACCTAAAAATAACTCCGATAGCCGCCCAACCTTCCAAACCGAGTCACTCAGCCAGAACGTCTCCGAAAGAGGCCCTACCCCTACTGTTCAGCACACAGCGTAAAGATCCCTAAAAAAAAACCACAGAAACACACACAAACCCCCACAAAATTCGGATTAAACGCAAAAAACCCATCAATAACCGGACCACGTACAGACCCAAGCGCAAGATGAAAAAACACTAATAGCAAACTCCAATGACGGAAAAACCCCACCATGGAATACCCAACACCCTATCCCCGGGGCGTCAGCCTGCCCCCCCCGCCCATCAGCCAGCACGCCACGCAGCACGGCCACACCCCCCACCCCCCCATGCTACACCCCCCCTAAAAACAACCCAATTAACAGAGCCTACCCGCCGGCTAAAAGTGACCCATACCCCCAGCAACTACACAAACCCACTCACCCGGGGCGTTTCACTGATAACACGCTCCCCCCCTCGCCTTGGACTGCACTCCCGCACACCCCAAGCACAAGAACACCCCAAGTCAGCACCAAACAACTCAAGCCGGATAAAGCCGACAAGCCAAAAGGCGAAACAACCTCAACAATTTAACACCAAACATCACCCACACCTTCCCCCCAAACTACCCAGCAATCACCAACGCGCTACCTCAAACACCCCAACACCCCTCCTGCACCCTAACGCACACCGTCGCGATCCATAACCTACCCTAACATTACCACCATACCATCAATCCCACGAGCCCATCACCCCAAGAACACACCCCCACAATCCCAGACCGACCATACCAAGAGAAACCTATCACATAACTAAAGCCTCAGCCAAAAAACAGCAACCCTTACCGAAAGAAAACGGCGAAAAACTTAAAAATTAAAAAAGCCCCCATCTAAAAAATGACCGAGACACCAAACAACACAAGAAATCAACAAAGAAAAACCCTAGCAACACAGACACACGAAAACAAAACAGAAACACAAAAAAACGGACGTAAACCTAACAAAACATCAACCATCGAGAGCCATACAACCTAAGAAACCATTCGAAAACTTAAAAAACCAAACATTTACAAAAAATCAATTGACAAACTAATCTTAACAACAAAAAAAAAAACACAAAGCGCAAAAATATGAACCCAAAACCCTTTAGAAATACAACGAAAACAAACAAACAATTTACCTACACCAACAATAAAATAAAAAAAATCAAAAAACGGAAAACAGCCTAGCAAAAACCAAAACCACTCACAAAAAGGAGAATCAAAACAAAAACCCCACCCCCATACTAAAAATAAAGAAAAAACCCAGATGAGTAGACAAAAAAAACAACAACAAAAACACAAAAACCTTATAAAAACAAATACCAAGATGCTAGAAGAAAAAAAATCCACCAAAAAAAAAGAAAAAATTAAAAAAACACATAAAACAAAAACATAAATTGCAAAGACCCCCACTACAACCATCCAAGGAAAACCCCCCAAAAAAAAAACCAAAAGAAGACAAAACAAAACCCAAAACCAGAAGACCCAATCGAACTAAATCAACAACACGAATACAGACAAATAAAATACTGAGCAAAAACCGTACTACTCATAAAAAAAACTGAGACAAAATAGAAGAGACCAATCTAAAAAAATGTTCCACAAGAAAACCATAAAACCAAAATCATGATTAATAACACAAAATTAGGGAGTAATAGTGCACTTCGGAAACGATAAGACGTAAAAGATCACCAAAAAGAATACCCTCAAAGAAGAAAACAAAAACAAAGAAAAACAAAAACGGCAAATATATTCTGGAAACCTTACCAATCCAAAAACAAAATAAGCAACCAACAGAAAAATACACAAGACCAAAAACAAAATAAAAAGGGAAATCCCAACCAAAGAATCTAGGAAACCGGACACACCCAAAAATAACAAAACAAACTAACGAACCCAAGACAAAAGAAAAAAAAATTAAACCACCACCAGTAATAACCCCAACAACCAGTACATCAAGAATCAAAGAACAAGCGAATAAGCAAAAAAAAAAAAAACAGCCCACGCACGAGCCCAGACCCACAACACCCCCTAAAAAAAAACACCAACAAAGCCATCACAACCAAAACCCCCCCCCTCCACTCAGTATCCCCCCACAACCTTTCTCCTCCACCCACACCCAATCCGCAGCCCGCCACCGCCACACCTCAACCCTGTCTCCGAATACCCCCATCATCCCCCTAGACCCCCCCCCAACCACTACACAAAGTCAGGGCTCCCAAACCCTAGAGCACCGATCCCCACAAGTAAGTAACCATAACCCCCGATACAAAACAAACAAAAATTACCACAACATAACAAACCAGCAACAAAAAAAAAAAACAAGAACAACCCATGAAACAACAAAACAAACGACCAAAAAACAAACAGAAACCGATAAACAACACTTTAAAAATAAAAAGCCACTCACCACCTAATAAAAAATAAGAAAACCAAAAATGACAAAAATCCATCACAGAGCATAACTATTCCTACCCTATCCTAACCCCCCCCCACTCGCGTACACCGACACCGCCACCCCCACCCTCTCCCCCCCCCCCCCACCAAAGCTAAACCCCATCACGCCGCTCACCCACGCACCTTTACTCTCTCCCCTCCCCGGCTCGCCACCAACGCCAACTCATCACCCCTTACCCCTTCCCTCCCCCACCCCTCCAGCCACCCTTCAGCCCACCCTTCTCCACCACGTCTCTCTCCACCGCCCATACCCCCCACACAACTACCCTCTATAAAAGGGTAAACAACGTGCACCCCAGACAATCAATCAACCATAAACCGAAACAACCAACCCCGGATTTAATAACAAAATTCCTACCAATCACAGACTAACGAACAATCCCCAAGACAAAATGAATCAGACAAAATTAAAACAAAAAAAATCAAAGGCAAAATCAGCAAAAAAATAACACCAAAGGAATTAAAAAAACATGAAATAGACCAGATACAAACAAACTACACAGAAAAAAAATAAAAGAAAAAAAAAAAAAAAAAAACACACAACTGAAACAAAAAACCCGAATTGTAAAAGACAAGAGAAACCCATAACCTGCAAAATCAAAAGAGAAAAAAAACCTCAAAATTCCACCTACAAACAAGACATCAAACATCGCAACACTCACACTAAAATACGAAGAACAAAACAAAACCACCAATAACCCTATTGATAATCCCAGCAACAACCGGCAACAAAACAACCGGAAACAACTAAAATCAAATCTTCATCCACTAGTAACCAAATCTCAAACCTAACAAAGAACCAACCAGGATCAACAACTACCATCAAGATAGCCGACACATCACGCATAGGAAACCAAACAGTTAATTTAACAACAATTGTAAAACTAAATTACAGACCCAAAAATAACCCCCCCCCCAAAAACACATACCAGAAGAGAAACAAGAGAAGCCACTAAAGTCCAACCGAAAAATACAAACCGTAAGGAAAATCACAGAACCATAAAGAAAATACATGCAGATAACGCAGTACAACAACATACAGAATAGATAGAATAAAAATTGAAACTAAACAAAAAGCAAAAATAAAAAAATTTACCGGACAAACACAAACAAACAACGTCAATAATCACAAAAACATCATAGAAAGAACAGCACAGAATTACAAAATGAGAAATTAAAAAACCAACACCTAGCCTCCAAATAAACACCTCCGAACAAAAAGCAATACCCACGCAAAGAAACAAACAAAACAAACCATAAAAATAAAAAATCTAACAAACATCAAAGACACATCAACAAATCAAAAGACTATTACGAAACAGACGAGCACCCAACAGCCGCCGCGGCAACTCCCCTACGCACGATCATCAAAACGCCCACTCCCCTCCGTTCCAACACCCCTACCTCCATATTCACCCACAACGACACACACCCAAACACCCATGACCTAACACCACACCACAAACCCCCCAAAGAAACACACAAACACATCCCAAACCCCCAAACGAAAATAAAGATTAAACAATAACTCCATACCGCAAACACATAACCGTAACACTAGCCCCAAAACCACCACCACACACTCCAAATTTAACTAAAGTACAATGCGTGACCCACCACCAAGCCCAATAATAACCCCTATATAACCAAAACCCAACACAACAACCCCCAGACAATAAAAATGCCAACAACACGTTAACCAAAATCAATACAGAAGAAAATCTTCACCCCGCGACCGTCATAGCCGGCCCCCCTACCCATGGAGAACAAGAACCAAGGCCCAACCACTAGAAAACCGACCCCCACCCCCCCTTTTAGGGAACAAACCACATTCCCCGGGGGGGGTGGGGGGGGGGGGGGGGGGGGGGGCGGGGGTGTGGGGGGGGGGGGGGGGGGGGGTGGGGGTGGTTATTTTAAATAAAAATTTGGGGGGGGGGGGGACCTCCCCCCCCCCCTTGGCCCGAGTTTGAGTTGTGGTGGGTTTCTTCCGAGGCGCATTGAGCCCCGGGGAGGCCAAAAAAAAAAAATAAACCATGTAACCCACAGCAATTGAGAAAAATCCACTTATCCTTAAAAAAATTTACAAAAAAAGCACAAAAACCCACAACACACAAATAACACGCGAAAAACACAAGCCAACAGGCACACCGTCTAAAGCATAAAATACCAACAGAATCAAAATTGCCACCGACATTACACCCCAAACTTCAATCAAAGGAAACAAGATACAAACAATAACAACACACATACCAGTCACCTCAATACAACACAGACCTAAAAAAAAAAAAAACTACGACCCTAAAACAACCCCAAGCCCTAAAAACCACAACAAACTAACACAACAAATATATTGCACATACACTAACACAAGCGCAACAACTAACAAATACAGTTATAAAGTAAAACCACCACATACTCCAACTCAAATTTAGCAGCTCGCCACCAAACACCCCTACCAAGTAACCGTCAACAAATAACTAATCATTGCCTCACCCACCGCAAACCACTCCAAACACCCAACACTCCATAATGACAAACCCAATAAAATAAGAAACAAAACCCATGCCATACAATCAAGTAAATTATAACAAAAGAGAACCAACCTCAAACAACCCCCCCATTAGCAAGGAACCAAAGCAAATCGAGCGCAACCCATAATACACAACATGCGTGCAAAACCACCACACAATGAGCCATCTACCATACATCGCAACCTAGTAAAAAACAGATGCGTTTTAACCCATCACCCCCAAGCAAAAAAAGAAGAAAAACCCTCATCCTCAAACAACAAGAATAATAGAAAGAACAACAGTACGCAAAAAAACCCTACCTACTACCTACTCTTCCGCAACCCGAAAAGGAGTGTCAAAATACCATACAACATCGCAAGACGCGAATCAAACCACCCCCACCCAGAACACCCACACACCTACCCCCCAAGTTACTCCAGCCCAAAATACTAACCAAATTATCACCAAACCGTCCCATCAATACCACCCACCCGTACCATACGTAACACCTAATATCCTACCCACCCGACGCCATCAACGCTAACCACCAAAAAGTCCACCTCAACAACCACGAAACGCTGACATCTAAAAAAATTCAACAAACCACAAATCCCTGACCCCCCGACTTCCCGCTCTCCCTAGATGAACGCACCCCAGCTGTGCTATCTCCCATACACCACTACATCCACCTATCTGACCAAGCAAGACTAGTGACTCCTGCCAGCCACACAGCCCTCCTTCAATCCCTGCAACCCCGCCACCCAAAACCCCACCACCACATTCTTCACCCCCCCCACAACTCCTCCACTTCCGCACCCCCCAGTTCCAACCCACCCCCACCACCCTTACCCCCCCTACCTCTTCCCACGCCGCCTCCCACACCAGTCGTGCGCACCTCCACTACCGCAAAAAAACCCCCCCCAACTACCATAACTTCCTCCTTACACCACCCGACCTATCGTACCCCCCCTCGTAAAGACCTACAAAAAAATCGCCCCATCCAGAATAAACGTGATGATGTAAGTACCGTGAAACTCAGCAAAATAAACCCACAAACACAAAAAAGCCCAACACAACCCAACCCAAAAATATCACCCCAAAGCCAACCAAAAAAAGAAACCATAAACAAAAAAACCCAACGAAAGCTACAACCCAACACCAAACCAACATCCAACTACACATCCTCTACCCGAATCCATCGCCAGCACACCCCCGGCAACACCCACGACTCAACGAGCCAATATACACAAAACGTTAACCCCCCCCCTACGCAAGACAGCTGAGAAGTACAACAAAATAAGTATAAACAAAAAAAACGACACCCACCCAATAGAAAAATATACAAAATAAAGCTGATGCTTCCAACGTGAAAAAGAAAACAGAACCCAACCAAAAAAACATAACAAAAAAACTAACCATAAACCAAAAACAATACCACCTAACAGGCAAACCATCAAAAAATCAAAAAAACAACAAACGAAACCTAACAGTAACCCCCCCAAATACCTTCCAAGAAACACCCCCAAACAAAACACAAAAAAAGACATGAAAAATATAGTCAGAATACTGTAAACCCAAAACCCACAAAAATCAAAAAGCACAAAAAACAAAAACACCCATAGCATGACAATAACCTAAAAAAAAAAAGACCTCAAGCCCCAGTACCTTCGACAAACAACGCCGAAAAGGGCTTCCAATACAAGAAACCTCACAAAAATCCAACAACTCCCCCACGCATGCCACACACACATGCCAAAGAATATACAAAAAACCCCCCTGAGGGTGTCACTCGGGGCGGTCCACCCCCTAGTGACGCCACTTCATATACTGTACAACATTTTGGCTTTCGGCCACCCATGAGTGAGTATTATGAATTTAATTCCATGAAGTATTTTAGTAGTTAAATATGGACAATGTTGTTTTTGTACTCCAGGTTTGGTCTATATTCGTTAATCCTACCGTTAGCCAGATTTAAAGACATTTTACCCATATAAGAGCCATATTAGAAACAAATTAAATGGGCCCCTGGGTCCAAACGGTAAATGATGTAAAGTTTAAATAAACTCTAGATTTCAATCTGAAAGATGAGTGATATATTCGCCAAGTTTGGTCGAGATCCATCAATCTATGTAAAAACGTATGCGACACAAAGCCACACACAAAAAAACAACAACTTTGTCTTTACCATCCTATATATAGGATATATTTTATATGCTCAATTAATTATTTATAGGAGATATTGAACAGCCCATTTTTGTTGATCTCACCCCTAACCGTTTTCTCGTAGTCAACAACGATCAAATTCCTACCCCTCCCATTTTGTTGACGTCATTAATGCACAGCTCTTTAGACTAAATAAAGTAATGTTGTATGTTGAATACACATTAAAAGTGAACATTAAATAAGATGACTTTCATGTTCATTACCTGGATCGGTGCAGAAGATTTCAGCAGTATTTGAATGTAAGAATCACTTGGAGACTGACTTTTTTCAACAGACAACACTTTGTTGATGTCCCTATAAGCAGCCTGGTAGAAGGTATGGTGATCAATATTGCGTTTTTTTTTCATTTTTAATCGTTTGGTCTAATGCAAGGAATTTTATGGCTAGTTATAACCTTTATGTTATGCAAAATATTTAAAAAATGAGTATTCTAAGTGAATATAACTAGTATTTGTCAAATGATTTCTTTACATCAAATGAAAAACATCAATTATCATAAAATTAATTGAAAAATAAATAACTAGAAAACCTTTTCAATGTTGCAAAGTAGCTGCATAACATTTTTAAGTCTCTTCCGTTCAAAAATCCTATTTTAATTTTTAAAAACAAACAAACAGGTTTTGACATTAAGTTGATATTAAAATATACAAATATATCCATGTAATTACATGACATTGTAAAGGCTTTTTAAACTTACTCTGATTTGTAGTGTGATTGAATCAGATGGGACTTGCACTGGAATGGATATCAGACCATTTTCAGGAATGGACAAAGTATATTCAGAGATTATGTTTTCATGTGGAAATGTTCGCTTGTGCCCCCTCCTGTTCCAGAGTGGGAATATTTTAATTGCATCAACGACCGATATCGTGATTTTGACTGGGTCGGACGTAACACTTAGAGGTAAGCCATCAGGTTGGGTAGCTTTCAGCTGTAAGAAAATTTACATGAAATAAATTATACGTTTTACTTTTTTTTTAAAAAACTGTCGTTGTTTTCAAAATAAATAGATTGGGTATTTAGATAATTTTTTATCATACGATGCTTTTTTAAAAAAAAGTTGAATGGAAAATTTAGAAAATGGAATTGAAAAATTTTAGTTTATAAATATTTATAAACCAACAATATTTTTTCCTCAGCGACCAGTTATCCATAAAATTACAACACATTTCAAACTAGTGGTTCCAAGGGTTATGAAATGGAATTCTTAACGCAAACGAAGCTTTCAATGAAACTAAAAGGCTAGATGACGGAAACTGACATAAGCAGTGTACTGAAGTCCAGGTTTAAACGACTTCGGGTTGTACTCTGAATACTCCAGCTGGACACCCTGGGAATATATTCGGACGGTTCCATTCCCTGACATCTGGTTGTCTGTGATGGAATCTGTGACATTCGCAATGACGATCAAAATATCCATATCGTCTGGTTGGCGAAGGGCCCTGATCTGTGACATGGGCAGAGAAACCTTTGTCTCTCCGTCAATCTAAACACAACCAAAAAAAAAGAGAGAGAAAGTTAGTCAACGAAATGAGTTTTCCTTCCGATAATTTATTAAAGTGTGGATCAATAAAGCCCATTGGGAAAAAAGGGTTGAATTGTTTATTATTTAAACAACATGTAAAATAATACAGGTTTCTAAAAAATAAAATAAAAATGAAATCATTTAGTATTATAAAACTATTTAACAACTACCAAATACACGAATGTAAACAAACGTTTACCGGCACTTGGACGGCGATCCCCGAGGAAGCTTTGCTGTAGTCATTGCTATCATAGCTTTTCAGAAGCTTAACTAACACGTTAGCCATTCCTTTAACCGGTTTGCCGTAGGTGTATCTGTTGGATAAATACAAATAATAAATATTTTTAGCTTATAATGTTGACGACATTTAAGTCACCACTAAAATCAGCTTGTTAAAGGCATCGTTTTCATTTATTAAAAAAAAAGAAAATCAATAATTTCTTTGTAGATATCTGAAAGACGTCAAACGTCGCCCGGATGGGACTTCTGTTATACATGGATGGATTCCATTGTCATGGGGTGCTATAAAGTTTACTTCGAAGACTCGAAAAACTCAACATTTTTTAAATACGACGCTACTCATTTATGTAGAAATTAATTGTGGCAGTTTGAGCAATGAATTCAGCACACACCCCCCAACCACCCCCCTAAAAAAATAAACCCACACACAATATGTAGTGCGTCCGTAATTCTCTTAGGAAGAATATTTTTCAATGCCAGCCAATGTGCATGTCATGGGAACCGTATGACACTACTCTAAAATGATGGTGACATTCAAGAGATACAAATAGCCCAATGCCCCTTATAAGGTGAACATTTACATAAAAAGAAGCGTTAAACTTTTATTTTCATTTTTAAATCAACAAAAAAAAATTAACCGAATTTAAAAAATAAAAAATAATAAATAATGCATAACAGCAGCTAAGAGGCCGTCCATAAAGTACGTCACACTATTTTTGACCATTTTTAATTCCCCCCTCCCCCTGTCACAATCTGTCACAAATCTTGGACAACCCCCCCCCCACATTTCTCCTTGTTAATTAGCTTCTAAAAATAAATAACGTTATAATAAAGTTTTTAAAAATAAAAGAAAAAACAAGATAATTTTTTTAAAAAGGAAGCAGCTATATTTAAATACGTGGATTTTTCTAATTCCGAAATTTCAAACTCATATTCTTTTATTAATCCAAAGACTTCTGATACTAATGCTACTGAGCTGTAAAAACATAGGGGCTGAAGTAGTGTACGAACATGACAATTATGTGCTGGTACATTTAATCGATTTTAACGTGGGTAAACTACTGGAACAAAGTTGTTGGCGTAGTTATAATAGTTATATAGTTTATTCTTTCAAAGCAAAATTATTTTAATGTTATATCTTTATTTTGTGGAATAAATGAAAATCATGAAATAAAATTGCTTATCTAATGGAAAATAAACTTGGCACACAGAAACACACAAGTAGCCACTCATGAACAAGTGCTCAACATTACCAAAGCTTTTTGCAATAGGAAAGAATCAGAAATTGGATACAAAGAAAAGACTATTAATAAAAAACAAAACAAAGTGGCAAGTGATTTTTACGACATTTCTTAAATGATTTTAAATAAATGAGGATCTGAAAATAATGGACTACAGAGGCCCAACGTGTGTAAATACTTCTTCATGGCTGAAAAGTATGCAGGAGCTCAAGAAAGAAGCAAAAAATTAAATGTCAATGTCAAATCTTGCTTAAAAAAGTTTATTTAACCAACTTTATTTACATGTTACTCCTACTGAAACTAACTCTTTAACTGTTTTAGTACACAAGAACGTTGTTACGCATTCTTTTCCATGTCTATACTTCGTTTGAAATATCAAACTGCTTCTACAAGCAATGCATTAAACAGAATTCAGGATACAAAATAGTGAATATACCATGGAGCTATTTTGAGGTTATTTTTAAAGCTTTAGAAGAACTGACAGATGCAGACAAAAAGCTCAACACACGAACAGACGCAGGAGCTTTGATAGTAACAATGAAATCTTTATATTTTCTAGTTTATATCAAAGATGCCCGAAATTATTTACCAACGTATAGTGTTAAAAATGCTTAACAGGGGCTTCTCACAGAAAAACTAATGGAATACTAAAGGATGCTTAGGCACTTAATAAAATTGTATGTGGAAACCTCATTGTTTTAATCGAACCTTCTAATCAAAGAACGAGAGCGCTAATGTTTGGTGATCGAAGGGAATATGATTCCATGCTGTGAAGAAAAAAAGTTGAGAAGAAATTTTTATTCTTCATAACATGAGATTACTGTAGAAATTCGTGTGAGTTTGTGGTAGTTATATCGAATTTATAAAACGGATATGATTTTCGTACACCAGCTAATATACTGGACTTTGAAATGTTGCCTTCAAATTAGTGTATACAAAAACATTATCTCATGTGTCATTGTCAGACAAGGAATATTTGAACCCCACAGGTAAACAAATAGAATAAATGAATTCAAGACCAGTTAACTTATTCAAGTTTAAAAAAAAATTATTTAGGCTAGAAGTTACCCTGCCTAAAATAATATCATTAATTCGAACATTTTCTTTAAAAATGCAAAGTTGTTAAAATAGCTTTTCTAAAATTAAGTTAATAAAAATTAATTAAGATCAATAACGAATACACCAAGAGTATCTAATAAAGAGTTATTTTGGCTATTTTATGGCTGAAATCATTGATACATGAAAGATTGCGCAATGAGAAACATATAACTTCAAATCTATTCCAGAAGTGAAGCTTTTCTCTTTATTTCTAACATAAAAACGTATTGTGTCCTTATTATTACTTTTTTTTATAAAGAGCATAATTCAAATCAATTTATTGTCATTTAGTTTTTTTTTAGTGCAAGACTGCACTCTAATATCGTCACACGCGTGAATCCATGTAAAACTTACTAAAATAAATAGTAAGAATCGAATATTTAAGTGGAACTTAGATTTAAAGTAGAGTGTTTTGACTTGACGTCACAATTCTTAAACTTCCCCCTCCGCGTCGTCACACATCGTCACAAATGTGGGACCCCCCAATTCCCCTCTAGGTGCGTGACGTCATTTATGGACTGACCCTATAGCATTAACATATTTTCAAGGGGGGGGGGCGGCAAATTTGGGTTCTGCCCCTTGCGGCACAAACCCGCGCTACGCCGCTTATGCCGCTGCTTGGATTTGACAGTAAAAGAAACATAAAAGTCAGAAGTGAGGTTTACAAAGTTATTTAATGAATCACTTAACTTACTTGGATTTCACAGTAAAAGTGACGTCAGAATCAGATGTCAGGATGTAAGATGGCAGCATGACATTGACATCAAATGTAGGAAGAACTGAAATGGTGTTAAGAATGATAAAGTTATTGACATTAAACACTAATTTTAGATGATGAATTATTATGATTTTTACAATTATATTTATTTTTATTTTGAAAACTTCCCCAAGAACATGTTATTCAGCCACTAAACAATAAATCCATTACAAAAAAAATGAAATTTTAAAGAAAAGTTCTAAAAATTAATTAACTTATTTCAACATACTGTTTTAGAGTTTAAATCCATGCAGGAATGCGACCATTTTACATTTAAACTAAAATTTCTTACAGACTTAACTGAAAAAAAATAATAAAATGATACTCTAGAGCAGCAGTTCCCCCAACCTGTGGGTCGTGGGGGTCGCGACGGGTTTTCTGGGGGTCGCCAAATGTCGACTAAAAATATTCACTATAATGCAAATTTGCTCTATTTTGTAAAAAAAAACTTTATGGAAAATGACTTATTTAAATTTCATGGGAGTCGCGGTCATATGGCTTGGGGGCCGTCCATAAAGTACGTCACGCTATTTTTGACCATTTTTGACCCCCCTGTCACAAACTGTCACTTTTTAAATTAACACCTAATTAAAATATTTAATTTAATACTTAAATTACACTTCACCATTAAACTGTATTAAAATATAAACTTTCCAATTAAAATTAGGGATGTACCAGATTCAAAATTTTGAAATCTGACCGGAGCTGAATTTGGCCGGATTTATGAAGTGAAATCCGGCTGGTGCCGAAATCAGATTTCTTAAAATGGCCGGATTCCTGATTTGCCGAAGCCATTATGAATATATATATAAATTAGGAATCTACCGGCCAGCCGGATTTATAAAGTGAAACCTGCCGGAGTCGAAGCCAGGGCCGGATTTTTTTTTAAATAGCCGGATTCCGGATTTGCCCGGAGCTGGAGCCGAAATCCCGTACACCCTCACTTAAAAGAACTATCATATTATTAAAATGACTTTAATAGTAGAATAGTTAATTGGCAACAGTCGTCACAGTTATTCAATGAAATAGTAACTCAATCTAGATCAAATTTGAAAAGAAAAATTGCAAAAATTACACTTGGCAATTGTATAATACACATAATTTCTCTGCTAACTTTTCATTTACAATGAGTGAGGTTAGGTTTTAGATAATCTTCCGATTATGCAATCTATTGACAAAGGATAATAAGTAGATTTGCGAAACTTGACCTCACCCAGAGATTAAATAATACAAAGAAAACAAAACAATTTGACTTTTTAAAAAAAAGACTAGATTGACAAATTATGTGACCAACTCGTGTGCTATATTGAATCTGTTTATTATGGTCCTATGAATTATGTTTTTTCAAAAATATTCACTGGACATCATCTTACAACGGTGAAATGAAGTTTTCATCCATAGTTACGACTGACATCATTCTTTCACCATCATCGTTTCCTGGAAGAATAATTGCAGACAGATCAAGTCGTCCTCATCTAGCCACTCAACAGCCTCTGTATGTGCATTTTCTTTTCTGGCAATAACTGCCATAGGTTCTCTTTGCCTTCTAGAAGTGATTCTCAAAGGACGGATGCTTTTTAAATCCCTTATATTAACTTCACCGTCGTCTCTGTTTCTCTGTTTCTCTGTCTCTGTCAGTCTTGGGCGGGCGGAAAAACAAAAGTAAAAAATGACCCACTTCCCGTCATGCCACCGAGCTGAAATTTGGCACATGGACCCGTCTCACCTAAAAATGCATCGTATAAAAATTTCAGATCGATCGAACGTACCGTAATTAAATTAATGCATTTTTAGTTTATCCTAATATAACGTATGTAATTCAAATTCACGGTTTGTTATTGTTTTTTTTCTTCCACTTCCCCGTGAGAGTTTGAGTTGACGCCGACCGTCGTGCGACACCCTCACGTCCCACCCCTCGTTTAATATTAAAGACAGGGGACATCACTCGGTGTCAGTCTGTAAATGTTTGTAACGTTGGAACATAATCAATACTTTTAGTTCTGTCTCATATATAAGGGATTTATTGTCAAAAACTTTGTTTTTACGGGTTTGTTTTATTATCTGAGTTGATTCTGGAACAGTTTGGGTGGGCACATTCTCCTGAGCCCGAGCTCTGTGTTTTCCTGTATGTTTCTTCAAAATGTTTGTGAGGCTAAATATAAGTGACCTACTTTGCAAAGTAGATCAAATAAGCTGGTAATCATATGGTTGTACTTTGAAAACTCCTGTTGATCTTGGCATAATGTCATCAAATTTGAGAGTTTGTGCTACAATCAAGGAAGGACATTTATGAGAATCTGCATCTTTCATGTCCATCAACTATTTGGTTGATTGGGATTGGAGGAGGGGAAGAATCTTGAAGGTAAAACGTTGAAATATGAGCTTCATGCTTTGTCGTAACATTTCATGTCCTGATATTTAACAATTTGAGTGAATTATTGACTGGTGCGAACATGATTGTCAAACCATACCTGATCCTTATATTTGTAATATTAGTGCTGCTGCATCCAATTCAGATTTATGAAGAACACATTCAGGAGATACGCATTTCATGCTATTTTGACATAAAACTAATTCTAATTTTTCAAAAAAAAATTGAAAATTATTTTTAAAGCTATTTAAATTCTACTAAAAAAATATATAAATAAATTAGAAAAAAAATAATTAAAAAAATAAATGTGTGACATCACACATGGCCTGACCCCCCACCTCCCCCCCTGTCACAAAGTGTCACACTTTCTTAGACCCCCCCCCCTTGGAGCGTGACGTACTTTATGGACGGCCCCTTGTATAAAAAGGGGTCGCCACCCAATAAAGGTTGGGAACCACTGCTCTAGAGAAAAAAATTAATTCTATCTGTTTTCACTACCCTGTGATTATTTTATAGTAATTATCTTAACAAAGGATTTGAATCTATTTTTAGAATCTATCCCGATTCTAAAGTTATCGTTAGTTAACATGCATTATCCAATATAATAAAAAATAGCAGTTATTTTTATAAAAATCTTAAATGTAATTAAATTTAATGATTGCCACATCTACATGGTTAAGTGTTTCATCTCACCGTACTCAGCGACTGTGAAGACTTTTTCAGCCTTAGTTCTCTGGAAACATTTTTGAAAAAATCCCACATAAATGTTGTGTTGAAATATTCTTTTCATCTCAACACTCCTTACTTCTTACTTCTTAACAATAAATTCAGGCTTAAATCGAAATTCTACAGTTATTGTTTTTTCTCATAGAGTACTTGATAAATTGGGCAGCGGACAAAATATCGTCCTCAGCATTTTTCAGACTTTTAAATCGTTAAGAGTGTTCACGAAACAAGATCCCTCTAGATACGGGAACCCAGCGTGGAACGGGAGGGGAACGAAAAACCTAAGAGGAACTGGGTCTTATCAAGCAATTAGACCTAACGGTACAGTGCAATTCCCGTGACGTCCAATTATTATATTTAAAACTTTAATAGATGTTTTAATATACGTGTATTACGCTTGTTGTCATGTAGTCAAACAGCTTCCCCCCAAAAACAAAAAACAAAGTTACTATCTTCACGCTCCCCCTGTGTACATTAATGGACAGGTGCGTCCTCAGAAGGTTTGATATGAGGATCAATGTCTTTATTAGTTGTTAGAACTCGGCACCATCAGTAACGAGGGGTCGAAGGTACCAGTAGGTGCCAAAGAGTGAACACCGCATACGTCTTGGATAAGCGCTCTTGTAATTAATCAATATTGTTTTGATCCTTAGCCACAACTGGTCTACCACTATAGTATTTAAAATGATATCATGTCTTGAGTCCAATAATTTAGGCTCATTTGACATTTGACATTCGAACGCTTATTTAATTGTTAAAAACTTTAATACTACAACTAACATATTTAACGCATTGCTTTACCTCCTGATTTGGAGGGTGGTGGGGGGTGGGGTGGAGGTCGGGCGTAACAATCAAAAAAATAAATTGAATGATAAGGAGGAATAAAGTGGATTTAGTAGTAGGATAATTTGATTTTTAGTTATCCGCGAAGTTGACTTTTGAGCTGTAAAGACGCAATCATTATAATTATTTGGGGATAAAATCCAAATATTTTTCTAGTTGTGGGTATTATTTATGCGTTGAAACTAGATTTTCTAGATGTCACCATTGATATTATGATAAAGTGAGGACAGTAAAGACTAAAGTAAAATGAATCAAATAGGTGAAAATTGACCCGTTCCCTTCGCCAATTCTTGGCGGCTTGATCCTCGAGTTAAATGTTCGTTTTTAATAGAGGCACTTAAACATTTTGATTCGATTTAGTTCATCATGTTTGTGCCTAAGGCAAACTATAAATAAAATGTAACAAAAATAATTTTCATTGATATTGTCATTGTAATATTAATATGAAATATATGCTGAATTATTAAATTAAAGAAGCATAAATGACATAAGTTTATATTTTATCAAAGTTTTGATTTAGTTACATTATAGAAAGCGCTACTTCTTTATATATATATACGAGCAACAAAGCCCGTCCAAGGACGTTCCGCCACCGTTCAGTGGCATGTTGTAACTCCCCTTCAACAGCCCTCTCGACCGGCATACATGTGCATCACGTCAAAAATACTATTCATTATAGTTAAAATAAATAACTAGCAAAAACAGAGCTTTTGACTACAAATCCCACTGCGAATAACTCAAAATAAAGTCTTGGAAGAAATACAGCACCAAAAATAACTCGTTTTGAACGTCCTCGCAATCGTGTTCAATATGATTGGCTGTCGGAGTCATATGTGTTTAAGGGACCAATCGCTATCGATGACCGCACGGAACATAGCCTTTTATTATATAGGATATATTAAGAGCCCACAGTCCCCAGAATGAATTTAACCCGCATCTATTTCGTATATGTAGACTATTTTTATCTTACAAATGATAGCATTCTTATTTCAGCGCAAATATAAATCAACGCATTATTCCTATATCTACTCTTAAGTAATGGTTATACTTCATCGATATATCACTCTTTCCAATACTTGAAATGTTAATGCGTTTTTCAAATCAAACAGCCCATCGTGTATCTGTACTTACAGCCATTTCCACAGTAATTTTCCAGTCTCCCAGAACAGGTTGTGTAGACAATGTGAACTCTTGGGATACGACGCCATTATCTGGTGTAACCTGGAGCCATTGTTTAATCTTGTTGGAATCTGCGTCCTAGTGTCAGAAAAACAAGAGTTGAGTTAGATTTGAGTCATTGTTAATGTTGTGTTGTTTTGTTTCTTTGTGATGTGCCTTACTAACTTCGGGATTAATTATTAAAGTTAAAAATTTGAGGGGGAAAAATGGGTATTTAATATAACACAAGGGATATCGTTCATTTTCAGGGCCTTTGCAAGACCTTTTGAGGCCCACATGTCACTTTTCACCCCTACATTAAAATATAATGCTAATCTCATTTTATCACTTTTATACCATTTATTTGTCATGTCCTCTAGCTCCACTAAGGTTTATATGTTCAAAAAGACGTTTCTGTTAGCAAGTTTACAATTTATTAACAAATCATGCGGTTTCAATGTCAATTATATGCAACTTACATAAACTGATATGTTCATAGGTTCATTGTATAACTTGAGATCGGAGTTAGTAGCAAATGTTCTGAAATTCACTGTTAAGTAAAGTCATAAGTCATAATGAGAAAGCATATAACGAAACAAATGGTAACTGACAACAAGTCATACATTTAAAAATAAAATAATCGGAAATTTCCATCATATTAATTTTATTTTTCCATTTAATTTAATTTCCACAAACTTTGTTAAAAATAATTTTATCTGGATAAGATTTGGTTCGAGTTCTTTCTCACCCGAAAAAATTAATTAAATAAATAAATAAATAAAAGAATAAAAACAAGCAGTAGCTGGTGTCCATATCTTTTACTAGCTTCACTTGTAACTGACACTGACTCTCAACTATCAACGGTAAACTTTAGAAACTAACAACTTTTTTATGGTCAACTAGAGTAGCGGACTACGTCATTATGGTAAACTAGAGTAGCGGACTATGTCAGTATGGTAAACTAGAGTAGCGGACTACGTCATTATGGTAAACTAGAGTAGTGGACTACGTCATTATGGTTAACTAGAGTAGCGGACTACGTCATTATTGTCAACCAAAGAAGCTGACTACCCTGCGCCGACCAGATAGCAACACTGCGCATCATTCTGCAGCAGTCACTAGAGTGGAACTCGCCGCTCTATGTCAACTTTTTTGACAGTGGAAATGCCTTTGACAGTGTGGACAGGCAAACCCTGTGGAGATTGCTAAGACATTATGGGGTGCCGCAGAAGATTACTGTTATAATCAGAAACACGTATGAAGGGATGAACTGCCGAGCTGTCCATGGTCAACAGATGATGGGTGCTTTCCAGGTGAGGACTGGTGTTAGTCAAGGTTACTTGCTGTCACCCTTCATGTTCTTGTCGGCCATTGACTGGGTGATGAAAACATCCACACAGCTAAAAAGGAATGGCATCCAATGGACCCTGTGGGATCAACTTGATGATCTTAACTTTGCTGATGATCTTGCGCTTCTTGCACATACCCAACAACAGATGCAGGAGAAAACAAACTTTGTTGCAGCCACTTCTGCTAGCATGGGTCTCAATATACACAAAGGGAAGAGTAAAGTCCTCAAGGTTAATTGAAACAGTACATCACCCATCATGCTAGAAGGAGAAACACTCGAAGAGGTGAACAGTTTTGTTTACCTTGGCAGCGTGGTAGATAAACAAGGTGGTACAGACGCTGATGTCAAAATAAGGATTGGGAAAGCAAGAGCAGCCTTCCAGCAACTCATCGATGTTTGAGTCTCCAGAAACCTAAGCAGCAAGTTAAAAATAAGGATTTTACCGCTATGGTGAAACCTGTGCTGTTATATGGAGCGGAGAACAACGGCAGTAAACCTGACCAGAATCCAGTCCTTCATCAACAATTGTTTATGAAGGATTCTCAGAATTCACTGGCCGGATAAGATCAGCAACCGGTATTTGTGGCAGCGGAAAAAAGCAGAAGCCGATTGAGGAAGAGATTCTACAGAAGCGGTGTAGGTGGATTGGTCATACGCTAAGAAAACCTGGTTCCAATTAGGGGTGTACCGGATTCAATTTTTTGAGATCCGGTCGGATTCCGGAGCCGGATTTACAAATAAAAAACAAAATATCGTACTAAATCACTTGATTTAGGTGAGTGGAGTCACTCGACTGTTCATTACTGCAATTCATTACTATGGACATGACCATGATGATATATACTCATATTGAATCATTGTAATTTAAAATAATTACATTAGAAAAAGTAGTACATGTAAGTTCCATAAGTTCAAGATGAAACACAATACATAAGCACATAATGTTAATTTATTAATTTTAATTTTTAGTTTTCAGATTCAGTTTTTAGTTTTCACATTGTTTTCGGTTGGCAAATAGGCAGTTCAGTTACAACTCGCAACAACAGTGACAGTTTATAGTTATTTCGCGAATTGTTCGCTGAATTGTAGCAACTGCCGAACTCACATACTTTAATATCGCGCGGTTTGCATTCATTAATGCGCGATCAATGTTCCCTCTAAGGTTCGTTGGTCAGTGTGCAAAGTAAAAATCTCGTGTGCAAAATTGCACAGAAACCCTTTTTTGTGCTGTATTTTACAAAATTTAATGCGCGGAAATTCTAAACTGCTGCGCGGCGTCGGTCAGATATCTGCGCGGGACGCGCAGTTTAAAGGGAACATTGTGCAGCATAATGTGCCACTTTTACTCAAACGGGCACGCACCTATGGGGGGGGGGAGGAGGGTCACACATTTGTGATCATGTGTGACGTAGGGAGGGTGGGTTTGTTGTTGTTTTCAACAACTGTGACGTCACATCAAAGCACGCAACTTTAAATAAAAAGTCCAACTTAAATCTTTGATTGCTAACAATAATAATTTATTTAATGACGTCTTAAATGGCTTCTCGCGTGTTACTGTATTAGAGTGCAGCCTTACACTTAACTGAAAATAAAAACATCCTTAAATGACATAAAGTGATTTGAAAAAGGCTCATTTTCAAATATAAAATACGGCTTTTATTGGGGGTGGGGGAGGGGCGAAACTTTATGACGTCATATTTGAGAGGGGGGGCTAACTTTTTGTAAAGACGTGTGACGAGGGGGGGGGGTGAATCAGCAAAAATCGCGCGACGTCATTTATGGACGACCCCATACAAGTTCTAGCACGCGGGTCGTATTCCAAACGAACGTCGTATACCAAGCAAATTGTTTCGCGTCCAGACAGGAGGTATACCGATTTAGACTTATACCAAAGCAGACACACGACGTACCACTGTATTCAAGTCCCACAAACTCATGATGTAATGCACCATTGAAATTCAAAATAAGTGTGTTTTTGTTGTTTTTTGTTTTTGTTGTTGATTTTGGTTTAAATTCTTATTTGCGTCAGCGAGAAATACTAAACTGGAAGTGCTACTGTGCTATTGCCAAATCCGGCCCAAATCCGGCAAAGTTGGACCGGAGCTGAAGCTGGAGCCGGATTTGTAAAAACGGCTAGATTCCGGATTTAACGGAGCCGGAGCCGAAATCCGGTACATCCCTACTTTCAATACAACAAGACAAGCTCTGAAATGAAACTCTCAGGGTAAGCGAAAAAGAGGCTGTCCGAGAAACACTTGGCGCTGAGAATTGGAGGCAGAGATGAAGAGAATTGGCCATGACTGGAAGATCCTGGAGAGGCTGGCCCAGGAGAGGGATGTCTGGAGGTCTCTCGTAGGTGGCCTATGCCCTTGGAGGAATCGCAGACGCCGATGATGATCGGTGGATGCCCCTCATGGATGAGAAGGCACAACTTCAAAGAAGCGGACTAAGCCTGTTTGCATAGTCTTTTTCTCTGCCTCTCTGAAATATTAATCACGTTTTAAATCTTCTTTTAAAACTACAGCAGTGGTGCTGTAACTACGATGAATATTTTCATTGTCTACGTCATCGATACGGACCCAACGTGCTTCACTACTGACTGTGTGTATACTTCTATAGTCGAGCTTCAGAAAAAGATTTAACTTGACTTTATTTGCAAACGTTTTAACTACGCGTCATTGTGTGCTGGTGAACATAATAGAGATCATGTATAAGATGTATATAATGTATTTTCAAATTAAAGCTCTTGATGAATTGATGGCATTTGTCCTCTACCTGTATCTCCTGGTTTGAAAATTGCTTTTATCAGCTGAATGAAAATGGATGCTTCTTTTTTGTTGATGCTCAAGCCCTGGGAGTGTTCAAACGTCAAACCACCGCTGCCCCTCACGGTCAGTGTATGCGGTATATCTTCAAGGACACTGGGAATCTTAGACATTTTTTCACGACGTTAAAATACTGAATTAATAATGAAAGTAATACAAGACTAAATGAATAATGAAAGTAATACAAGACTGAATGCAATCTGAAGCCCCTTACGTCAATCAGGAGTGTGTGTGTGGGGGGGGCGTGTTGAATGAATAATGAAAGTAATAAAAGACTGAATGAATAATGAAAGTAATAGAAGACTGAATGAATAATGAAAGTAATACAAGACTGAATGAATAATGAAAGTAATACAAGACTGAACGAATAATGAAAGTAATACAAGACTGAATGAATAATGAAAGTAATAAAAGACTGAATGAATAATGAAAGTAATAAAAGACTGAATGAATAATGAAAGTAATACAAGACTGAATGAATAATGAAAGTAATACAAGACTGAATGAATAATGAAAGTAATACAAGACTGAATGAATAATGAAAGTAATACAAGACTGAATGAATAATGAAAGTAATACAAGACTGAATGAATAATGAAAGTAATACAAGACTGAATGAATAATGAAAGTAATACAAGACTGAATGAATAATGAAAGTAATACAAGACTGAATGAATAATGAAAGTAATACAATACGGAATGAATAATGAAAGTAATACAAGACTGAATGAATAATGAAAGTAATACAAGACTGAATGAATAATGAAAGTAATACAAGACTGAATGAATAATGAAAGTAATACAAGACTGAATGAATAATGAAAGTAATACAAGACTGAATGAATAATGAAAGTAATACAATACTGAATGAATAATGAAAGTAATACAAGACTGAATGAATAATGAAAGTAATACAAGACTGAATGAATAATGAAAGTAATACAATACTGAATGAATAATGAAAGTAATAAAAGACTGAATGCAATCTGAAGCCCCTTACGTCAATCAGGAGTGTGTGTGTGTATGGGGTGGGGGCGTGGCAACATAAGGAATACTACACAATGATACAGTTGGCTTGAGTCGGTTTCATATATCAAGTTCAATAGAGCAGAAGCGAGACACAAGAAAATACTGTCTAAAAACAGAATATGTATGTGGAGGAGGGGCTCTTAATTCTCATAATTTATTTATTTTAAAAAGTAAAATGAAATACATACCTGCATGTCAATTTTGCCTGCACTTCCTAAAATGTAGAATACACAATTATTGTTATGACTTTATGGATCTTACAAGAAAACGAATGCAAAATAAATAATTGTTTTTGCAGTTCTTTATTTTAATTTTATCAAACTGTTTTGCAAAACTTGGATGAAAAACTTTTGTGTAACAGTACCACTCACACTCAACAAATACTACACCCAGAAAACAATCAAATATTACACCAAGACAACAAATCAAATACTACACCGAGACATCAATCAAATACTACACCTAGACATCAATCAAATACTACACCGAGACATCAATCAAATACTACACCTAGACAACAATCAAATACTACACCTAGAGAACAATCAAATATTACACCCAGACAACAATCAAATACTACACCCAGACAACAATCAAATACTACACCCAGACAACAATCAAATAGTACACCCAGACAACAATCAAATAGTACACCTAGACAACAATCAAATATTACACCCAGACAACAATCAAATACTACACCCAGACAACAATCAAATACTACACCCAGACAACAATCAAATAGTACACCCAGACAACAATCAAATAGTACACACAGACAACAATCAACAGTTCAATAACATGATATTTCACATTTTAATGTCATAATCAAAAATCAAACATTTCTCTAAATGATAAACGTAGCTTATGAGACCATCATGTCATTATGTTTTTTGTAACTAGGATATGCATGTTTTAAATTAAATAAATTTTTACATAAATGTGTTAATGTCTTCATGTGGAGCGCTGTGAGCCTAGCTGATCGCTGGGGTACTGCGCGTTATAAATTATAAATTAACAAACTATTATTATTATATTGAGGGGAGCGGGACGAGGGTCAACTCAACGTGATAACTTACCCTTTTTAAACAGTTTAGTTCCCCTTGCAACAACCGCTTTCCCGCCACGGATGCTCGCAAACACAGTGACGTCATCGGAAGCATCTAAAATGTTAACGCTGATGGTAAAGCTCATACTGGGGCGAACTTTTGACGGAGCGATGACAACATACGAGCTACGGTTTGGGGGGGGTGAAGGGAGGAGGTTAAAGTAACAATGAATTTGCATGTCTTTGATTTCTTAGAGTCTTAGGAAATTATGTTGACGAAATGAGTCAACGTGACATCCGGTATGTTTTAAGTTTTAATTATTACCATGCATCGATATCTCTTAAAGTAATACATCTATAACATATAGTTAGAATAGGTATTAATAGACTTATACAAAAGTTAACATTTCAGCTAATGCCAAATTCACGATTTTACGTAACTGTACAATCTTTGCCTCAGTTATGGATTTAATTTTAACTTTTGATACTCCCTTCCTCTATTTATAACCTGTATTTTTGGTTAAGTAATTGCCATTTGTTATGATGAAGGCATTAGTAGAAACGTCTAATTGTGTATAATAGTCTAATAGTAAAGCTTTTATGTTTTGTTTGATAACACAAGTCTTGTGTGTATCTTGTATTATAATTTATCTCAAAAAGGAGGGTCTAGTTTTGGAATGAGCGTCTACCATATTATTATGAAGCAGCCAGCATGCGCACCCGTCAGACAATAACCTACAGGTTGATCCTGTCTCGAGCAACTATTGGAGGCTGTAAGATTTTATCTTGCTTTTCACTAGTGCGTGACGTTACAGTTTCGAGCAACTATTGGAGATTGTAAGATTTTATCTCGTATTTCACCAGCGCGCCAAGTCACACTACCAGGCATCACCTCAGTCTCAAGGTAATATTTCGTTATATAGACTCTGTCTCCAGCCCATAAAAAGTAACCCCACCAGAAAAAAATACAACCTCGAAAATCGGACTTTAAATTTCAGCGAATTTGACATGACTGAGTCATATCAGGATAATTTTATTAAAATAGCTTAATATTTGATCTATTATCTCCCTTGCACAGTACATTACTGTATTTGAACGTATAAAGGACGAAGTAAATAAAACTCACTTGCTAGCGAAGGCGGTGCCAATAACCACCAGGAATATTAGTACTGTAGCCATCTTGCTTGGACCTAAAAAAAATATAAAAGTGTAACATATAGCACAAGAGACACTTGAGGTAATGCTATCACATATAGCACAAGAGACACTTGAGGTAATGCTATCACATATAGCACAAGAGACACTTGAGGTAATGCTATTACATATAGCACAAGAGACACTTGAGGTAATGCTATCACATATAGCACAAGAGACACTTGAGGTAATGCTATCACATATAGCACAAGAGACACTTGAGGTAATGCTATCACATATAGCACAAGAGACACTTGAGGTAATGTTATCACATATAGCACAAGAGACACTTGAGGTAATGCTATCACATATAGCACAAGAGACACTTGAGGTAATGCTATCACATATAGCACAAGAGACACTTGAGGTAATGCTATCACATATAGCACAAGAGACACTTGAGGTAATGCTATCACATATAGCACAAGAGACACTTGAGGTAATGCTATCACATATAGCACAAGAGACACTTGAGGTAATGCTATCAAAGTCTTCTTCTAACCAGAAATCTAAAAAGTTGGTCGAAAATGCCAAGGCTCTATACTCTATATAAAGAGAAAACGTGACGCTTGAGGGGGAACTCCCCCGCCCCAATCCCTTCCTGCCAGTGGCGTAGCGTGGGTTGGTTTCCAGCACTGGGGCAAGATGAGCAGGTATTGCCCCTGACCTCAGTCTCGTGCACGGATAGCAACCCCTTCGTCAGAATACAGTATATCATAGCACCAAGAATAATCATGACGAGGCGTCGGGATGGTTTTATATTTGTTGTTTTTTTAATTATGGTATTCTCAATTTTACGACCCTGACAATTTGAGTGCCCTGGGTAACCACCACCACAGCCACGCTCACGTTACGCCACTGCTTCCTATCCAACTGATTGGGAAGTGTGTGTGATTGTTTGATGTTCTTCACGTAATTAACTACGGTAGGGCCATTCATTTTTGATATTTTCTAACATTAAATGTGACCACGAATAAAACGCTTTAATAGCTTTCTTAATTTGAAGACCTCAACGGAAGAAACAGCGATGTGACAATTTTTTAAAAAAAATTATATTTTTTTTTGTTAGTTATCCTCCCTATCTGCTAGAGCAGTGATGGCGAACCTTTTTTGGGGCCGCGTGCCCAATTTCAATCAAAACCCACTTATTTATATAGCAAAGTACCAACACTCCCATGAAACCTGAAAATGGGGGTTTGCCTGGGCTGGTTTGTTTCGGAAGTAATATTTTAATCGCGTGCCGGATTGCAGCCGGATGATGGGGCTCTGCGGGCCGACTGTGTCACGCGTGCCATAGTTTCGCCATTACTGTAATAGTGGGTGTTAAAAATAAAATGTTTTCGGTGAGTTTTTATGGGAAAAATAACGTCTCTGAACCTATGAAAATTTCAAATGTATTTGGTTAATAAATGATAAATCTGCATAGTTTTGAACTTTAAAACTTGAATATCTCGAAACTACCAAAATGTAACAGCCGTTTCTTCCTTTGAGGTCTAAATTTTAGTTATAAGTTATACTTATAAAATCGTAACTTAATTTATGAAACATTTGCCATTTTAAAACTTTTCTTACTCATTGGTAATAACTTTTGTAATCATCTTATTCCACGACGAGAACCTCATTCTATATGAGATCCCGTTATCTATGGTTCCCATTGACGTTTAAGATCCAATTCTCGAGATTATAAAGGAAATGTTTACTACTATTGGCTTACGCCCATCAACTATAACAGAGAAATGAAACAATATCTATAATTCTGTTAACACGATGCCATTTAACGTGTGCCTAGCTAAAGGTCCTTATATACAACATTCAGAAAAAAAACTTTTATGTACAATTTAAAAGCATTATTACCCATTTAACAAAAGAAATAAATACGTTTTTAAAATCTCACAATTTGAAATTCTTTGAAATAATACAAATCTCTGGAAAAAGAAAGGAATGCATATTACTTTAATTTTTTTTCTGGTGTATCTGTATGGAGTACAAAAGTTGCAGCTACCAAGCTTCGTCTGTGCTACTTAGATGTCTGAGCAAACAATAAAATGTGTCCCCAGCAGAGTTTACATTAGCGGCCGTCCATAAAGTACGTCACGCTATTTTTGACCATTTTTAACTCCCCCCCTCCCCCCTGTCACAAACTGTCACACATCTCGGACCCCCCCCCCTAAAGTACGTCACACTTTCGAACATAAATGTTGTTTTTTATTAACAAAATAATCAAAATTTAATATAAAACAGCGTGACGTCACACATGGCCGGACACCCCCTCCCCCCTGTCACAAACTGTCACACTTTCTTACACCCCCTCCCCCCTCTGGAGCGTGACGTACTTTATGGACGGCCCCTTATGAGTTCAACTTTTTCAGTATTTATGTATGAATTAGTAAGTGGATGTGTTGTTTTTTTGTCTGTCTAGATTTAAAAACGTTGGGCGGGTGTTATTGGTATAAAAATTAAAGATTTATAATTTAGAAGGCAAAAGAGAAATCTATAAGTGATGGAATGATTGAACTGCATATTTAAAACCTCATAAGCGCCCGCCCCACGTTTTTAGACATATTAAATTACAGTACTTGAACTTATAAGTTTTAAAAATTATTTTCTTCTTTTTAGCCCATGCACTTATAAAAACGTGGATTTTAAAAATCTTTTTTTTACCTCTATTTATTTTATTCTTTTTAGCCTAAGTGTATGCTATGGTGAGTTTTGTCGCTTCCTTTTTATTATTGATTATTGAAGTATTGATTATGTTCAATATAATACGCATTATTGATTATTGAAGTATTGATTATGTTCAATATAATACGCAGCGCGACAAACATTTACAGACTGAACGCGACTGAACTCTCCTTGCTGTAAACATGGGGATGTGGTCATCAATGGTTGGGTTGAACTCCGGTGGCACGTGGATGTCAGCAATAGCAGACGGATACAGATGCTATATAGAGATAAACTAAAAATGCTTTAATTTAATTACGGTACATTCGATCGATCTGAAATTTCGATGCAATGCATTGTCATCCAAGATCTATCTCTGGTAAAATTTTGAGATCTCTAGGACCAACAGACGTGGTTTAATTTTAAGTTGGAAAATTTGAAAATTTTTGCAACAGGAACGAAAGCAAGTTCATGAAAGAACGTGGTAAAAACAACTCTTACCCATGTCCATGTCTAGCAGACGACAGCAAACCTACAAGTGAACAATTCATTAACACGTACGTAAGCTTGGGCTTGGGAAGTTGCTAATGAAATTGTATTGAATTTCTTAAAATTGCACTAATTACAAACGTGTCTGATCGTTATCTTAAATTAACAATGTCAATTAACTTGGCAACACTCGGTGACCGGACCATTTAATTTAAGTGTCACCCAACTTTGCTCCAGACACTCATGCCATATAAGGGTCAAATTCCTTCCGTTTCAGAAACTCGGATATCGTTAAGTTCAACAACTTTTCTTTTTTATGTGCCTTTCTTTTTAAAAAAAATATGTTTTATAAATTAAAAATCGCTTGTAAATCATTGAGCTCTAACTGTATTTTAACTGGCACATCATCGAAATCATAAATGAATTTAGAAGCAGAAGATTGTCTATCTCGTTGGTAAATATCTCTCCGAAAATGGCTATTAATAATCTAAATTTCACGAATATTTTTCCAATGTTTATTATCTTCTTTTTAATAATTATTATTTTATATATTTTTTAGGGGTGGGGGTGAGTTTGACATCTTTGAAGATTGTCGCACAACATACTTTGAGAAAAAGACTTTCGTCTTACATTCGTTCTTTAAAACAATGACAGGTTTCTTCGAAGTCATTTGGTGATTCTAAACAGATCAATGACGCTGATATTCTTTCCCTGATGATGCAAGTTCAGCTCATTCAAGTGGGATAATGCTGTTGACGGTTAAGGACAATTTTTGGCACCCCCCTATAATAATCAGGCAGCTGTAAATCAGCTCTATTTTTAATTTATTATTATTATTTTTTTAAAAATCTTTTTTTGTTTTTTGTTGTTGTTGTCTGTGAGAAACACATGACAATATATTTTGTTTCGGAGCCTGTAACAACGAAACAAGAATATCGCATTTGTTTATTTATTTATTCATTAAAACACATTCGCAAGTAGCCTACAATGTTTAATCATTCTGTTCTGCTTTAGATCGGCTAAGCTTCAAATGGAACGTGCAAACTATACAACTATCCTACACTGGAATCTGTCTCTTAAGTTGGGTTGGGGGCCGTCCATAAAGTACGTCACGCTCCAGAGGGGGGAGGGGGTGTAAGAAAGTGTGACAGTTTGTGACAGGTGGAAGGGGGTCCGGCCATGTGTTACGTCACGGTGTTTTATATTAAATTTTAATTATTTTGTTAATAAAAAGGAAATTTTTGTTCAAAAGTGTGACGTACTTTAGGGGGGGGGGTCCAAGATTTGTGACAGGGGGAGGGGGGAGTTAAAATGGTCAAAAATAGTAGACGTACTTTATGGACGGCCCCTTGGGGTGGAGACAGGGGGATACCCAGAATGTAGGTTTATGGACATTTCTAAAAAGGATATATTGTTGATACCAATTTTCCCCCTAAGGTTCGTTGGTCCGTTGAAAAAGTAAGGAACCTCGTGTGCAAAGTTGCGCAGCATCCATTTTTCAGTGCAATGTTTTACAAAATTTGCTGCGCGAAATTCTAAACTTCTGCGCGGCGTTGATCAGATAACTGAGCGGCCACACAGCTTAAAGGGAACATTGGTTGATACTAAATTTCCTGAGCAATATGTGTTTTTTAAATTTTTAAAAAGAGGGGGGGGGGTATCGCACTATTGAAATATTTAATGAGCTTCAATACTTAATATTTGGTAAGTGGTATTGATCATTTTAAGTATATTGTGCTAAACTCAAATACATGTAGCTCTATTTCTGGTGCACCCTTAAAGTGCATCTACTACGTACTACATACGCTGATCCAGATTTCAGCCTCAAGAGGCTCAGAATTGCGTCAAGAGATTTTTTTCTTAGATTTCAACCTCGACTCATATTAACACAACTTTACGTGCGTTCTTGTCCAGTTCGACTCATATTAACACAACTTTACGTGCGTTCTTGTCCAGTTCGACTCATATTAACACAACTTTACGTGCGTTCTTGTCCAGTTCGACTCATATTAACACAACTTTACGTGCGTTCTTGTCCAGTTCGACTCATATTAACACAACTTTACGTGCGTTCTTGTCCAGTTCGACTCATATTAACACAACTTTACGTGCGTTCTTGTCCAGTTCGACTCATATTAACACAACTTTACGTGCGTTCTTGTCCAGTTCGACTCATATTAACACAACTTTACGTCCGTTCTTGTCCAGTTCGACTCATATTAACACAACTTTACGTCCGTTCTTGTCCAGTTCGACTCATATTAACACAACTTTACGTGCGTTCTTGTCCAGTTCGACTCATATTAACACAACTTTACGTGCGTTCTTGTCCAGTTCGACTCATATTAACACAACTTTACGTCCTTTCTTGTCCAGTTCGACTCATATTAACACAACTTTACGTGCGTTCTTGTCCAGTTCGACTCATATTAACACAACTTTACGTGCGTTCTTGTCCAGTTCGACTCATATTAACACAACTTTACGTCCGTTCTTGTCCAGTTCAACTCATATTAACACAACTTTACGTCCGTTCTTGTCCAGTTCGACTCATATTAACACAACTTTACGTGCGTTCTTGTCCAGTTCGACTCATATTAACACAACTTTACGTGCGTTCTTGTCCAGTTCGACTCATATTAACACAACTTTACGTCCGTTCTTGTCCAGTTCGCGAGCTATAGCATTCAGAGTTTATCTTAGGGGCCGTCCATAAATGACGTCACGCGATTTTGGTCGATTTTTACCCCCACCCCCCCCCCGCCTTCGTCACACGTTGTCACAAAACTTAGACCCCCTCCAGTGGCGTAGCTAGAACTTGTGCCGCCCGGGGCGGTCTCCAATTTGTCGCGCTTTTAGGGGCCGTTCATAAATGACGTCACGCACCTAGGGGGATCATGGGGGGTCACACTTTGTGACGATGTGTGACGAGGGGGAGGGAGGGGGTTGAATAAATGTGACGTCACATCAAAAGGGTAACTTTAAATAAAACTTCCACTTCAATATTTGGTCCCTTACAATTTATTTTATGACTTTTAAAAAAATATTTTTAATTTTTTTTTATTTTACGGTTGACGTAAGTTATCAAGAAATGAAAATTAAATCTAATTATCACCATTAAGTTTGAGAACCCACAAGAGAACGTATGAAATTGTTACTCCACGTCGTTTGATGTTGACTTCAAACCATCATTGCACCTGTGATGTAACAGCGGCTCCGTTTGGTTCTCTTACGGCAGGAGTGGGCGAACTTTTTTGCCCGTTACCCCAAAATATAAACGTTTATGTGTGCGGTTTGGGTAAGCCCCCCCCCTGAAAATGCAACTGGTGAGTTTTAGAAGCATGACACGTTTCTAAAAAATGACCTGACTAGGATTATGTGTAGACTAAATATTTTAAGTCAAAACGACACGGAATATCCATTTTTTCGGGGTTTGGATCTATTTGATACAATTATAAACGTTTTAAGTTTGATATAATTGTTCTAATGGTTTTTGGTATCAGGCCCCTGGCCATTCTAGATATAATGATAAATGTGCCCATTTGAAATTAGTAAAAGTATTCATTAACTTTATTGAATGCATCAAATTCTTGACATCGCAAATCGATAGGAGCATAAAACACCTTTTCTTCTTTAAATTAGCTCATTTTTTAAGGCATTAATTTTAAATATCACAGAAAGGATACTTGATACAGCGAAGTCATGTAGATTAAGATTATTGCCACTCGTGACAATATAAATAGGGTGGATTTAAGTGTCTTCGTATAGTGTTCGTTCGTCCGTCAATACGACGAGGACCACTCTAGTCATCCGAGGGTTTTCTGTGCGTGCGCAGATGGCTGATTAGGCCGATCCTTGCACGAAAGGTTCGGGAACAGAAGGGACAGGGGGCGAGTGCGACATCTCCTGGAGGGTTGACAGCATGGGCCTTTCGGGCTTGCCTCTTCTTTTCTGCGGCGGTAATCCGGTTTGCCTCACATGACCTGGCACCTTCGTGGATGGAAGAGCGCCAGGTGGATCGGTCCATTGCAGCTCGTTCCCACGTGTCTGGATTTATGGCAAACGCTTTCATTGAGGCTTTCAGTGTGTCTTTGAAGCGTTTCTTTTGCCCACCGTGGGACCGCTGGCCATACTGGAGCTCACCATAGAAGATTCTCTTTGGCAGTCTCTCGTCTGGCATTCGGACAACGTGCCCTGCCCAGCGAAGCTGGGACTGCATCAGGAGGGTGAAGATGCTGGGGAGACCTGCCTTGGTCAGTACCACTGTGTCTGGAATTTTGTTCTGCCACTTTATGCCGAGAATCTTCCTGAGGCTTGTTATATGAAAGTGGTTCAGCTTTCTTGCATGGCGCTGATAAACAGTCCAAGTTTCACAAGCATAAAGCAGTGTGGGGAGCACCACTGCCCTGTACACTTTCAGCTTGGTCTGGATGGTAATGCCTCTTCTGTTCCAGACATTAGGGTACAACCTGCCAAAAGTGGAGCTGGCTCTGGCAATTCTAACGTTCACTTCGTCATCGATGGTGACATTTTGAGACAGTGTGCTGCCTAGGTATGTGAACCGGTGCACTGTATTGAGTCTCTGGCCGTTGACAGTGATGTTGGGCTCTACGTAGGGTCTTCCAGGCGCAGGCTGATGGAGGACCTCAGTCTTCTTGGTGTTGATTGACAGACCAAAGTTTGTGCAGGCACTGGAGAACAGTGTAAACCTGTTCTCCAGTGTTCTCTTCGTATAGTACGTAGGTAAGAAATGTACATAGTTGTCAAATTTAAAAATGCATTTTCTGGAAGGACTCGGTTCAATAGTGGGCATATGTTCCAAGTGTACACATGACGTATTTTAATATATCTAGGGGATTGTAGTGGATGTTATATGTCCCAAATGAGTCTGCATTACCCCCAATAATTCCTTTTTTACCCAAATTTGGGTAATTTACCCTTGTTCACCGACCTCTGTCCTACGGGATGCCCGTCAGTCAATTGAGGGATTGTTTTAAAAATACATATTAAAAAATATTTTTTGAAATAATTTTTTTTGTAAAAAAATACGTTAACCGGGATGATCAATAGTCAATGTTTAATTTGTATGCATTAAAATGAAATATAATCGAAGGATGTTAACACAGTTCATTTCTTGAAGGCCGGTTAAACGTTCTTAAAAAACGAACGGTTCAACCGGATACCTAAAAATGAAAATTATAAAAGTTTATGTTAACATTATTGTTACCCCAAAAGGAACGGATTCTAGCGAATTTTATATGTCCACAACGATTTTGCATTACCCCCAAGAGTTCCCTTTTTACCCCAAATGAGATAATTTACCGCTTTTCACCGACCTCTCTGTTAAACCGCCCGATAGCGGTAGCCATGTATTTTTCATTAGTTTATAAACTCCACAAGAGAATGCATCAATTTAAACACGCTCGTCCATTGGTGGCATTATATTTACAACTCTTGTGTGACGTACTTGAAATCGTGAAAAAAATATTTAAAAAACAAAGAAAAAAACAATAAAATGCACAAAAAAACTTTGTTAAAAGAATGAGGCCCAGCTGCATTGAGGAATGTAGAATCTCGCATGAAAAAGCAGAAAATAATTTTTTAGTCACAAACTAAGTAGTCACACAGGGGGGACTCAGAACTCTAAGTTTTATTGATATTTATTGTGATCGATTGTGGGATTTAATGTGAGATATAAAATTTGATCAGCTAACACAAACGTTGGCGTATACAATAAGTAGTTGGGGTATGCAGCAGTAATTGGAGTTAAGAGCAACTTGCTGGCTTACTTTGCGTTCCTCGTATTTCAAAACACGAGAATGAAATGCATATACAATATACACTTTTCGATTAGTTTAAAGATATCCTATAACTTCTCAAAGAAATGTGCACATTTTAATTACAATAGACATACTTTATTGCATGATGTGGCTTGAACGCTCTCTGTTTGTAGCCATATGAATTTTGAAGACATCTGAAAATAAAGTAGGTCGAGCGGCATGCGCAATCGGCTGACATACCCAGAATCACTGGTTAGAATTTCTGTGAAGGCAATTTATCCTTGATTCTACCCAGCTCCGAATCTGTACCTGACATAAGTTAAGGAAACAAATGCGACTGGAAAAATTTGCCACACAATCTCCTCGTTTATATTAAGCACCCAGAAAAAAGGAATCGTCTGGACAGAAGGAGCATCTGTAATGGTTTTTTTAAAAAGTAGAAAACAAGACAAAGAAATGACTACGAAAGAGCACTTGAGTGCCAGAAAAGATAATTGCTATGAATATCAAGTAGAAAATTTTCAAATTATGAAATTTGTTTGACACTGCAGTGTCACAAATAGCAAAAATAAAGTAGGCAAATCAGTTCTTTAGTATTGGGATATTTTAAAAACATAATTCGAAACCATGTAACCTTAATCACACACAAAAGAAATGAAACCGAGTAAATTACTGGTTGTTTTGGTGAAGCTTTTCATATAAAAACTGAGACCGCCGTTAAAAAAAGTCCCATGTGTTGGTAATGACCAGATTAAATTTATTTTAAAATAAATGCCTTAAAATATTTCAATCACCAAATATTTTCTTTGTAATTTAAATTAAGATTTACACAGGGTATTTTGACTTCCAAATGTAGCAAGTCCAAAAAAACCACACACAAAAAAAAACCAAACAATTGAAATTATTCATTATTCGTTTCAATAAAAATATTTTAGGAATGCAGAACATTGTTTTCCCAATGCCCTCAAGTTAATCTTTTCGGAATAACTCCAGCGAGACAGGCTTGGACCGTTACAGACTGCTTGCTTCAAGGTAAAAACCGTAAAAATAGTTACGCTCTGTTAAACAACTGAAGTCAATAACTGATTATTTATTTTTTCGTAATTATCTTTTGGCATTGTTCTGCTCTTTGTCTCAATAGAAAAACGGAGAATATTTTAATAGAATTATTATTTTTAGAATTTTATGATCTCCATAATCAGGTATAAAAATCAAGTTTACTTTATGATGGATTTCATTAAAACTCGTTTAGACTTAAAGAATCGTTACTTCCGAATAAGTTACGAAAATGGAAGCTCAGAAATCAAAATATATTGCAGTATTATTCCTTTCTATGATAGGTGAGGAAGCATTCTAATTTACAAGCAGTAAAAGCGCTTTTTGGTATAGTTATGATTAGTGATCATGTTAAAGTGGTACGTAAAATGCCGCCTCCCTCCCAAACTACATCTATTCGTTAGCACATCAAAAGAATAGAAAATGTTCATTGATAAGTGTATATTATAGTTTATAATGTTTGTTTTGTTTTGTGTATTTGGCGTAAATTTTAGCACGAATGATTTTAGAACAATTAAATTTAAACTACAAATTATGTCATAATGACAGGTGTCATTTGTATAAGCATGCCAGGCGCCAGCGCAACTGATCTCTGTGATGCGACCACGTGCGTGAAATTGGATATCTGTCAGAGTCTCGCTGATTTACTCTGTGTTGGACTGGTAAGCACATATACCCGCCTTATTTAAAACTTTTTTTTACAAACTATTTGCTTGCAATAATAAAAAACGTAATGATTCTTCAGAGCTGAACAATTAAATACTCGACTTAGATTTTCAGTTGAAAATCATAGAAAGCAATTAGTTAAAAGTGTTCTGTATTTTTTGTTGGCATTATAAACAGTTCACCAGGATACATGTAGAAATAAATTATAAAAAATTAAAAGGTCTCTTAAATATTCTCTATGAAAAATAAATTAAATATATTATATATATATCGATTTTTTTTTACAATTTCCCAAAGGTAAATTATAAGACTTCCCAGGACATCTCTATATACCAACTCTCTAATAATGTTGTAAGTATTTTGTCTTGTTAATTATAAAAAAAAGGTATAATAAAAATTTTAAAGGTATTCCATAACTAATAATGATAATCAAATATCCTGGAATTGCAATACATTTGTTAATATTTTATAACTCTTTCAAAAGCAGTCTGACTCCGTGTCGCTATACAACATGACGAGCAGATACCTGAACGTGTTCAAAGGACTCAGCAGCGCTCTAGCCATCTACAATACAACCGACTCATATATAACCGAGAGCAAGAATCAGGGCGTGTCAACATTCACCAACCAGCTCCAGAAAAATGTGAGTCTTCTGATCTCCCACACCGGCGAGGCAGTGGACGACATGGCCTGGACTCTGTACGGAAACGATCCCGTGTCACCTCCTCAAGTAGTTATTTCCCCAACCAAGACGGTCATCTACGGCCTTGGTTACAGAGTCTACGACAATTTCAGGGTCATGCTGAAAAATTGGAGACGCAGTTGCAAAGTGTGCGGTGCTTAAAATCCGCTAGAAGCGAGGAGTCAAATCTGTAGTTGAAAAGTAAAGCCAAATTGCAGAATGTGGACAAATATTATCTCTCAATATGACAAGGATATGTGGAAAAAAACCCTTATAAATTTCCAATAATGTTTTAAAAATCTTTTTTAAAGTTATATTTTCCAGTAAAGACGATTATTAAAATGTTTTCATGCTCAATCTAATAAGAAAAATAGTAAGTTTTTTTATTACCATGTTAAAAAACAATATTGTAAATAGTGAAACTGTGTATATATTTAACAATTTAAAAAACCAAACCAAACAATAGCATTATCTGGTGTACAGTTTTTGAATATTTATTGTTTATGTACTCTAAAATCCTCTCGTCGGAGCATAACAGGTAGACTTCATTTAAAATTGTATATGGAATATTAACGCTTTGTTACTAACTTGACTTCATATTCTTTATTAGCTGAATGTCACTCCTTTAAGACGTCGGCTAGTACTTCATCAACCTGCTCAATCTTTGATAAGCGTAGAACTCTCCCACTGTTCTGATCTCAATCTTTGATAAGCGTAGAACTCTCCCACTGTTCTGTTCTCCCTAATTATATCCCAAACTATCACAGTGCCTCTTAACCAAAGAAAAGCAAACATGGTTGATAATTTTAAAAAAATACTTTGCAGGTAATTCAATTACCATTTTTTGTGTAGCAAACCCTTTTTCTTGAAGACGAAACAATTGATGTCAAGAGCTATACTAGTAAAGATGTTGTCCTTGGAGAAATTTTTATTTAAACTTCCCCCATTTTAAAAAAAAATATATTCTTCGACGTTAGGTCTTTTTAACAGTGATTTAAAAAATATTTTCTTAAACGTATTTTTGTTCACAAATTTACATCCTGTACATATTTTATAGTGGGCGCATGATACAAAATTTAAATTTATGATATATTCTTGCATTTAAATAAAAAGAAGATATTCCATAAAAATGTATGCTTACACATTTTTTCAAGCTTCTTTTTAATTTTTTAAAGTTGAAATTAAAAATAATAATAATTATACTTTGAAAGTAATATTCTGTGTGTTGCGTATGTATGAGTATGTTTATATTTATGTGTGTGTGCGAGTGTGATACCGTTATAGAGAACTACCAGTTTGTTAATGTTGTGTTGCCGTTACCAATAAAACAGGGCTGATAAGGAACATGTTCTTTTTATATAAATTCAGAGCAAAAATTATTTAAAACTTGGTAAAAATATTTGTTGTTTCGATTTTCAATATCTTACAATTTAATAAATGGCGCATTGATAACGCCAGGCTCAGATGACTGATGCAATTGACTCTTTTAACCCCAAAAAGAAAACGACTGGAGTGAGGTAATGAATCGCATTTTATGATACGATATTAGGATTTTGTTTGCACACCGGCTTTCGAAACCGAACATTAACGAAAACATAGCCCCAAACCTTGCCGATAAAAACCATAAATAATTTCGAATTTTTTAGTTCATTAAAAAAAACCTGTTCTTAATTTTAAAACACCCCAAATTTTTTGCACTACTCATTAGTATCGTGTGTGATGCACTGTTTTACTAAGTGCTTAAGATGTTGTTACAAGAACTAAATAATGAATGCCAAGCTAATAAAATTGGTAAATTTTTTTATTTTTTTTAATTTAAAAAGAGAAACAAAAGACACTTCTTCTCAATTTGGCATGGCAAATGCAAATTAAAATAGCTTCAAAAATTCAAAATCAAATTTAAATTGATCCCACGTGCACACAGGCAAGAGAAAAAGTTTATCAAAACTAGCTATAACGAAATTTTTTCTCTACGTGCACTGGAAACTCTCTGTCCAGAGGAACAAGTTGCAGGAAAAAAAGAAAAATGTGCAAGTCGGGTACTTAGTTGCGGAGGAAGGGAGGAGGTCAAAATTCTAGTTTCAGGCCTGACGTTAACCACTCTTTGCCCCGCTTCCCCATCCTCTCAAATTCGCCAAAAAGGCCCCTCCAAGAGGTGAAGTTTTGAAGCGTGGCTCATAATAATAAGAACAACAACACAAGATAATTCATAGACAATTCATTTTACAAAGATCACTGAATAACAAGTTTTAAAATTTCTCTTAGCTACACCATAGCAATATTCTATGTCCATTAGTCTCATTCGGCTGCGTTTTGATAATGCACTTCGGTTGTTACAAGTCTGAAGAGGGTTTTCAAAATATTAAATTGTAATTATTAAATTTATCTTAACCTTTTTTTAAATAATTTATTTTTCAAAATATCTTTTAAAAAATAATTTTTCTTTAAAAAAACATGAATGTATGTTAAGAAGGAATTTAAAAATTTATTTTTAAAATAATAAGAAACGAATAACACGAAATAATAATTAAAAAAAACACTTACACCGCAGCTTAGTGTTTTTTTAATTATTATTTCGTGTTATTCGTTTCATGTGTGTATTATTTGTCCGTTGAGGAAGGCTCTTTGCCGAAGCGTTCGCTGTTGTGTTACGTCTTGTCAGGCCTACTAATACCCTGTTTTTTTTATATTATAAATTTGCCTATTACGCCAGATTCCTTAAATCGAAAACTCCGTAAGTCGAATTTTTCCCCCCTTGAGTTCGACTTAGAAAGGTCCGACTGTATTAGCAACACGCCAATACGCCAGCTAACTGAAGTGCTGAGCTGTGTTACTTAAATTTACTTTTAATAATGAGTTTCTATCGTTATGTATGAGATAATGAGTATGCGCATTGACACTATTGTTTTTATATATAATACACGTGACTTCAAGTTTTGCTGTATTCTTTATTAACGCAACAATATCCCGTTTTATCCACCAATTTATTTGGTATTATTTAGTAAATAATAAACTGCAAATTAGTATTGTTCCTTTCGTATGCCTTTTTATATTCCCGTTGTATGACTGTCACTGTCTGACTACGTAATTATTGTCATAAATAAAATAAGAGAAATTCAATTATTTTTTCTAACAAATGAAAGAATCGCAAATCTGAAACTTGTCAATTTATCAAGGACGCCAAAAATAAATTAGCTAAGGGTGCCTAAAACCTAGCTACGCCTCTGTCCAGAACTACCTGATCCGGCCTGGCTGTCAGATTTTAGAGTTTTAGTTGATGGGACGAGGCATCTAAACTTTCTTAACGCAAATAAACTTCTTTTCGGACTCATGACCATCGTATCTTACTGAACTTTTGTCGGTCTACTCACCCACTCGCCAGCTACGATCTTCTGCAGACACACGCGTTCTCTCTGTTCCTACGACACGCACCAAAACATTTGGTGAAAGAAAGGTCGTTCTCTTTTTGTGCAGCCAAACAATGGAATTCTCAACCATTACACATACGTAGTATTCAAACTACCAAGTCCTTCAAGACTGCACTTAAGACACATCTTTTCAAAATTTGTTTTCAAAATTAATGAAACAACATTTCTTGTAAATGATTAACGTAGCTTATGTATAATGTACTGTAATTTTTGTGTTTGTTATGATATGAAAGTTAATTTAATACTTATAGGTATGTTATTTCTTTCATGTAAAGCGCTGTGAGCCCAGTTCCTTACTGGGATACAGCGCTATATAATAATCAATTTATTATTATTATTATTATTATTAAATATTCAAGGGAGAACAGCAGTGGTAGTCTAATCCAGATTGTTTCCAGGGGCCTTAATTGTGAAATCAAGGCCTCTGGAAACAATCTTGAATTATTTAAAGGCAACTGTCTCAAATGCAGCCAAATACCATTTTTGCTCCACTGCTGGAAATCAGGACATGTTTTCCAAAAGAAACTGAAATGAGCAAAGGCAGAGGTAAGTTTCAGATGTCATATCCATGGCTGATGAATTGCAAAGACGCTTTCAGGACTTAGCAACAATTGAAGATGAAATCATTTCTTGTCATAACCTTTCTCATTGGACCTCGATGATTCCCCAGGCCGTCTGCAACTAGAACTCATCGAGTTTCAAAGTGATTCTATATGATTTAGTGTATGGCTGCAGTCTAATATCGTAACACGAGTGAAGCCACGTAAAATGTCATTAAATAACTTGTAAGCAATTAAATATTTTAGTGGAACTTTTGTTTTAAAATCCCGCGTTTTGATGTGATGTCCCATTTATTACCCCCCCCCCACCCCGGTACACACATCGTTACAAAGTGTGACCCCTTCCCCCCTAGGTGCGTGACGTCATTTATGGAAGGCCCCTTAGTGATATTAATTTTACTTATGTTATTTATTATGTTTATAATATCAATGTTATTGAAGTTATTTAGGGTATTGAAATTATAAAAAGATATGATTTTTATATATGATATTTATTAATTTGGTCTTATTTATTCTATTCTTGATCTTGCCTAATGTCCTATTCCTTGAATGTTTCCTCACGCTCACCCATGTTACTCAAATTGAATTTTCACAAATTTTGATTATTTTATTTCTTTTTGCTGTTTTTGTTCAATGTTCGTTTTTTGTTGTTGTGATTTTCGTCCACTTTTATTGAGACAGACATTATTGAGTTGGTTTCTTCTTTAAAATTTCTCTACCCAATTATCTTTTATCTCAGAATTTAAGACTCATTTGAAATTTTACAAATAATTTAGAATTTAAAGCGCTCTGATTTGTCAATATTACATGTTTATTGTTTTATTAAAATCAAGGCGTTGAGAAGATTTCGACGTCAATGAAAATTAAAAATCTCACACTTTTGGTATCGTCCTCTCCGAACATAACACACCCTGACCTCCTCAGCACTCTATTAAAAAAATAAAAATAAAAAAAAACACAATTCTTCACTCTAATTTTAAGTTATATCGAGCAAAAGATTCCCTGAAAAATTGACCCATTGAATAACATGACCTTAACCGATTCAGGTCTCTGCCGCGGCATGCGGAAATAATTGCCAACGATCCGGTAGAGTGATACTATGGCTTCTATGAATGGCAGGCGCGCACAGCTAATCCCCCTTAACTTTCAGGGACAGGTACGCCCCACGTTCTCCTTCAAAGCCAGATACAATCTTCTGTAGGCGATACGTTGAGACGAGCAGCGGGAATTCAAAATGCAAAGCTAGTATTTTTGTTTTGTTGGCTAAATGGGATGGCTTTGTTTTGATGGATTTATTATATGGTTTTGAACTAAGTTTTAACTAAAGAAGAGAAAAGAGATACCGGAAATCTGAAGTCCAGAAGCATAAAATTAGTACTTTGGACATGGGCATTTTATTTTGGTGAACCGTTTTACTATATAAATGAATTTGACGGTAAGGATTTTTTTGATTTTTAAAAAGGAATAATCAAGAGTTATAGGAGGCAATAGTTGAGCAGAATATTAAATCATGAAGAAATCTCAGCTTTCTGAACTGGATGAATATAAAATGTTCTATGTCTTAGGTGTGAACAAAATTAATTCAATAATCTATACATCATTTTGTTAAAGCTTAAAGAAATGTGTACGAATCTCATTTGTAAAATAAATGAAGTCATTAGAAAATGATTTATGATTATGTCACCATGAAATTAATGGAAAGGTGGAGGTTATGCAAAGTATAAAATTCAAACAAGTGAAGAATAAAGAAAGTATTTCGTTTGTAATTTATTGTATTTTCAGGTGTGGTATTGATGGTCATGCGAGGAGTCCAAGCAGCTGACCTGTGTGATGAATCCGTGTGCATAGACCTGGACATCTGTCAAAGTTTATCGGAGAGTCTGAAGCAAGGCTTAGTAAGATGGGATTAGCGATATCTTAGGAATTAATTATTTGTTGAACATTTTACATTGTATAATTAAGGATAAAGACTGAATGAATTTATCAAAGGCGTTAAAAATTATTTTATACCTAAAAATTGTAACGGGAACATTTCTTTTAGGTGCTGTAGTAATAGCAATAAATGTTAAAATGAAAACAAAGTCTATGAAATTTGAATGCTCTGGTTTTTAATTGTTTAACCTAGAATCCCAATAACATACCATACACTTTTAAACGTTAACTTTCTTCTTTTTATTTCATCCCCTTCTTATGCCAACTTTTAACATGTAAACATCGTGTTACATTTGTCTATATTGAACTTTTTTTAGAAAGAGGGAAATTGAAGAGCGGGGATATTTAGAAAGAAAAACTGTAATTATCATGGGTTTATTCTCAAAAACGTCTAGCTAAATAAGCCTATGATAATTACCAAACACAAAAAATATGACAAGTAATAATTATTTTAAGATCTGGTTTCACGTAATGATAGCAGTTGTACTTGACCATTCATTTGTTTGAGTAATATGTGTTAATTGTACTGGCAATGGGTTGGGAGCAATAAGAAATGAACAAGCAAAGAAAAAGGATGTCACAGGATGCACAATATGACTTATAAAAACGCAAGACTAAACATAAGCAATGGATAAGTGTAAGACGCAATAATCTACTGTATTAAAATTATTAAAGGAGCAAGTGTGATATATAACATAAGATGTCAAGGTTCTAACCAAGAACTTAAAGTTTTATAAATATTAAATATATGAACAAAACTGTTTGGTAATATAAAAATAAAGTGTATTTTTCCATATCTTGCATTAGGTATCATTGTATCATACATGAACTCACAGGACGTCACCGTTTACCAATTGTCTGATAAAGTTGAAAGTTGCTAATTTATTTGCCTCTTTTATGATTTTACCACAAAAAAAAGACAAAAACAACAGTAATGTAATTCTCAAAATCAGGTTTATTAAAAAAATTAATTGAGCTTACATCATGTAAAAATCATACAGTACGCTGAATAAAATTTAATGTATTACTGTTAAAATTTTTCCACTCCAAAACTTTTGTCGAATTCCGTGTCGCTATTCAACATGACAATAAGATACCTGAACGTATTCAAAGATATCAGCAGCGCTCTAGCCATCTACAATACAAGCAGCTCATAAATGACAGAGAGCAGGAATCAGGGCGTGTTCAATTTCACCAACCAGCTCCAGAAAAATGTGAGTCTTCTGATCTCGTTCACCGGCCGGGCAGTGGACGACATGGCCTGGACTCTGTACGGAAACGATCCCGTATCACCTCCTGAAGTAGTTATTTCCCCAACCAAGACGGTCATATACGGCCTTGGTTACAGAGTCTCTGACATGTTCAGGGTCATGCTGAAGACGTGTGGACGTGTGGACTTAATGTCTGAAGGAGGCGCTGAACCAGGCGCGGATTATGAATGCACCGGGCCCTTGGCTGCAACTCGAACTGGGGCCCTATCCAGCCAGTGTCCCTTTAAACTTTAACTAAAATGATTGCTAGCAGCTAATATAATACTGTAACTTGTAACTATTCAGCCAAAAAGATTAGTCATGAAAAACCGAACCCGAAGAAATAACTGTTTACCTGTATTCTAAAATTGAGTGTAAAAAGACAATTAAAAAAAAATAAAATGAAAAAAAAATTCCCTGCTCCCCCCCGGGAATCGATCCGCCATCGCTCGCACCACAAGCCTACACACCATGAGACTAGCAGAACTTGACGGATATAATAAATTAACAAAATATGAAGAATTCTTTAATATTTTCTCTTATTGAGCCCATTAAATCAGTTTGTTTTTTTTCGATTTCTAAAACTATCGGATCGGAATACAGATCAGATTATTAGATGAGATTTTATTAATTAATTTAATTTACGATACTTTCAGGGATTCATGCAAACATTTGTCCACCTTTATTATAATATTTGTTAATTTTGAGGGCCCCTAAATCATCGGGGGCCCCTGGCTTTAGCCCGCTCAATCCCCCCCCCCTTTTTAATCCGCCATAGCGCTGAACCCTCCGAAAATAGCAAAACAAGATGTGAGTTTTTTCTTGTAACTTTTTTTACATGAGAGCAAACTGAGATATCAATTCAATAAAGTAATTTAACTAACGTTTAGGAATGCAGTGAATACACCAAAATGTCAAATATCAATACCAGCAATACACGCTCCAGTCACAATTGTTAAACTCAAAATGCACTTTTAAAGAACGTAAAATTATAATTATAATTTAATTTTGCGTAAAGTACTGATAAATAAAAAAGTTAATTTAATAAATGTCAGTTTGTGAGTTTTAAATGTTTTGTATTTTTACTTTGTAAAAAAGTTTGATAATTATTTTTTAAAATTAATTTTTAAAAACCCGTGAAAAACCAAGTTTTTTTTACTATAAATCCTTGATGTACGAGACGTAACTAAAAGAATGTTTATTATTACAGGCAGCGCAAGACCATCCAAAAATACACAATAAATTTATAGTAGTTGTGTCGTAAAACATGTTTATTATAATGCGCACCGATCAGGAATATGTTTATAAAAAGTGTTGTCAATAAAATACGCACCTTATTGCGCGACAGAACGGTTGTTCAATATAATGCGCACCCTTACACTCTGTCTAAAAAAATAACATGATACATAGGAATAAATAAAATAATCTTAAAATCAATAATTCAGTTACGGTACATGTGATCGCTAGCTTACGAGGAAATGGGTTAAAAATTGATTAAAAGTTTTGGCGACAAGCAAGCCGTCAAGGGTTCAAACAAACAACCAGACACCACGAGTTAATATAAAGGATTTAAAAAACAAGTTTTTCACTATAAATCCTTTATGTACGAGACGTAACTAAAAAAATGTTCATTATAATACGCAGCGCAAGACCATCCAAAAATACAAAATTGTAGTTATGTCTCGTAAAACGTGTTTAATATAATGCGCACCGATCAGGAATATGTTTATAAAAAGTGTTGATAATAAAATACGCACCTTATTGTGCGACAGGCAAGGTCGTTCAATATAATACGCACCGCGACACTCGATCTCAAAAATTTAACATGTTACATAGGAATAAATAAAATAATCTAAAAATTCAATAATTTAATTACAGTACATGCGATCGATCTGAAATTTTGATACATAGTTTCTATCATCGCCAAAAAACTGCCTGCTAAATTTCAGCTCGCTAGCTTACGAGAAAGTGGGTTAAAATCAATCCAAAAATTTTGGCGACCGACAAGCAATCAAGGGTTCAACCAGACACCACGAGTTAATATAAAGGATTTAAAAATAGATTTTCGTTGTAATTATTCGTGACACATTTTATACAGGAATGACCGATTTCTAAAAATAAAAAATAACAATAATTCATTTTCTTTTTTATACCATGAATTTTCACGGTGTACTTTTTTAATTTAAGCTCAGAGGAAGGAATAGATACGTCATTTTTAAACGTGCTTTCTATTTTAGTTTAGTGTCAAAATGTAAATATCTTTGTGTGTCAAACATGTATATGTGATTCGGGTGTAGACTAATGCCTCTCTTTTTCTTGTCAAATTGAAGTCGAAGAAATTAATGTATCTGCTATGCACATCATTTATATATGTATTAAAAGTAGGGCTGCGGAAATTAACGATTAATTTCTCGATTAATCGTTAAATTTTTTTATCGATTAAAATTATTTTAATCGATAAAAATTCGATTAAAATTAAAGAAAATATTTATATTTTTAAAATTTTTTATTAATAAATAATTTATTATTAATAATTAATAATAATTTATATATATTTTTACGTACAAACTACTCCCGCGTAATATTATAATTTATTTTATTACTGTATGTGGACCGGCTGACGTCTACTAAAAATGGCTGACATCATCAGCGCAGTTAAATTTAAACATATAACTAGAAAGTTGAGCAAAAATTTTGTTTTTAAGCTAACTGCGGATTGCAAAGTCGAAGATGGTGAAAAAGTTTACTGTGTTCACTGCCATAAACAATTCTCTTTTAAAGGATCAAATACATGTACATCGCTGACGTACCACCTTCAGGACAAACATCCGATCAAGTCATGATCAAGTATCAACACATTGTCATAAAATTTAGTTTAAAATATTCTTAATTTTCAATGTCCGTGAGAAATCAGTTTAATTACGTCATAAATTTCTATTTTTGGCTTTAATAAAAATTATCGATTAATTAATCGATAATTTTTCAAAAGTTAACTATTAAATTTAAATTAATCGATAACAGCCCTAATTAAAAGATTAAAACCAAAGAAAAGTCGTAATTCTTTTCTTTAACATTATCTTCAAGTGGTAAATAAAACTATGCATCTGAAGTTATAAAAAAAATTCACATGCAACTTTATTGTCAATACATTATTTGTCCTAATTAAAAAAAAACATTTGTAATGAAATTGATGACACATTTTTGTTGTACATTTACAAGTATTTGTAATATATGATTTAATGATTAAACTACATAAGCATTGTACTAAAAGTAGAGATTAAATTGCAATCAAACATTTTTTTGTTGGGTTCTGTTTTTGATATATTGGAAATACATGCTGTGGTTGAATGTAATATTTAAATTGCTCGGGAATCTTGAATCATCAAAGTATTAAAGAATTATATCCGTCTTCCAGACCATTCAATTCTATAAACGTTTATTACAAAAAAATTATGAAGATCCATAAAAGTATCAATGGTTGACATAAGAAGCATCAGTCTGTTACTGTTCATTTTAGTTTGATTGAAAGACGCCTTGAGATCAAGGACAAACGCTGAAGATTTTTTTTTAGGGGTGACGGGATTTGAATGTATCAACAAGCTTAGAAAATTGTTTTCACCACTTTATTTCAAAATTATTTAGTGAATGGCTTTTAATAACCCTCTTCATAAAACACTTATTGCCAAACAGTTCTTTTGATAAATATTCGTAGCATACATTAGCCAGCTTATAAAAAAAGATCAATAGAACTTATTAAGTCATAGTATCAATATACATAATTCCCGTCATCTGTTTGTATGTATGTATGTATGTAACGCTGTACTAATTTTAGAAAGCAGTGCACCAAATTACTGCACCAATGCATCAAAAGGTGTGCAAATTAAAGATGCGCTGTAAAAAAATATTATATGACGTCATTGTTTTAGCTCATATTTTAATTTTTTAAAAACCCGTTAAAAACCAAGTTTTTGACTAACTATAAATCCTTTATGTACGAGACGTAACTAAAAGTAAAAGAATGTTAATTATAATACGCAGCGCAAGACCATCCAAAAATACAAAATTGCACTTGCGTCGTAAAACATGTTTAATATAATGCGCACCGATCAGGAACATGTTTATAAAAAGTGTTGTCAATAAAATATGCACCTTATTGCGCGACAGGAAAGGTTGTTCAATATAATATGCACAGCGACACTCTATCTCAAAAAATAACAATTTACATAGGAATAAATAAAATAATCTAAAAATTCAATAATTTAATTACAGTACCTGCGATCGATCGATCTTGGGGGAGCTACCATCTCCTACCAAGCGCGTCCTCAGGCGGTGGATAGAGGAACGACCTTTAGATATAAAGGTTAGCCGTGAATATTGAATAAGCGGCCGCGGACCAACTGGTTTGCTGTCGTTGAGGATGAGGTGGGGTACCCCTTGGTAAGGATACTCTTAAAAAATGCCTCATAAATCCCAGGAAATGACTGCAAAAAGCGAACATAGAGCGCTTAAACTCTAAACCCGGACAGATGAGGCCGTTAGCTAGGGATAGCATTCATCTAGGAGAGAAAACTCCGAAATAAAATCAACTGCTACCTTGCAGGAGGTGGAGGGATCCACAAAGGCTAGGGAACCTTACCCGAAAAATAAGGCAGTTATCCAGAGAGCTGAAAGGGAACCCTCCCAGATGGTTTTGCGCAGGGCCAACAACCCAGCCATGTAAAAAGAAGATTGTTACTGAAAGCAAAGCAAACACACATAAGTCAGAGGCGAGAGTAGGGCTCCGCAAAGGAGACTAATGAAGCCTTGTCGGGAAAGTCAACAGAATCCCACAAGGCCGACCACCCTACTCAAACCGATGAAAAAGAAAAATTACCTCATCCACAAGGCACCTCTCAACTTGGGAACGTGGAATGTCCGAACACTACTAGAACCAGGCAGATGCGCCCAAGTCGCCAAAGAGATGGTAAAGTACAAACTACAAATTTTGGGACTAAGTGAAGTACGATGGAACACATTTGGAGAAACTAGACTTCAATCAGGTGAAATCCTGCTCTTCTCTGGAAAAGAAAATGAAGAAGACACTCATGAAAATTGAGTAGCACTCCTATTGAACAAAGACGCATTAAAGAGCCTCCTTGAATGGGAGCCAATTTCAGACAGAATAATCAGAGCCAAATTCCTGTCCAGGTTCAAAAATGTCCATATCATTATGTGCTATGCTCCAACCAACCTTGCACCTGAGGAAGATAAAGTTGCATTCTAAGAACAACTTCAAAGTATAATGGATAAAATACCGAAAAGAGACATACTGGTCGTCATGGGCGATATGAATGCTAAAGTTGGCAATGACAAAATAGAGAGAGAGAAGGTAATGGGCATACATGGAGTGGGCAACATGAATGAAAATGGAGAGATGTTTGCAAACTTCTGCACATTCAATGAGCTGGTGATTGGAGGCACCATCTTCCCACACAAAAATTGCCACAAAGTAACATGGGTCTCACCAGACAACAAAACAGAGAATCAAATAGACCACATCACTATAGGTCGCGCCTGGAGGAGCACATTGCAGGATGTACGAACAAAAAGAGGAGCAGACATTGGATCAGACCACCATCTGGTTGTGGCCAAGCTAAAAATAAAGCTAGCCAACCAAAGGCCAAAAACAGACAGGCGAATTAGATTTGACCTAGGCAAGCTCCGAAACCCACAGGAAAAGAACGAACTACAGCTAACCCTTAAAAACCGATTTGCTGCACTGCAACTAGACGATGATAATGAAGGAAACATAGACAAAACCTGGGATAACTTCAAAGAAATTATTACAGTATCTTGCAAGGAAATACTAAAACCTGCCCCGGAAAACAAAAAACGCTGGATCAGCGATGAGACATGGCAAAGAATTGAAGATCGGAAACATGCAAAACAAAAAGTGAATCAAGCCAAAACAAGAAAACATAAACAACTTACTCAACAAGAGTACCATACAAATACAATTTCAAAAGAGGTCACAAAAATGCTTAGAAATGACAAACGAATATTTTATAATAAGCTAGCTGAACAAGCAGCAGGAAAAGGAGATCTAAAACAGTTATACAAAATTACTAAACTCTTGAGTGGCAAGAAATCTAACTACAATGTACAAGTCCGAGATAAACAAGGTAAAGTCATTTCCTCCATAGATGACCAGCTTAGAAGATGGAAAGAATATTCCCAGGAAGTCCTAAACAGACCGACCCCTCTGAACCCACCCGTTTTGACCACATGAGAAACATTTGACATAAATATGTAAGAGATATCCAAAGAAGAAATATGGACGGCCATCAATCAAATTAAGACAGGAAAAGCAGCAGGTGTAGACGACATACCACCGGAGGTCCTAAAAGAAGGAGGAGCTGAAATCATCAACCAACTCCACAGTATCTTCAACAAAATTTGGTCAACTGAAACCCCTCCTGCAGAATGGAAAAGGGGCTTACTGATTAAAATTCCAAAGAATGGGGATCTGTCACAATGTGAGAAATGGCGAGGAATTACTCTACTATCAGTACCAAGCAAGGTCTTTAGCAGAACGATACTAAACAGAATAAAAGATGCCTGCGATGATCTCCTGAGAGAAGAACAAGCTGGGTTCAGAAAAGGAAGATCGTGCATTGACCAAATAGCAACACTCTGGATAATTATAGAACAATCTATTGAATGGCAATCTCCACTCTATGCCACATTTGTGGACTTTGAAAAGGCCTTTGATAGCATAAATAGAGAAACTATATGGTCAATAATGAGGCACTATGGATTACCAAATAAAATAACTAACATCATCCGAAATCTGTACGAAAACTTCACCTGCCAAGTAGTATATAATGGTAGACTAACAGATGAATTCCATGTCACAACTGGAGTCAAACGAGGATGCCTCCTTTCACCACTTCTGTTCCTTCTTGTGTTAGACTGTGTCACAAAAGAAGCTTATGCAAGCTCAGGAAAAGGAATCCAGTGGAACCTAATGCAAAAACTAGAAGATTTGGAGTTTGCGGATGACTTGGCCATTCTGTCCCACAGACTCCAAGACATGCAAGACAAAGTCACAGCCTTGAGCGAGACTGGGAAAAGAGTAGGACTCAAGATAAACATTCAAAAAACAAAAATTTTGAAAATAAACTTCCTACAAGATGGAGTCATCCAAGTAGAAAACCGCAACCTGGAGCAAGTTAACAACTTTGTATACAATGGGAGTGTGGTCAGTGTAGCAGGGGGAACAGATGAGGACATCAAACGAAGAATAAATTTGGCGCGACAGGCTTTTGCCAATCTGAAACAGGTCTGGAGATCTACACACATCTCTGTCAAAACAAAAGTAAGGATCTTTAACACCAATGTTAAAACGGTCCTACTTTATGGATCCGAAACATGGCGGACGACAGAGACAACAAAAAATAGACTCCAGACCTTTGTTAACAGATGCCTCAGAAATATTCTGAAAATAAAATGGTTCGATAAGGTCGAAAATTCCAAGCTGTGGGAGAGGTGTGGACAAAGAACAGTAGAACAACAAATCATGGAATGAAAGTGGAGATGGATTGGACACACCCTCAGGAAAGATAACAGCAGGGCTAGGCAGGCCTTAGATTGGAACCCCCAGGGCAAGCGACAACGAGGAAGACCCAAGCGTACATGGAGACGGAGCATGTTGGACGAGGCTGGAAGGACTGGGAAGAGCTGGGAAGAACTGAAGCGACTGGCAAGGGACCGTGTAGAGTGGCGAGCTTTGACAGAGGCCCTATGTTCCACAAGGAACTCAAAGGACAAATGATGATGACCTGCGATCGATCTGAAATTTTGATGCATAGCTTTTATCATCGCCACAAAACTGCCTGCTAAATTTCAGATCGCTAGCTTACGAGGAAGTGGGTTAAAAATCGATCCAAAGTTTTGGCGACCGACAAGCAATCAAGGGTTCAACCAAGCAACCAGACACCACGAGTTAATATAAAGGATTTTTAAAAATGGCATTACTCATTTTAATTGTGAAAATTGAAGAGTATTGAATATGGCAGCTTAATTTTAAATACTTTTTCTAGTTAATCTATGCTTTCTTTGGTAGATCAGCCCCATACAAAAGATGCATATTTTACTACAGGTCTGACCAATTAAGTAGCATTTTAGTTTTATGTTCTTAATTTTTTTTTAAAGTTTTGTTGGATTTTAAATTATTCCATTAACATAAGGATTAATTATAATTTTTCATTTACAATATTTTAACTTCAAATTTCTTCGCACATAAAGTTTGGATTAGCTGTTTTCCATGAATGAAATATTTTGCATTCATTTGTTTCTTTTTCTTTGATACTCTTCTGTGTGGGAAGCCATACTCCAATTAGTGTTTTATTTCTTAAATAAATTAAATACAAAGTTAAATGAATTTCCGTAGCTACCAAACAATTAGTACAATCAGCTCCGAATGGGCACCTAATACTAGTTAGGCAGCTGGGTAATGCGTGGAACCCACAAAGCCGTGGCCTGTGAACGCTGCTTCAATTGCCAACAGATCATCTGTCATGGTCTGTGGACGCAATTATCTTCTGCATAGAAGGAGCGTCTGTATAGATAAGAAGAAGATAAGATAATCAGACATTGTTAAAATCACTAAATACTGGCTCCTATTACACTCAGGCTTGGGCATTTAATTATATTGACACAACAATCACCGAAGAGACAACCATTTGTTTTACATTGCTTTATTTTTACAATTGTCACCGTCACCATTCAGACTCGGTCTATGCTCTTGGTCCACCAGCAAAGATGAAGGAAAGACACACTTTCAACTGTTTTTCATTGGTTTATAGTGTGTTTATGTAGTCTGTTCTTTTATGTAGGTTTAAGTTTAAGTCTTAAAGTGCCAGGCACTACAGTCTCATGGGGATGTTTGCCCACTGGCTATTATTTGATGCAGTTGAGGTGGGAGAAGGCTTTATTCATACTGTCTATGCACAGATGGAAGATGACTTTTAGTACTAATAGACTTATTTCAAACTGCCATATCAAACAATTGGTACAATAATGTTGCTAGAATTATGCTTGCATTCCATACTATTTAAACACAAAGAATCAGACAAGTGAGAACAAAATCAACATATTCAAAACTCTCAAATAGTGAGTTTAATACAGGACTTAAGCAAACATTTTGATTAAAGTGTTTAATTTTATTAATGAGTATTATACAAAGGTACTAACATGTATGAAAAATTGCATAAGCCTCTATCCCAGCTTTTAAACAGGGATCAGACTAAATCTTATTTACATGGGAGCCATCCATATATTACGTACGCAAGGAGGGGGGGTCTTAAATTAATGGCATTTTGCATATGGATGCGTACGGGGGGAGGGGGGTCTCAACTGAATGTGTACGTACGCACAACAAATTTAATTTTTATAATACTAAGCCTATTAACGTAAACCGCTCTGGCTGCAAACGGCATTCAAGACCGACAGAGTCAAGACTGATATGCAATAATGTTTTATAATTTAATGCAAAGGAAATTTTTAACTCTTAATTACTTGGAATTAATTAACATTTGATTCAGACCAAACGTTGACACATTACTAAACTATATCCGTCGGATTTATATTTCCATTTCTTAAAATTAGATTCTCTTGAAAGTTTCTCTTTCGCTCACCGGTGCCTTAGCCGTCATAAACACACAAAGGGACTGCGATTTCACTATTTTTTATTGTTTTATTTTATCAGTTTTATTATCTAGTGTTCAAGACAATAAAATTTGAATGTTGTATTGTATTTCTTCAATAATTTCAACATGAAAAACATAACACTAAAAACTATAAAAGGACCATCCATAAATGACGTCACACAACTAGGGGGGGTTTACATATTTGTGACGATGTGTGACATGAGGGAGGGGGGTGTTTGAGAAATGTGACGTCACATCAAAACTCGTAACTATAAATAAAAGTTCCACTTAAATATTTTATTTGTTACATGGCGTTTTACATGACTTCACGCGTGTTACGATATTAGAATGCAGACCTACACTAAATAAATACTTAAATAACAAAAAAGTGATTTTAAACATGCTCTTTTTCAAATAGAAAATACAGCTTTTATGGGGGGGGAGCAAAGCTTTGTGACGTCATATTGGAGGGGGTGGTCTAAGTTTTTGTGACATGTGGGGAGGGGGAGTGAAAAATCTGCCAAAATCGTGTGACGTCATTTATGGACAGCCCCGAATTCGGGGCAGTCCATAAATGACATTACGCACCTAGAGGGGGGGAGGCGGTCGACCATTTGTGATGAAGGGGAGGGGTAGTTTAAGAAATATGATGGACGCGTAACTTTAAATAAAAGTTGCACTTAAATATTTGATTGTTTACAAATTATTTAATGACGTTTTACATGGGCTTCACACGTGTTACGATATTAGAGTGCAGCCTTACACTAAATACATACTTATACTTAAATGACAAAAATGAGATTTGAGAATTAAAAAATGTTTTTTTGGGGGAAGGGGCATTTTGTGACGTCACATTGGAAAAAGGGAGGGGGGGTCTAACTTTTTATGATGATGTGTGATGAGAATCGGCCATAATCGAGTGTCATCATTAATGGATGGCCCCAAAGCTTTGACCCCCCCCCTAAAAGCCATATTTTCGAATTTAAAATTAGCATGTTGCAAATATCTCTTTTGTCATTTCAGTTTAAGTATGTATTTAGTGTAAGGCTGCACTCTAATATCGTAACACGTGTGAATCCATTGAAAACGACATTAAATAAATTGCAAGCAATCCAATAATATAATGCATTTTGATGTGGTGTCACATTCTTAAACACCTCCCTCCCCCTCATCACAAAAGCGTGACCCCCTCCCCGCCCCCTTTTTAGGCTTGTGACGTCATTTATGGACGCCTTCAAAGAGTAAAACCAATATCTTTTGACTGGCTTAAAATTTATTTTTTCAGAAGCAAATTTGTACATACGCATAGGGGGGTCCCGAAAATGTACATGGTGCAACAGGGAGGATAGGGGTACAAAAATACAAATTATTTTGCGTACGTAATATATGGATGGCCAAATGCTTTAATAGTCTTCATAATAGTGAAAAAATAACTTATAAGTATCCAGATTTCTTAAATGAAATCTAATTATTGTTATTAATATTCAATGTAATTTCAGGAGTAGTTATAGTTATAAACAAATTCTCATGATCAACAGGTGCAGGATTGCATCATTGTAAGCTGATTGCTACTCCATGATTTGCTGCCTTTGTATTCATGACCAGTGTAGAAACATATTTGTGCAACAAAAACATTAACAATTCATGACATTCAAGCCAATCATAATAATAACATGAAATTCAAATAAAATATATCAACTGATAGTTACATGATTGTTTTTTTTTAATCAATTTTTATCTGAAGGCTACTACTACTAATATGCTGCTAGTATGAAGACTTTCTTTAGGTAAGCTTAGCAATATATTTATACATGAGGGGAAATAGCTGCATAGAGCTTTTCCAATGACTAAATTTTGATTAGTTGTTTTAGCTATTCACCATAACAGAGGTGTCATTAGGGGGTGCAGTGAGTGCAGACCACATCGGGTGACACCATCACAAGGGGTGACATCAAAATGTAAAATTCTGTACGTTCCTGTTATTTGGCAATGGAACTGGAAGACTCGGAGGAGGTCTATGGGGTAGGTAGTGAGGGCATGACACCATGAGCTACCGCACTGGGTGACACCAACTCTAGTGACACCTCTGCACCAACAAGATGTTGCGCAGACAGGTAAAAATACTCTATACTATAATCCTGCAGTTTACCAGGCCTGATAAGAAATTATAAAAATACCTTGAAGGTTTGATTTTACACTAATAGTTTTTACATTGCCCAACAGGTGGTGCATTTTGATGTCAGTGCAATACAATTCAAACTACCAGAAAATTTTATCCATGAAATCCTATTCAGCAATGAATATAAACAGAGTAGATAAAGGGCCCTTAAGTTGGTTTTAGTTAACTGGCTGACTAAAACTTGATTGTTTTCCATTCTTTCTTGTGTACATAATAATAATTTTGTTTACCAACAAGGTTGCTGAGATTCGTGTTGAGCTTGACAGCCTTGAGTTACTGCCTATTGATGTATCTCCTTCTTTTGCTTTGAGTTCACGCTTTGACATGTTTCAGTCTGTGTTAGAAAATGAGGTCAAAAGTGTTATCTCAAATTGAAACCAACATCATGTTATCTAGGCCCCATCCCCACTCAACTGTTGATTGAATTTTTACATCACTTACTCCCAAAAATAACCCATTAACTTAAGTAAATGAAAGTTATTAATCTGGTATTTTTCCCACTTTATGTAAGTCAGCCATCATAAAACCCTTGCTGAAAAAACATAGCTTTCGTATTACGTGCACCATCATGTCATTACATGGTGTTTTTTTTGGGTTTTTTTTTACAAATTGTGATTAGGATATGAATGTTTTAAATTGACTGCATTTATAAATATATTGTTACTATTTTTATGTGAAAGGGCGTGAGACCTTAATATATTAATATGGTTAGGGGCCTGGAAAAAATTAAGCGGGGGGGGGGTAACATGTGACAAAAGGGGGGGGGATTAGCACTGCTATAGAAGTCCTCAATTATTATTATTAATACATAAAATATGTGTACAAAAAGGATGTACGGTCAACTTTTAATTTCCTATCTGAATTTTAGATAACTAAATATTATATTTTTTATTCCAAGTGCTACCTTCAGAATCACTGCTACTGGCTTGATCCAAACCGTGTCTTAACAGTTGCTTTGTCCAAGGTTTGACCACATCTTTAACCAAAGTTATAACAAGTTGTCCTCTTTCCACCTGTTAGAAAAAAAAATGAAGACTCAAAAATTAAAATTTTACATCATTTTAATTTTACAATTTGTAATAAAAAAGTAACAAAAAAGATAAATAAAATAAACAACTGAAAAAGCATTTTTTTTAAAAACAAACAATTGATTTCATTCTCTGAAAAGTTAGAACTATATTTAAATTGATATGTAACTGTAAATAATACATTAATGAGTATGAAATGGATATGCATATATAAACAATTAATAGGATTTAATTATTACATTTAATCTTTTTTGCTTTAAAAAATAAGAACAACTTACTGTCCATTTTGATTTACGTCTATTAATTTTTGTTGGCAGCCTATCAATTTTATACACATATTTAGTCTTTGTCTTTGCCTTTTTATTTGTTATTTTAACGTCCAGAGAGAAACCAAAATCACTAAAATATAAAAGTAGGTTTATTTAACAACAACAACCATAAAAAGCATTTTATTGACGACATTCTATCACTAGTGTGGTGCATTTAACAAAAAGACATACATTCTTATTTAGTGTTGTTTTTTTTTAAAAAGTTTTTTTTAAGAGATTTTAGTTTTTCAACTGCCATCAACACAAAATTTTCACTCATTAAATAACCAACGCTTTGAAAATGCTTCTTTACAAAATTTACAAATCTAAATTGAAAATCTGATCTCCCCTACCCATCCATTAACTTAATGTAGCAGAGATGATTAACCAAGCTAATTGGACCAGGAGTGTCAACATGCCCACCCTTATTTATTGGTTGGTTGATCACTACACATGCAAAAATGAATATAAAAAAGGCTCTTGCAAGTCAAATATATGCCACACTTTATGGAATGCAGGTAAAATAAACGCTTTATAAATAACTAATGTGCAAATACAATTTAAAAAATGTCCACTAATTGAATAGAATTACAATAATTTACAAAATCTGAAGAAGTACAATAAGACTTATAAAGAAGAAGTGCTTATACAGATGAAAGTTAAAGAAAATTCTTAAGCCCCCAAAATTAAATAAGTAGTATTACAATTGATTATCTCTGTGACTTACTCATTAAGCCAGTCCAACATCACTTCACCATTTTTTGGCTTTAATTTATCTTTAGAAGGCTCTAGTTGTGGAATATATACTTCAACTATTACATTTCCATCATTATCTTCATATGAACAGACTGAAAAAGATTCAAATTTTCAGTTATTTATTAATAACATATTTTAGTGTGGAGAAACGGGTAATGGTGATTGACCCAGGGTACAGGTCTAAGGCGGGGAGAAGCAGGGATCGTATTTCATTGTGAATTTCCTGCCTCATGTAAATTCATGCGACACGTTGGATTATTCCACTGGTATTTTATTAAAGTTTCTTAGAAAATGCGAAATTCCCAACTTTCCCCCAAAGTTATTTGGCTCATTAAAATACAATCCTTGCTTCTCACCACCTTAGACCTGTACTAAGGGCCGGATTTAGACTTGATGGGGCCCTAAGCTATTTGAGATATGGGGCCCTTTTGAAGTCCAGAAGTTCTACGCCAGTGCCAAATATGTAAAAAAAATTCTGGGGTGTCCCCAAGAAGGCGGGGGCCCTAAGCTATAGCTTGTTTAGCAAATAGGTAAATCCAGCACTGCCTGTACCCTGGGTCAATAACATTGGTCAATCACCTATACTCGTGGGAGATGCTGATCTTCTATCGAGCGCCTCCCCAGCCGGCGGATAGGGGAAAGCCCACCAGATATGGAGGGTACCGGGGAAATAAAATACCCGGGGTGGACCAAAATCAGCCCTACTGCCTTGTAGGAAGTGGAGGGATCCACAAAGGCTAGGGCCCACCCGAACAAAGGCAGCTACCCATTGAGCTGTGAGGGGCAACCCCCCAAGTGGTTGTGCGCAAGGCCAACAACCCTGCCATGTAAAAAATCATAGTTACAAAAACACCGAAAAGAGTAACAAAAGACATTTCAGTCCTGGGAGAGGATGGATTCCTTGAGGAGGAAAATATGACGCCTAATAGTGAAAGCCAAAACCTGGAAGCTATTAGGCCGACAACCATCATTTCTACCAGGACTACCACCTTCATTGGAGCTTGGAATGTCCGCACCATGTACGAGGCTGGTAAAGCTGCACAAATAGCCGCTGAGATGAGGAACTATAAGCTCACCATTCTCGGAATTAGTGAAGCAAGATGGACTGGATGGGGACAGAAGAGATTAATCTCAGGAGAGATGGTGTTATTTTCGGGACACGAAGAAGACGATGCCCCACATACCCTGGGTGTTGCTATGATGCTATCAAGGGCAGCACAAGGAGCACTCATTGGATGGGAGGCCCATGGACCTAGAATTCTTTTAGCAACCTTTCGAACAAAGAAACGTAGCATCAACCTAGATGTTATACAATGCTACGCACCAACTAATGAAAGTGATGAAGGAGACAAAGAAGAATTCTACAATAGAGTAATGACCATAGTCCAGGGTCGCCCACGGAGGAACATCGTCATCCTCATGGGAGACTTTAATGCCAAGATCGGCAATAGCAACACAGGGTACGAAGAGGTTATGGGACAGCAAGGGATAGGCGAGATGAACGACAATGGTGAGAGGTTTGCGGACCTAAGTGCCGCAGCAGACCTGGTCATAGGGGGGAGTATTTTCCAGCACAAGAGGATTACACAAAGCTACATGGGTCTCACCGGACATGAGAACGATGAACCAAATAGACCATGTATGTAATTCTAAAAAATTCAGGCGATCTCTCCAAGACGTACGTGTTAAGAGGGGAGCTGATATTGCCTCAGATCACCATCTTCTTGTGGCCAGGATGAAATTAAAACTAAAGAGACATTATACCGAGCAAACAGCATACAGGACTCGGTATAATACCTCCCTCCTGAAGGACCAAACCAAAAAGGAAGAATTCAAAATCTCACTATTCAATAAGTTCCAAGTCCTACAAGAAATACTGGAAGATGAAACCACCGAAGGGAAGTGGCAAAGCATGAAAGAAACAGTACAGTCAACATGCCAAGAAGTGCTAGGAAACAGGCACACAAAGAATGGATGACAGCAGGTACGCTGAGTAAAATAGAAGAAAGGAAAAGAAAGAAAGCAGAAGTGAATAACAGCCTCACCCGAGCACAGAAAAACAAGGCCCAGAAGGAGTATGCAGATGCAAATAAGGAAGTTAAGAAAAGCATCAAGAGGGACAAGAAGGAATTTGTTGATAAACTTGCTAAAGAAGCAGAGGATGCAGCTCACCAGGGGAACATGAGGGAACTGTTTGATACCATTAAGACGCTGTCAGAGAAATTTAGCAAGGTAGAGAGACCAGTAAAGGACAAAATGGGAAACACCATACCAAGTGAGGAGCAACAGAGAGGGAGATGGAAGGAGCACTTTGAAGAGCTCCTAAACAGGCCTGAACCAAGGAATCCACCAGCCGATAATGACCTGCTAATTGACTGTAATAGTCCCACCAAAGAAGAGATTAGCAGGGCCATTAAACAACTCAGAGATGGAAAGGCTACGGGACCCGATGGCATCCCAGCAGAGGCAATGAAGGCGGACTTGGAAACCAGTGTGGAAATGCTGCACCCTCTGTTTATGAAGATATGGGAAGAGGAGCAAGTTCCTTCCGATTGGAAAGAGGGATACCTTATCAAGATCCCAAAGAAGGGAGACTTAAGCTCCTGCTCGAACTACAGAGGGATCACCCTGCTGTCCATCCCAGGAAAGGTTTTCAACCGTGTACTACTTAACAGGGTGAAAAACGCTGTAGACCCTCTGTTGCGGGACGAACAAGCTGGCTTTCGCACCAACAGATCCTGCACGGACCAGATCATTCTAGAGCAGTCACTAGAGTGGAACTCACCGCTCTATGTCAACTTTGTTGACTATGAAAAAGCCTTCGACAGTGTTGACAGGCAAACCCTGTGGAGATTGCTAAGGCATTACGGGGTGCCACAGAAGATTACGGATATAATCAGAAACATGTACGAAGGGATAAACTGCCGAGTTATCCATGGCCAGCAGGTGACAGATGCGTTCCAGGTGAAGACTGGTGTGAGACAAGGTTGCTTGCTGTCACCATTCCTCTTCCTGTTAGCCATTGACTGGGTGATGAAAACATCTACACAGCAGAAAAGGAATGGCATCCAATGGACCTTGTGGGATCAACTGGATGATCTTGACTTTGCTGATGATCTTGCCCTTCTTGCACATACCCAACAACAGATGCAGGAGAAAACAAACATTGTCGCAGCCACTTCTGCTAGCATGGGTCTCAACATTCACAAAGGGAAGAGTAAAATCCTCAAGGTTAATGCCACCAGTACATCACCCATTATGCTTGAAGGAGAAGCCCTTGAGGAGGTGGACAGTTTTGTTTACCTTGGCAGCGTGGTAGATAAGCAAGGTGGTACAGATGCGGACGTCAAAATAAGGATCGGAAAAGCAAGAGCAGCCTTCCAGCAACTCAACAATGTTTGGGTCTCTAACAACTTAGGCAGCAAGTTAAAAGTAAGGATTTTTAACGCTATGGTAAAACCTGTGCTGCTATATGGAGCCGAGACATGGAGAACAACGGCCGTAAACTTGACCAGAATCCAGTCCTTCATCAACAACTGTTTAAGAAGGATTCTCAGAATTCACTGGCCAGACAAAATCAGCAACCAGGAACTGTGGCAGCGGACAAAACAGAAGCCCATTGAGGAAGAGATTCTCCAGAAGCGGTGGAGGTGGATTGGTCATACACTAAGAAAACCTGCTCCTAACACAACAAAGCAAGCCCTGAAATGGAACCCACAGGGTAAGCGGAAAAGAGGCCGTCCAAGAAACACTTGGCGCCGAGAATTGGAGGCAGACATCAAGAGAATTGGCCATGAATGGAAGATCCTGGAGAAGCTGGCCCAGGATAGAGAAGCCTGGAGGTCTCTCGTAGGTGGCCTATGCCCTTGGAGGAATCGCAGACGCCGACGATGATCGGTGGATGCCCCTCATGGACGAGAAGGCTCAACAACAATCACCTATATGTGTTTCTCCACACTATTATTATATTTTGCAAATAAGCTTAGACTTAGAGCATTATCTTTAAATAAATGCTAAAATAAGCAAGCACTAGAAAAGACATGTGTGTGATGAAGTTGAAGTATTAATATGTGATAAAAATGTATATTCATGTGGAGGGGGTAAAAAAAAATAGACACAATAACATTAACTCATTTAGCCTTAGCTTTAGATAAATAAAATAATTATAATTATTTTGCTTTAACTTTATGTTAAGTATCAAATTTAAAAATAAATAATTCTCTAAGTAACAGTAGTAACAGGTCACCAAAAATTAACAATGGTGTAAAAGTATAAATAAACTACATGTAGATCTAATTTCAATATATACTATATATATTATATACACTATAATTTTATATGAGATCATTTTATCATATCACGAGTGTATTTCGTGCACGATATTTTTATTTGTTTTAGAATTTAGTTTTAGGAAATTTATAAATTGATGCAATAAATCTTAAGTATAAAAGTAAAAGTTAACATATTAATCTGGCTAATATTCTTAATAAGTTAAGTAAGATGATTATTACAATGGGCTAAGACAAATATGAGCCAAGCCCAAAACCATACGCCATATGAATATGAAAAATAATAATATATTATTTTAACATAAGGCCTTTTTTTAAAAGAAATGACTTAAGTCTAGAGGTCCAAATTCCAAAAAATGGAATAATAAATAATATGACTATGAGAGAGTTATGATTAATATGAAATTGAATTAGATAAAATTAAAAAATAGATTCATTATCATTATGAAATATATTTTTAAAAGTTAATACCTACCACTGGGATGTAAAACTTCCGTAAACTCATCAGTATCAGCCATAAAGACTCATAAGTCAATTATTTCTTTAAAAGTTGCTGTTTTGAGTTGGAAATATTTAGAGTTAAGTGTAAATTTAAAATTAAGTCCATACAAAAGTTATTAATATTATGTAGTAAAGTTGTGAGTGAAAGGTGTAGCCGTATGCCTAGGCCTACTTTGTTCTACAAATTCTCATTTATTTGCCTAAATTTTGAAAAAATATCTAAATTCCATTGATTTCGATGGTAGACCTGATGGAACTTTTGGTAGATACATTAGGGGTACATTTTAAATAGTTGAGAACTGTTAACTTTCAAACAGGAAGTAGACTAAAAATATAATAAATAAACTACAGAATACTTCCGGACATCGCCGTATCTACCAAATTTTTCACACATTCTTAAAAAAAGTAGGTAATCCTGCAGATTTTACACGTATATTATTTCACAGCATAATTTAATTTTCTCGTGAGAACTTATGTTTTTAATTTATTAAATGCATTATTATACGTTGTATTTCTGCTATTACAATGCTAAATTTATGAGTCTTTTTAATTTCTAAGGCCTTTATTCGGCTCTATATAATACATAATCTGGTCACGATACGTCCATTTTGTTTATCTAGCGAACTGCGTGCCAGATGTTTTTTTTACCTGGCTCGACCCACGCTAAAATAAATTTACGGACTGAAGTTATTTTTAAAAAAGTATTTTTAATCTATTTTAATGTTCTTAGAAGATAATAAATATTTAAAGACAATTTCACTTTTTATTTCGTTACTAGATGTTTGATTCTTATTTTGTTTGTTTGTTAGTGAGAAATTTCTATTTGGCATCTGATTGGGATAATCCGGCAAGTACTGTGATAATAAACAAAATAGTTGCATCACTATCAGACTATTTACTTTTGAGAGCCAAAAAAATGCCTTAGAAATGAAAAAGACTCACAAATTAGCGCTGTAATAGCTGAAATACAACATACTAGACTCCCCGCGGCATAGCATACGCCGCAGACTTGCTCATGGAGAGTGCAAAGAAAGTGGAGAAAGAACGGACACAAACTAAAGCACGAAGAAATCAAAACAACTCGGGTGAACGTCATGAGTTACATAATCGATAATCGGTTTTCCACAACAACACGCAATTAACAACCCTAAACTAAATATGACTTACCCTCGCTAGGGTCGGCCAATCACAGTTTATGTTTAAGGGATGGTAGTAATAAATGGGAGGCAGGTAACAACAACCTCAGTGTGCATGTCTTCACGTTTACTCCCTATTTTTTATTTACTTAGTGCTGCTTTTTGTATCTGTACTCTCACCCCCCCCCCTAAACCGTTCTTTGCACTGTCTATGATGAGCAAGTCTGCGACGTATGCTACTGTCACGTCTGAATCACGAGTTGGATGACGGAGAGGTCACGTGAGTGAAAGCGCGGGAAGAAAGGAGAAAGAAGGTTTGAGAGTATTATTTGAGTTGAAAAAGTAATGGCGGATGTGTGGCTGATGTCTCCGCGTTGTGAAACCTCAAAGTTATACTTTTGTATATATAATGTGCATATTAAAGTTATTTTCTTGACAATAGTATTTCAAGGATTTATTGCACGAAAGTTTGTATGTGAGAACGCCTACAAAACACATATAAAAGTAAACCATTTACATTGGTGTCAGAACAAAATTCATGTTGGTACTATTCATATAGTCAAAAGCAAGGTTCGTGGAAGTGACTAGTATTGTGTATTTAAAAAAAAGAAGTATTCATTAAAGGAAGAAATATTGTGAGTCATCGTTATTTGTGAATATTCAAGTTCGTAAGCAGCAGTAAATAAGCTTTTGTAATTCAATGAAATATTTAATACAAGAAGTTTTCAAAATGGCGGCTTGACTACCCACATTGCATGCATGCACTGTATAAAACTAGGTCAGCCTAGTTGGTTCTAAACATACAGTCGACACGGTACAGGCCTACTGTCGGTCGGTGACACACAGTGAACGTATATACGTCAGCAAGCTCACTACACGCTATTACTAAGTGATTCCAAGAAATAACTATAAACAAACCTTGAACTTGAGAAGCTATGGACTATTAACAACTGTGTCAGTGTGAATTATAAATCATGGAACGGAATTTGTATTCATTTATTGTGTGGAAAGTGTGATAATTGCAATTTGGAGTAATGGAGTGAACTTAAGTGTCTAAAAACTACTCTAAAGTTCGGAAATTGGAAAATTTGACTAAGTGACTTATTTTATTCAAAACTTTGTGTTTTGTCAATCTGAGGGAGCGTATATATAAAGTATACTTAAGATCCCATGTGAGGATACTTTGTTGCCTCATTTTGTCAAAATTATATTGAATGATTTAGATGTGTAACTTGTTTGGACTTAACATATTTTGAATTCAAGATTTTCTCATTTGGAGGATTTATACCTTAATAAATAAATACTTACATTCCTTACTGAATTGCTTGCCTCATATAATTCCATAAAAATAAACATGGATTACTATGAAAAATTCACTGCCATAGATAAAGAATTTGGCTTAAGTGGAAAAGAATTGAAAGACTTTGTTGAAGAGAAAGTCAAGGTAGCCAAAGAAGAAGAGAAGCTAAAACTAGCTGAAGAAAAAGAGATGCGAAAAATAGCTAAAGAAGAAGAGAGGCAAAAACAAATAATTGAAAGAGAAGAAAGAGCTGCAAGAAGAGAACTTGAACAACTTCAAATTGACAAATTAAAACTACAAATTGATTTAGAGAGTAGAGGCCACAATCCTGGTAATGACACAAATAGAAAGTCAGCACTGAAGGACACTATCAAAGTTAGAAAATATGATAGCCAGAAAGAAAAAATGGATGTTTATCTGGATTATTTTGAATCCATAATGGCCATGAAAGGTTATGATGAAGAAGATTGGCCAGCACAACTCAACTAACTGGAGAAGCATTCGAAGCTTACAACAGTATAGCCAAAGAAGACAAAAACATCTATAAAAATGTCAAAAAGGCACTTCTATGTCATTTCGGGAAGTCAGAAAATGATTATAGAAAGGAATTTCATGAAATGAGAATCAAGATGGATAAAGATCCACAGACAATAGTACATGAAGCACAAGGTAAAATAAAAAAATGTTTGGAACTGACAGCAATAGATACAAGCAATCCAAAGGCCATACTAAACATGGTGTTAATTGATAAGTTCCTAGAAAATGCAACACCAGCTCTATTCACATTAACTGACAAGAAAGTTCGTACTCAAGCAGAGCTAACAAATGCATTACGCACATTCAAGGACTCTCATCCAAATGTGGAAATGGATAAAAGACAAGATAACTTTGCAGCAGTACAAAATAAAATCCAAGAAAAAAGACAAGGAATGAGAAACCAGAGTCTGCCTAACCAAGGCAACAGACAAACTATTTGCTGGTACTGTAACAAGCCAGGACATATGGCGAGGCAGTGTTACCACAATAAAGGACAACCAAATAGGGTGTCACCTAATGGCAGCCCTATAAGAAAGAAACAGAAGAAATATCAAGACATGGTCATTTTGAAAGCAAAGGTAGAAGATCATGGAGTGGCAGATACAATCATAACTTCAGATACAGAGATTGTGATCAGCCATGGAGAAGAAATGACTACCAAGATGTAGATGATAAAGGAAAAACGAAACAAGAAGAATCAAGATCTAGTGATACTGAGGCCACTATTAACAGTAATAGAAAGTTGAAAATCTACCCAGTTTACATCAATAATAGAAAATGTATGTTTCTTCGTGATTCAGGATGCACAACAATTGTGGTCCACTGTAGGATGGTGGAAGAAAAAGAATATGATGGGCACAAAGACACACTAATAATGGCTGATGGCACAAAGAGAGAGTGTCCAACTGCTCCTCTTACCATCAACTCACCCTGGTTTCAAATTTCAAGGTGAAGTTCGAGCGAGAGTTTTGAAAGATGCCATTTGTGATCTCATCATAGGCAATATTGAAGGTGTTGTTGACAATTCTGATGAAATATTCAAAGCTTGGTGTGCCAACAGCTATCAATTATGTGCTACTGTACAAACAAGAGCCACCACAAAAAGAAAAGAGAACATAGACATTGAAGTTGATGAGAAACTTGAAATAGGAAGCCAACTAATGTCAAAACAAGAATTCAAACAACTACAAGAAGAAGATAGCACAATAATGGAAATAAAAATGAAACTCATCAAAGACAATGAAACAGGCCACACACAAAAATTACAAGCTAGTTAAAGGCATATTGATAAACATTGCACAAGCAGGTACATGCAAAAGAGTGGTTCTTCCTAAAAAGTTACAAGAAACCATTATAAAAATGACACATGACAGTCCTTTAGGTGGACACATGGGCGCCAAGAAAACAATTGCTACAATAGCAGAAAACTTTTACTGGCCTAAGATGGCTAGGCAGATAAAAGAATACATCAAGAGATGTACAGTGTGTCTACGACATAATCTCAAAGATGGAAAGCACACAGCGCCAATACAATCATCTGACAAGGCAAACATCTTATTCGAGAAAATTGCCATAGACCTAATAGGACCATTAAAAAAGATGTCAAAGAAAAAACATATGTATGCTCTTACCATAGTGGACATAGCCACCAGATGGGGTGAAGCTATTCCACTGAAAAGAATAGATCCAGAAAGTATATGCACTGAATTACTCAATGTTTTCAGCAGATATGGTTTTCCTCAAACCCTTCTTTCAGACAATGGCAGCCAATTCAAGGGACAGATGACACAAGCTATTATGAAAATGTTAAATATTACACAAGTGCACAGCACAATTTACCATCCACAATCAAATGGTGTGATTGAAAGACTAATCAAAACCATCAAAAATATGCTACTAAAGATTACAATAGACCATGAAGACAAATGGCATGAATATTTACTTTTAGTACTATTTGCATACAACAGCAGCAAGCATGAAAGCACAGGTTTTAGTCCTTTTGAGCTGTTTGGTCAAAGTCCTGCAAGTCTTTTGAAGAATTTCAAAGAAAGGCTTTTAAGCAAACAAGATGCCATACAGGACAGATATCAGCTGATGTCAGAAACTAGAGATAAAATACTCTACAGCTTTGAAACAGCAAAACAAAGACTAATCAAACAAAGTACATGACATAGAGAAATCAAAAATAAACACAGACAATTTGAGCCAGAACAAGTCTTAGTATTGTTACCAAACGCAAAGAATGAAATCACATGGGAAGGTCCATACAACATCGAAGAGAAACTTAGTGATGTCACATACAGTGTCAATATAAAAGGACATATGAAAAAATTACACATTGATAAACTAAGAGCATATGGTGACAATAAAGAAGAAAAACAAACAGTAAAATATCATCAGCAAAGAAAATGATGAAAATGACAGTACAATGAAAAAGAAAAGCCCTGACAGTGAAAGAATATCATCTGACATACCAGATAATATGAAATACAGAGTGATGAAAATTTTTCTAAAATACAAAGGTGTCATCACAAAAGAAACAGGAAACATAAAAACTGTGACTCACAAGATACAACTATTAGAACATGAACCTTTCAAGACTAAAGTATACCCTATTCCAATGGCATATAGAGACACAGGTAAACAAGAAATTGATTACCTACTCAAAGAAAACAAAATAAGAAAAGCAGTTGAAGCTAACTATACCTCACCAACTGTAATAGTAAAAAAGAAGAATGGAAAGATTCGACTATGCTGTGATTACAGACAATTGAATAATATTACAAAATTGGACCATGAACCTATTGGAGACCCAAGAGACATTATAGACAGAATTGGTAATTCCAGAATATTCACTACATTTGACTTAAACATAGGTTTTTGGCAGATAAATATGGATCCTGATTCTGTCAAATATACTGCATTTATAGCTATGGATGAAGTACAGTGGGACCCGCTTAAGTCGACGGCCTCGGGGTATGAAAAATGGCGCCGAGATAACCGATCATCGAGTTAAACGAAAACCAATATGGCGGCAAAATATTAACATGCGCTTAAAATTTCTTTATATACATGATGTGCGTTAATTAGTGATGGGACGATTAATCGTAATCGTATCGGAATATCGGGACCCATTTCTTCATTCCTTCCTAAGGTTAAGACCGTTCGTTTTTAAGGACCGTTTAAGATTAAATATAACCCTTTATTGCGTAAGCGCAATTTTTTTTTCCTAGTACATAACTACAGGTATAACGAATTCATCTACTCCTGCCCGCCACGCCGCGCGCGACATCGTATTGCGGCGATTCCCAGATTGAGCGATATGGTGTGGCAGATTGAGAGTGAGGGTGGGTAAACTGTCTGTAGTCTGTTATATTATATATTTTAAAATCTGGGGAGCCTTGTTTACAGTAAGCACCCTATGATTTTGGTATCGTCCTATCACTAGGCCTGTCAACGGGTACCCGGGACCCGGGTACCCGTTGCCGTGTGATTACCCGGGTAGTAAAAATCCGCCCGGGTACCCGTGAAAATGTGGCTTCTATGTCTATATTAACCGTAGGACAAACTTCGGCTCCCATGCGGCTTTTTGTGTTTACATTGTGGCTTGCGAAACAATTTATCAAATGAAAACTTTTGTTTATGCTGGGAAGTACTTCTAATGAGAAATATCTGTCAACGGGAAATAAAATAGGGTCCCAACAAATACAATGTATTTTGATGTATCTTTTTTTCTCTCAACCTGAAACAGAAATCGCACAACACACTAAAAAAATGGTTCTTTAAAAGAATCGTATAAATAAAACAAAAGTCCTCTGCCAAGGACGGACTGCTTAGAGATGAAAGACGCCGTGTTTGTTAATAAAAAAAACTACTCTTGCTTTGACTAACTTTGATTTGAAATACGCCGATTGATACTAGCTAATATTGTTTATTTACCCCCTCTCCTCCCTTCACTCCTATAACCCACACCCCTTACATCCGCCTTACTTCTTGTGTTCATTAACACGTGGTGACCTAGAAAAACTGATGCTAATAATGCGTACAAGGTCGTCAGTATTTAAATTTAATAAATTGAAAAGTTACTAACAGTTACTAACAGTGTAGGATGGGCAGACGTCGGCTGTGAGGATGGACTGCACAGAGATGAAAGATGCCGTGTTTGTTTTTTGTTCATTCAAACACCCTTGCTTTGAAACTAACTTTGCTTTGAAATAGCCGACAGTGGGTCACCGATTGATACTATCTATCTAATGCCGTATTTTCTACTCTCCCCCCCCCCTCTCCTAGCTTCCCTCCTATAACCCAGTGCTTCTCAAAATTTTTTGTATTGCGGACCGGCAGGAATTTTTTCCATTGCATCTGGAACCGGTGCACTATTTTCCCTGTACTTACATGATAGAGAAATGAATTATATTTCCTTTTATTGTATTTCCTTTTATTTCTTTCATTTATTTGCTTATTGTCAAAAATGACAAAGTCTATAGGGTTAGTATTATTGGTAGCAATTGGAGGATTATAATTATATTTTCTCTCCTTTCTTGATAACTTCCGCGGACCCCCACTTTGAGAAGCACTGCTATAACCCACACCCTTGCATTCGCTTGTGTGTCTTGTGTTCATTGACACGTGTTTGCCTAGCCCAAAAATTGATATTAATAATACACCCAAAGTTAACAAGATGGGTTAGACGTCGTGTGGAATCCGGCCAATCAAGTTGACAGCGGCACGGCAAAATGCAACCATTGTAATTAAATTGTGTCTGTGAAGGGTGGCAACCCAACGCGATAAAACGCCATGTGAATGTTATTCATAAAATTGATATTGATTTTAAAAAAAACGCCGATCCACCCAATATCAGAAATATTTTGGTGTCAACAAAAGCAGTACCACTGACCAAAGCACGATCACTTCAGATTTATCGCAGTATAGCATACGTCGTCGCCCTTAGCATCATCGATTACCGACGCCAAGTGGATATTAGCATTCAAGGTATGACACTGAACGTTACGTCATTGCCGTTGACATTTTGTTTGCATGTTCAGTTTACTGTCATTTATGAGTATGACGAATGCATTTACAGCAGGAATTGAATAAAAGTTTTTAGTGCATTATAGTTAATTGTAGTGCATTAGTAATAGTATGTTACTGGAAGCAAGCCGTTGGCTACTACTACTGTGTGAAATGAGGTGCATGGATGGTGGCTAGGTTGCATTGTATAGCGATCATGACGGGGAAAATTATGCGACGTTTAAGTTTAGAACGGGTAACCCGGGTACCCGTTCGAAATTTTCACGGGTACCCGGGCAGCTTTTTTCAACAAAATTGACAGCCCTACCTATCACTAGCGTTAATAATTGAGAATGTACATGCACATGTTTTTGGAGGTTTTTTTTACACAAAGGCGTTGCCATTATTTGTTTGTCTATCAAACTATCATGACCTATATATGACTCATGACAAAAAGCGAACTCTTCTCTATAAAAAGGTACTAAAATAAATTAGGAACTCCTTTTGAACCTTAAACTTTGACACTTTAATTAATTATAACCAATAGTTAAATGGCTTTTGCACACAGCCACTTCTTATGAATGAAACAATGAGAACAAAGCAGTAGTAATAGAGTCAAAATGAGGTTGAAGGATGAATGGTTGCCAATGACAACAATTCTTCACACGGTACATTTTGTTATTCCATATGAAACGAAATGTTTTAGACATGCAATTCTGCTAGCATCTTTGCTATTAAGGCAATTACGTAATACACGGCATCGGCATCACTTACCCGGCCGATAAGTAACATTTTCAAAAGCTGGCGATTTAAGTTAGTAACACAGCGCTGAGAGCTTAACGCAAGTGGGCTGTGACGTCACCAGCAGACCCAGCGAGACCGAAATTCGATGCGTGGCCTTGGTTATAAAAAATCGATAACTAACATTTTCAAAAGCTGGCGATTGGCATAGTACCAGAAGCAACACAGCGCTGAGAGCTGAACACAAGCGGGCTGTGACGTCACCAGCAGACCTAGCACCCTTGGTTATAAAAAATCACATCTAACATTTTCAAAAGCTGGCGATTGGTAATGGGGATCGAGATAACCAAGGCTAAGTGGCAAATTTGGCCCTCTTTTGTGCTCGAGGTATTAGGGTTCGGCGACTTACAATAATCGAATTAACCGATGAGAAAATGCAAAGACAAAGAGAGAATTTGGCGGTTCCAATAAAAAATGTCGACTTAATAGAGCTGACGAGTTAACCGGGCTCGAGTTAAGTGGGCTCTACTGTATATGAATGGTTAGTGATGCCATTTGGATTAGTCAACAGTACAGCCACTTTTAGCAGATTTATGAAAGTGATGTTACAAGGCATTCCAAATGTGGTACATTATGTAGACATATGTATCCACACTAAAGATTGGGAAACACATATCCATACACTTGAAGCTGTACTGGATAGACTCAAGAAACATACATGTAATGTGACAATCTCACCAGAAAAGATCAACATTGGAAAGAAATACATGTATATTGATTTTCTGGGATACAGAATAGTAGATAGTGCAGACACTCCTACTGCAGAGAATGAAAACAAGATCTTTTACCGGTCAGTCCCAAAATCTAAGAAACAAGTGCACGCCCTGCTGGGACTATGTAACTTTTACAGACCTTTCATTGCAAATTATGCAGAAATTGTTCACCCACTAACAGAAATTTTTAAAAACACAGATATTCGAAAATTTCAGTTTTCAGGAGATTGCCTCAACACATTGGAGAACATTCAGGAAGCATTTAGGAAGAAACCCATCTTGGTTACACCTCAATGGGGCAAACCATTCATTGTTTCTACTGATGCATCGTCCATTGCATTAGGAGCGTGCCTCATGCAAGAACATGATGGTATCCTCCATCCTATACAATATCTGAGCAGAAATTTGACAAGAACAGAAGGTAACTACAGCACCATAGAGAGAGAATATTTACCCATAGTGTGGGCTCTACAAAAACTTCAAAAATAACTTCTAGGTAGAACATTCACTCTTCTAACAGACCACAAACCACTTGTGGCATTCAACAAGAAGAAAATTAGCAACGCAAAAGTAAATCGTTGGGCTATGCTATTAGCCGACTACAAATTTGTCATTAAACCTGTTAAAAGGAAAAGACAATGTGGTTGCAGACATATTAAGTAGAATGACAATAAATACAGACATTCTGTAAATTCATAAACAATAACACTTAAGATTGTTTTATTATTAGTATTATTATTTGCAGAACAAAGGAAAAGAAGCAATGTGTGAATTCCATTGGATAATATACTTAATTTTATGAATATTGATTGTTAAAAGTATTTTAATTAGACAAAATTACAGATGTGTTTAAATTTCAGTTTCATTTTTTCAGTACAGGTAGACTGTTGAAGTCCTATAGATTTTTTTCTCTTGATTTTCATGTCTAGATATTGTGTGTAAAGTAATGAATGTCCAATGATGATGAATATTTGAAAATTGAATATACATGTAGATTAATTTTATTGTATTAAGACCAAAAAATGTTTTATTTCATAAACAATTTTTTTGAAGGATGGGGGTGAATGTCACGTGTGAATCACGAGTTGGATGACGGAGAGGTCACGTGAGTGAAAGCGCGGAAAGAAAGGGGAAAGAAGGTTCGAGAGTATTATTCGAGTTGAAAAAGTAATGGCGGATGTGTGGCTGATGTCTCCACGTTGTGAAACCTCAAAGTTATACTTTTGTATATAATGTGCATATTAAAGTTATTTTCTTGACAATAGTATTTCAAGGATTTATTGCACGAAAGTTTGTATTGTGAAAACGCCTACAAAACACATATAAAAGTAAACCATTTACAGCTACGCCGCGGGTTTCTCCAGAGTTCCTTCTTTTCATTCACTCACAGTCGTTTGCCCAATCCCACCCCACTTTGACAACTGTGTCTTTCAGTAAGTCTTCACCCCTCACTAAATCATTATATAGGAATATGCTACGCCGCGGGTCAGCTAATGTTGGCAATAAAGGGGTAAAAGAACGGGCACGGACATTTTAAAAAATATAAAAAAAACAATATTTTCGCTGGGGCTTGAACCCAGGACCTATCCCATATAAGGCGGACATGATTACCATTCATTACACCACGAATCTCACGTTATTCTGTGAAGGAACAATGCAAGTGAAACACAAGGATCATTGTTGGTCTCGATACAGTGGTCGACCCCAGTGAGGGTCATTCGTCATGCTCGGTTCCCGGTTGCACATACTTGCGTGGTGTCTCGCATGGTCCCACGAAGAGAATTATAATATATAAATATTATAATTATATATATAGTATAATATAGTAGGCCTATATAGTTATATAGTAATTTATAGTATCATAATAGTGAATAATGCATTTATGGGTAGACATTAGGACAGACGTCCGGAAGTATTTCGGAAGCATTATGAAGTTTATTTATTATTTTTAGTCTACTTCCTGTTTGACAGTTGCAGATCTCAATTATTTAAAAATGACTCATCACAAAACTAACTGTCCTCTATACTATAAACATGTACAAATAAAATTAGGAATTCCTTGTGGACCTACAACTTTGACTCATAATTTAATTAATTGTAAACAATGGTTAAATGGCTTTTGAACACTGCACTTTTTATGAATGAAACAATGAGAACAAGGCAATAGTAGTAGTGTCAAAATGAGGATGAATGGTTGCCAATGACAACAAGTCTGCACACGGTACATTTTGTTATTCCAGGCGAATATCTGGATGTATATTTCTAAAATTCTTGATAGACAAAAATTACATTATTTTCTGTTTGATTTATTTCCAAAGCTTATTTGGTTTGTTTACTATAAGTTGTGGAAAAAAATATGTTTATTATTATTATTATTATTAAAAATAATTAATCTGTAATTTTTCACAATTTAAGTGTATATTATATATTACTCATTGACATTGCTTGTGACTGAGTCTAAAATTAACGTTTCAGACAAAATAAAATTGTGTGTATCTTCTAACCTCGATGTTGTTTGTTTAATGTGTTTTAAAATATTTTTGTTGTTATTTTTTATTAAATAAAATAGGCTATTTTGTTTAATTTTTAGAATGATCATCAATAAAAGTCACAAGTAGATAGTGAATAGAGCTTCCTTGCGAGAGTGAATTTAATATTAATATGTAGTAAATATACAGACTATACTTTTTTATTTTTAGTTCATTCGCTCATTCGTCCGAGAATTTTATACATTCAAATACTATTTACTTCTAAAACGTATGATGAAATTATAATTAAAATCATAATCTTAGTCTTAGTGTAAGTTTATTACTAATAAATACTAAGGCATATATAATTTATATGAACCAACGAAAACAATTTATATTAAATATAAGTTTGTTAGCACTAGTGACTAGTACTAGTGGCGACGGCCGGAACGACCGCTTACACTTTCACTCATCTTAAATAAATGCTTAGGCCTAGGCTTATTTATTTAAATTAAAATATCAATAGATGGTTATATTATGTAATATTATATTATGCGAAATGGAACGTCCTTGCGAGCATGAATTGTGTAAATGAATTAGTGACTCTGCATCTGCTCTGACTTGAGGCGTGAGGCTCTAGTAATAAGTTAGTAGTAACTAGTTCTAGTTGCTCGTTCGTCCATGAAGTTTATTCTTTCATAATATGATGTAATTATAATTAAAGTCATAATCTTAGTGTAAGTTTATTACTAAAGGCATATATTTTTATAAGGCAAGGGCCAAGGAAAACAATATTAAAATACATATATGTTAATAATTGACTACGCTAGGACTAGTGTTTACCGTAGTTACGAATATGAACGCTTACACTCATCTTTAAATAATTTAAAATACTATGTTACGGCTTATTTATTAAAGTTTTAAGTCTTTGACATTTTAATAACTTTTTTCGGCTGCAAAACTGAGTGAGAAGAAATATATTTTTTTTCCAAAATAGCACCTGGAACATCGTTTTCAGATAGCACTATAACACTATTAAACACACTGTTGCTAGCCATGTTTGAGAAAGTTTGACCTTACTGACAACGAATAGCCTAAAAATAGATATGACCGAATGGCCTATGACGCGTTGGGGTCACAGAAATGATCAAGCCTATTAAGTAAAAATGTAGACTAGAGGTACATTTTTTAATAATTGAGAACTGCAGCTGTGAAACAGGAAGTAGACTAAAAAATAATAAAATAAACTACAGAATACTTCCGGACGTCTATCCTAATGTCTATCCATTTATGATTTAATTATAATAAATTAATAAATAAAATTTCGCTGTGAAATAATATAGTGGTATTTTCTTATTTCAGCGCATTTTATTTTTTGGGTAGTTTAAATCCAAAATATCAACTCAACTTAATAGAAAATCTATTTAAACATTAATTAAAATTATTTTTGTTAAAATAAACGTACTATTTTTAAATTTGTACGTAATAAAAATTTGTATATTTTATACATCTTCTGTGATTTACGGCGCCATTGTTGCATGCCAATGGATAAATCTTCTTTCTTAAAAGTTATTATTTTTTGTGTTGCCCAATTGGATAATTTGGTTTATCCAGCTGACCTGCGAGGCACCACATGTATGGGTAAATACTTTAAATTTAAAAATATTTATCATAAAATATTACAATGAAAAAGATAATCATATATTTATTTAAATTTTTTTAAAAACTGTGGGGGTGTATTTTTGTGATATGTGTTACATTGACATATCCTGGAACATGGTAATACGTCAATGCTAAGTTTCCGCGAAGACGGCACTCCACTTAATTAAATGTCTGTCCGTGACGCTACTAATTTTAGAAAGCAGGGAAAACCACATTACTGCACCAATGCATCAAATGGTGTGCAAATTAAAGATGCGCTGTAAAAAATATTATATGACGTCATTGTTTTCGCTCATAAATGTATTTTAATTTTGGAAAAGGGATCAATGTAAAAAGAGGATTTGAGGATGGTTAATTATAAAATAAAAAAACAACCCTTATTATAAAAAACTTTGTGTACATTTCAGTTTCAGAAAGTTTAATATTTCGTATTTATCAAACAAGGACAAGTTAGTTGGGTTTTTGAAAAGATCGGCGCCGTAGGCGCCCTAAAAAAAAGTGCTTTTTTATCAAATAAATAGATTTCATCTGAAAACTTCCGTCATTTTTGACGGGTGATACGCTAGTAATAATAATAATTTGTTAAAAAGTAAATATTTTTTAAAACTAAAAATCAAAGATTTGTTGGTACTTGTCGATTAATAATATTTGACGATAATGCATGGCAATAATTTTACACACAACGTTTTATTCATCCGAATATTAGATAACAGCAGTGGCCGTCCACAAATGACATCACATATCTAGGGGAAAGGAGTCACATAATCGTTTCGATGTGTGACGAGGGGAAGGGTTGGTTTATTAGAACTGTGACGTCACATCAAAATGCTCAACACTTAAACTAAATGTTTCAGCTTTCCTGTGTCTCCTTTTTGATACATGTTTTAACGTACGATATTAGAGTGAATCCATACACTAAATGACGAGAAATTGTTTTGAAAAATCCTCATTTACTAAATGCATACTTAAAATTTGAAACAGGCTCATTTTAAAATAGGAAATCGGCTTTTATGGGGGGGGGGCGCGGAGAGGCTAACTTCTACTGACGTAACTAGTGTAGGAAGGGGATATTGTCCAAAACCACGTGACTTCGTGTGTCTCTTTTTTTTAATACACGTTATCTCTCTGGAGTGGTTCCCAAACTTTTTAGGTATACCACCTCGTTCCATAAAAAAATATAAAACAGCGCCCCTGGAATTTGTTTACATCATTTACTCTAAATCTTCTCTGTTTTATGTTATGCTCTCATTACCTCCTTAAAGTTTTTTCCAAGCGTTTTCAAGTTAAACGGATAAAACAGCATATATTTATTTTAAAAGTTTTCTTTTGATAAATTGTTTGTAAACTGCAATGTGAACACAGAAGAGCCACATGCCACCGTTGGTATAAACATTTCAGCCACATTTTAACGTAGCGGGGCGCAAACGCTTAAGAAAAAAAAACTGTCAAAGGAAAATAAAATACGGCCGCGGACATAACGGCCCCGGTGAAAACGGCCCCAGACAGATTGTTTACATTTGTTAACAAAAAATTTACATTTTTTGCATTTTAAACTTTTGTCAACTTTTTCAAGTTTAAAAAAATGGTAAAATTGTAAAATTATTTCTTATGATGTTATTATATTATTTCTTGTCAACAAAAAACAGTGACTTTGTACCACATCCAGTAAAGGCTATTAAATTCATCCTTGTGATGTCCTTATTATTGTTTCTTGTGAGCTAAGCCTGACACTGAATCGGCGAGTAAAAATACGAATATAATATTTGATTGTACTTTTTATTATTAGTCTATCTATAAGTCCAGGGCCGTTTTGTCGGAGCCCATTTGTTGGGGGCCGTTTTGTCCGGGGCCATTTGTCGGTGAACCGGGTTAATATGGTAAATCTCTTTATATTATTTTATTATATTTTTTTTTGCATAACTGTACTTTAATATTTTTTTATATTTTACAAGTTTTTGTTCACTTAGTTATATTTTATTTATCATTTAAACATGCCGATTGTCAAAAAGGGGTCCGTGGCGATAAAAAGGTAGGGGACCACTTCACTGGTTCAGGGCAACTATTTTCCTAGTGAGTGTCAGCGATGAACGTATTCGCATCCCCCTCTCTCCCCAAATACATAGCAGTCTTCAAAGCAGCCATCGTTTATTTTAAAAAAATATATAATTTTTTTTAAAAAAACACCGATGGGAAGTAAACGGGGAGAAAATAAAAATCCAACGACTAGATTGGGGGGGGGGCGCGTGTCCTAAAATGACGTCACACAATTTAGGCTGATTTCCCACCGTCCCCTCCTTGGTCCCCTCCTCGTCACAAAAAGTACCCCCCCCCTTTTTCAAATATAATGTTATAAAGCTTTGCAATAAAAGCCGAATTTCCTGAGCATGTTTCAAATCACCATAAAGTACGTCACGCTCCAGAGGGGGGAAGGGGTGTAAGAAAGTGTGACAGTTTGTGACAAGGGGGAGGGGGGGTCCGGCCATGTGTGACGTCACGGTGTTTTATATTAAATTTTAATTCTTTTGTTAATAAAAAACAACATTTTTGTTCAAAAGTGTGACGTACTTAAGGGGGGGGGGAGGTCCGAGATTTGTGACAGAGGGGAGGGGGGAGTTAAAAATTGTCACAAATAGCGTGACGTACTTTATGGACGGCCCCTTATTGCCATTTAAGTATGGCTGCACTATTATGTCGTAACACGCGTAAGGCCACCTCGTTGGACTTTGATTTAAGTGTCGGAACCGATACTCCTGTCCCCGCGAACGTCCGAGGCAAAACCCGTGAGGCCATATAAATAGTCATCAGATGAATTGTAAGCAATCAAATATTTATGTCAACTTTTATTTAAATTTAAAGTTGAGCGTTTTGATGTGACGTCACCAGGTCCGGCCTTAGTCCACTGCAAACCTATGCGGCCGCATTGGTCCCCACACTTTCATAGGCCCAGCCTATATTAATTTTTTCCTTATTATCCTTATTAATTCAGTATCCCTACCCAGACTGGGCCCTGTGCAATCCGTTTCGCATACTAAGCCGCAAATAGCCCCGCAATTTCTAAGAACGGCCCTGGACGTCACTGTTCTTAAACACCTCCCCTCTCGTCACAACTCTAGATACTTGACGTCACTTATGTTCGGCCCCTAAGTGTTATTATTTAACAACCATTAAAATTGCCAAACATTTAGAAGAAATACAATACAAAAGATATTATTTGTCATCACCAAACATTATTAAAAACTTACCATGAACAGGCTTAAACACCCCCACACTTTCGTCACAAATGCGTGAACCCCGTCCCCCTAGGTACTTGACGTCATCTATGTACGACCCCCCCCCTAGTCCATAGGTGTCATTATTTAACATCCATTAAAATTGTCAATAAACATTTACAAGAAATACATTACAAAAGATATAGACTATGTTTATTATTAATTATTATCATTTTTTTAAAACGTACCTTGAACAGACTTATTTCATAAGTAGGGCCTACTAATTTTATTTAATTAATGACTCGGGAATACTTTATCATAAATGACTTTACCGTTAGGTGACGCCTCTGAATCTGATTAGTATTTCACTTACTGCTACCATGAAAATTTAGTTTGGTCTGAGGCCGTGAAAGAAATGAAATTATAAGGCCAAATGTGGTTAAAATATAAACAAAAACGATTTTTGCTAGAAGTAGAAGTAGATTAGTAGAAGTATGATTTTAAAACCAGTTTTTATAGTTAAAACCCCCTTTAAACTCATCAAAACACATGGAAAACTAATATTTAACCATTAAATACTTCTTTATTACTTTTTGAATGTGTTTAAATTAGTAAAAGTAAGCTACTTTATTTTTTTGCTCTGCAAAAATAAAATGCGCTGAAATAAGAAATTATCAATAAAGTATTAATAATAAAATTATGGCTGCGGCTCTATCATACTATCCCACTGAATTGGAAAGATGGCGCTGCTGCGGTGCTATCTGTCTAAAGAAATCTTGCACAAGTTAAAACAGCTTGAATTAGCCAAAATATTCAATTTTATTTTGACCTCATGATAAACTTAACAGCTCTTGTGCCTGCGTTGAGAGAATAGTCTTTCAAGTATTCATGGACCATGGTATAAACCAAAGATAATCTAATACAACCCTCAGATAGACATAGTTAAAATAACACTTTTCCTATTCCGTATGCAACAACAAACACATACAAATTTTCGTTTTTTCCATCCGGGATTCGGAATGGGTTACATGATCAAACAAGGAAAACCAAAACACTATCAACATTTAAAACTCTACGGTGGTCGATTGGCATGCGTGCTCGGCTGGCGTACCGATGGTCACGGGTTCGAATCCTTGTGAAGGCAAGGATTTGTTCCCGGGGCATCCCTGAGTCCACATTATCTTCTTATCTTATCTATACAGACGCAGAAGATAGTTGCGTCCACAGACCATGACAGATGATCTGTTGGCAAGTGATGCAGCATTCACAGGCCACGGCTTTGTGGGTTCCACGCATTACCCAGCCGCCTAACACTACATGTAGTGTTAGGTACCCATTCGGAGCGGGGTGACTCAGGGACGCCCTAGACCCCGGGAACAAACCCTTGCCTTCACACGGATTCGAACCCGTGACCATCGGTATGTCCATCGACAGTCCAGTGCGCTGCCACTCGACAAACTCGTCCTAACATTAGTTAGGGAAATAAGGCCGGCTGGGTAATGCGTGGAACCCTTATAGCCGAGGCTTGTGAACGCTGCATCACATGCCAACCAACAGCCCGGCATGGTCTGTGGACGCATTAATCTTCTGTATAGAAGGGGCGTTTGTATAGATAAGACAAAACTCAAATAAAAATGCAAGACTTGACAAAAACAGGGATAAAAGTAGTACTCAATAATATTATGTATAAAATATAAAAAGAGCGTCTGTAATAGATACAATAAGAATAATGCAAGATTCCCAATTCCATTTATAAGGAAGACGAATAAATGATGAATAAATGCAGATGTAAGTATATTTTACAAATCGTTACGTACAACATAGTAATTAATACATTATCGGCCGTCCATAAATAACGACACGCATCTAAAACTCACTTTAGTGAGATGTGTGACAAGAGGGAGGGAGGTGTTTAAGAACTGTGACGTCACATAAAAAATGCACATCTTTAAACGAAAGCTCCACTTAAATATCTGGTTGCATACAATAAATTTATTTAATGACGTTTTAAATGGCTCCGCGAGAGTTACGATATTAGAATGCAGTCTTACACTAAATACATACTTAAATAGCAAAAAATTGTATTTGAAACATGCCAATTTTTAAGTAGGAAATACGGCTTTTTTTTTGTGTGTGAGCTTTGTGACGTCATATTTGTTTATTTTTAGTGAGTCTAGGTTTTTTTCTTTCGGCTCTAGGTTTTTTCTTTCGGATCTAGGTTTTTTTCGCCCCCCATGTTGGCTAGGTTTTTCCCAAAATTGTCACTGGCAACAGTGCACCTGAGGCTGAGGCTACACAGTTACACTGTAGTTACACATTAGTATTAGTATTATCCAACCCGTGATTATTCGTATTTATGTTTAAAAGTTAACATGGGGAATATTTTAATGTTAGATAGAATCAAGTCTTGGATTTTACCGTGGATATTAGCTTCAAAACCAATAAAAGACAATGGTATACTGTATAAAACAATCACAGAATATCCTGCTGGTAAAAGTTAATCTGTCTAAGATATATCTATATAATATCACTATATACTATTTACTATGTTATATATATTAAATTATATATATATATATATATATAATTATCTTCACGTGACCATGCGAGACACCACCACGATGCAAGCATGTGCAAAAAATAATGACGAATGACCCTCGCTGGGGTCAACTACACATAATTAACGGCTAACGGTTGACAAGCGAAGGTAGTGGAGGGGTGACCAACAATGGTCCTTGCGTTTCACTTGCATTGTTCCTTCTCAGAAAATGTGAGATTCGTAGTGTACTGGTTATCACGTCCACCTCATGCGAGGAAGGTCTTGGGTTCAAGCCCCAGCGAATACATTTTTTTTTAAATGTCTGTTTGTGCCCGTTCTTTTACCCCTTTATTGCATAGCATACGCCACAGACTTGCTCATCATAGACAGTGCAAAGAACGGTGGGGGGGGGGTGAGAGTACAGACACAAGAAGCAGCACCAAGTAAATAAAAAATAGCCAGTAAACGTGAAGACATGCTCACTGAGGTTGTTGTTACCCGCCTCCCATTTAATACTACCATCCCTTAAGCATAAACTGTGATTGGCCGACCCTAGCGAGTCATATTTAGGGTTGTTAATTGCGCTTTTTTTTTCTTTGGAAAACCGATAGGGCCTATGTAAATCCGATTTTAAACCGATTATCGTTTTATAGCTGACTTCATAGAAGTTAGGTGTGTACCGAATTTCGCCTGCAAATGTCTCGAAGCCAACAATGAGTTGGCAGTCCCCCCCCCCTAAATGACGTTCACTCGCGTTGTTTTGATTTCTTCGTGCTTTAGTTTGTGTCCGTTCTTTCTCCACTTTCTTTGCTCTCTCCATGATCAAGTCTGCGGCGTATGCTACGCCGCGGGTGTCTAGTGTTGAATAATTAGTGATAGTAGATACGGCAACAGACGTCCGGTAGTATTCTGTAAAATACAAAATACACAAACATGAAAACAATAAATTTGAGCTTTATTTTTAAACTAACACGACAGTAGACGTTTCGGCTAATGCTCTCATCAGCACAATAACAAATTTATTGTTTTCATTGCACAATTCGTTTGTGTATTTTGTATTTTATTTAAAAGCTTTATCGCAGTCCCATTCTAAATTTTTTAATTTAATCTTTATTATTCTATATGATACTAGGTTAGGTTGTGCTGCGGCGCCCACTTTTTTGAGCCCACCTTTTTCAAAAGCCAAACTAACTTGTCCTTGTATGATAAATATATATAAATATATAATACGTAATATTAAACTTCCTTAAATGTAGACAAAGTATTTTACAATAGGGGTTGTAGGGCGCCTATGACGCCCACTTTTTTTTGTTTTTGGTCCAAAGCCGTAGTAACTTATCCTAATTTGATAAATACTAAATATTCCTGAAATGTACACAAAGTATTTATATAATATTATTTTTACAGTGCTAATCACCACACGATTTTTTAACTAATTTTAGAAAGCAGCGCACCAAATTACTGCACCAAAAAATAACTCTTTGAGTCAGTCAGCACTGTTTAAAACACAAATGCTGACATCAAGGTTCGTGCATTGTTTGGTTAATGTTAATCTGAAAACCAAAATGATTATGATTTTTAAGTCTATATTTTCAATTTTTTAAAAAGCAGAGTGATGTCCCTTAGCGTTAGGCCAAAGTGAGTCAGTCATACATAATTGAGGGTAAATATATATGATAGTATTCTGTAGTTTATTTATTCTGTTTTAGTCTCCTTTCTGTTTCAAATTTAACAGTTCTCAATTATTTAAAATGTACTCCTCGGCAATGGATTGGAGTGATGGGATTTGTCCGCATCAACTTTGAAAATATATGATCAATGATATATGCCTTATTTATTATATATTTTTTCACGTTTGAGTTTGAGCTTATTGCCTCCATTTTTGTTAAGTTTTGTTGATGGTTAGTTGTAACTTTTTAGTACTTTTTCACTGTATGACTTCATATTTTGCTGAATAAAACTTTTCCTTTATAGAAATATGTGTTGCTTGTACTGTGACTTAAAAGCTGTTGTTTGTTTGTATTTTATTTTCAAATATATTGGTACCAAATTTTAAGGATAAATTCCCCACTGAGCAAGACACAATAAACAATCAAAGTAAAAAGTTTTACACGCATATTCATATTGTCATATAAGAGATTACTCAAATATTAATCTACTTTGTAAATTTTTCTTTTAAAAAAAATTATGATTAAACATTGACCTGTATTTTATGTAATATTAAAAATATTACATAAAGAAAAAAGGGAAAACATAATATTCAAATTTAAAAATCAGCGTTAGTAACTATTACTATTAGATTAGTCATTAGAGTTTTTTTACAGTGTACATTTTTTTTTAAAATTAACCTGTTATGGCTGATGAGATACCTGGTGATTGATGATTTATTTTAAATTTTAGATTTTTTGCCAATGCCAAGTTTATAGGATCAGCAAATATTTCTTCCTTGTTTGACAGGCAGTTGAGATCTTTCTTGAACCTCAACAAATGCAAACGTCAGCTTTCATTATTTTTACCTTTCTTCTTGGCCAATCCTAACAAGTTCCAGTGGCTGAAACTTTGGCAAAACTTACTACTTCACTGCCAAAATCCTGAATCTTTGCAGACATTCTGGTTACAAATTACTGGAGAAAACAAAATGTGCCATTATGCCTTTAATTGTGTGATTGCTTAGAATAATTTATTTGATAATTTAATTAATATAGCCCAAAATTCTACTTCTACCATAAGCACATATACAAGAGTTGCAGATTGGTGTGATAAAAGTTGAGTTACTTATTCCCAACTTGAAACCAGCTCCTGACAAGTCGTACACAAATATCGGAAATGGAAAAGTGAAGTTTTCATGGATCAATCGGTATGTCTATGTCACAAAATATATTCTCTTTGCATCATACCATGTTGTCATTTCAGTTCATACTGGTATAAATTGACACTTAACATTGGTATTTACACTGTATTGTAAGCTAAAGAATAACTATTTTTAATAGAGATAATTATTTGTACATGATCTAAATCCAAATCCTGGTAAAATAAAATTTCAAATGAGGGTAAAGTTTTAGGTGAGGAAGACAATGTACAATTTAATTAATTATTATTTTTGGTGGTTTCATTCTCTACTTGCTTTTTCCTTTATGGGTGAGGGAAGTTGTAATTGGTTGTTATTACTATATAATTATATAGTCTCTGTTAAGATTACTTTTTGCTGTGCTCACTATGCTCAAATTATATTGGATGACTGTGTATAATTTATCGAATGAAAGGATAGTTAAAGGAACTCAGAAATACTTTTTGTTCACCCAGGTATAGTCACTCAAAATGGCACTTTATAAGTACCTGGTATTCCTATTTATTTCTTGTCAATCGTACGAAGGCCATAAATTTACTGTTTAAATTTTAAAAGTTTGTGGGAAAGTTTTTAATTTGTCAAAAGTTGATACAAATAAACACTTCAATTTTAATTTTCATCTATCAATGAATCCAATTTAAATATTGTGGCTTGCTTAAACTGAAGTAAAGGAACATGTCTTTAATTTTGCACTGTCTTTATTTTAAAGTAGGGCTACGGAAATTAACGATTAACTTCTCTATTAATTGTTAAAAAATGTTAACGATTAAATTATTTTTTAACGATTAATCGACCCATCACTTACAAATTATTGGAAGTCAGAAAGTAAAAAAAATAATAATAATAAATAGCGGCGATAAATAATAACAAATTTCCTGACGATTACACGAACATTTTGTCTTTAAACTATTGACTGGCGAGAATGTTCAAAATGTTGATAAAGTTTGCCTACCATGGTTCTAACACATTGCCTACTTATCAAAGCAAATGAAAAGCGTATTAAGCTAATGGCAGTAATGGGGATAGAAAATGACGACAGCTCTTCTGATGAATAAACTGCGTTACACAATGGAGATGAAAGTTCCTGAATCCATTAACCCTCTACAATGAGGGAAACTTAATGAACACCGATATCCGATAATGTCATTCCTTGCCAAGACCGTTTTGTGCATACCAGTTACCTCAGTCCATGTGAATGATTGTTGAGCTCGGCTGGTTATATTGTCAATTAGACCTGCTAATCACTTGAACCAAAAAATGTCAGCACACTTATCTTTTTGCGTAGTTGGTTAAAAGATGACATATAAAGGAAACATTCCAGTGTTATTTAGATTTTCAACAAGAAGTTTAATAAGTGTTACTTATGACATCATAAATTTTAATTTTTGGCTTTATTCGAAATTAATGATTAATTAATAGTTAATTTTTCAAAAGTTAACAATTAAATTTAAATTAATCGTTAACAGCCCTATTTTAAAGTTATACTTTTTGTTACGAAATTTAAAATTATTTTTCAGATTTTATTATTTTTTACTTTAATTTTTTTTTAATTTAGATGTGGTTTTAAAGTGCGGGCCACTGTAGTAGAAGGTAATACTTACAAAGTCTGGTTATATACCGTGAAGAAGTTGCCTTCAGATATAGTTCTTGAACACTCATCATGGAAAGTAAGAAAATTTAATTAACTAGGCCTATTTCCTTTTTAAATCCTTTATATTAACTCGTGGCGTCTGCTTGCTTGATTGATGCCCTGAATGCCGAAAAAACTTGGATATATTTTTAACCCACTTCCTCGTATGCTAGCAAGCTGAAATTTTGCAGGCAGACTCGTGCCAATGATAAAAATGATGTATCAAAATTTCAGATCGATCGAATGTACTGTAATTAAATTAGTGAATTTTTATATTATCTCTATGTAGCATGTTAATTTTTGTGCTAGAGTGTCGCGGTGCATAATATATTGAACGACCTTTTTAATACTTTCCTGTTGCCCTGTGCGGTGTGTATTATATTGTCGATACTTTTTCAAAATATATTCCCGATCTGTAAATGTACATGCTATTATTTGCTAATCTGTCTCGCGGTGCACACTTGTTTTTATAACCCTTTCCCCGTGATCAAATCGAGCTGAAATTTAGCAGGCAGGCTGTAGAAGTTTTTTTTACTATAAATCCTTTATATATTTGAGACATAACTAAAAATTTTAATTTTTCGATTGTTGTGCTATGCGTATTATAAGGAACATTCTTTTAGTTATGTCTCGTATATAAAGTATTTATAGTCAAAACTTTGTTTTTTACGGGTTTTTAAAAAATAATTATGACAACATTGTGACTCGTTCTTAATTAACTATTTGTAGAATAAGCTAAGAAAATGTTGCTTGAAAATTATTCATTATTTCCTATCATGATTATGAAAGTTTTTTGTTTTTTTTAATTATAAATTATGCTCATTTTCACATGTTTTTCCTTTTAGTGTTTGAATGGGAAAATTCAGATCATGCTGCATACAAATGAAAAATTTTCTTGGATGCCCTTCATTTTTAACCATGGACTTTGCCAATTTTCTGATGATGAAGAGGATGATGAGATTTAAAATCTTACTCTTCGCAAGTTCCGATTCATGTGACAATGTTAAATTCTCAAGGATTCCTTAATAATGTAATTTTCAGAAATGTTTTTAAGTATTTAATAATTTACAATTGACATATAAATGTGATTTTTACAGTATCAACAAGATTTTTTCATAAAGTACAATAAGCTATTGTTATTAGGTTAAAAAACATGTATGGAGCTGTAGTGTAGATAACTTAATTAAAGTTAGATAATTCTGGCATAAATAATTGAATTAATATTAAATAATATATTTAAATAACATACAATATAAATTAGTCAACCAACAATGGTTAAATTAAACTATCCTTTATCAGAACATATAAACAATGTGTAATTATTACTGACATGATTAAAGCTGGTTTACTTTGGCCTTCTTTAATATTCTTTTTACTTGCAAAGGCTTTGTTTCATGCATATTCTGGGTATTGGTTTAAACATGACCATTCCCCAGGTTGATTGATGACTAGCAATAACACCATTTAGATGTTTACTTCCCCATGTTTGGCATATTTTCTCTAAAGGCACCAAAACACACTTATTCGCATTGGTCTATAGTCGCTTTACTTTTGATATTTTAATATTTATATCTCATAAAAATAATAAATTTGGACAAAATTATTTGAAAAATCTGCTACGAAATTTTCGCTGAAAATCATGAATTTATGACTTGAAATTAGAATGTACATTTGAAATACAAATGCAACAACACCTGTGTTGTAACGGTACATTATTTTGATATACATATGTATTGCCATTGGAATTCCAATTTCTTCATTAATAACTTATGTGAAAAATTTATCCATAAGCCTAGTATTTCAATTTTTTTTAATTTGCATATAATATTGCTTTGTGTGAAATTCTGTGTGTGGATTTAGCTTTTTACATAATTAGCATATCTTTACGAATATGAACAAAGTAAGTCTCCTAATACTAATATTAATTACAATGCACTGTTAATTTAGTATTTCTTTTAAAGCAATGTATTTTTTTCAATTGTAATTAAGTGGAGTTACAGGTTGATGCAATGTTATTACTTATACTTATTCAAAATTTAACAAATTTAAGCAGGGTTGTAATTTATTTTCTCTTAATAAATGGCCCCCGGCCGTCCTCATGGGATGATGGCATCACCTTTGCCCCCCACGTTTCTCCTGGCACGTCTCTCTTCACTCCTGTAAAGGTGGCTTCCGCAGCTTGAGTGCCCTTGCATACCTTGACTGCCAGAGGGTGCATTCCTCTACAAGGCCCTTCCAGATTTTGAGGTCAATGTGCCCAAATAGCATGTATTTTTCACAGACATCTTTGTAACGTAGGCAAGGGTGACCTCTTTTCAATATGGCACAAACATAATATAGGTACAAGAGAGAAGTAAAATCATTACTAATGGGAATGTAAGTAATATTTCTCAAGTCGATATCATGGCTGTATTTAAGAATCCAACATCATTCGCACTCCTTTATTTGTCATAGCATTACGCACTTTTAAAGGTTGTTACCTGTAGAAATTATAGTATAGCAAGCAATGTTCCCTTTAAGGATTGCAGTTGTCTAACGCAGCACAGCGGTTTAGAATTGCAGGTAGCTTAATTTACATTTAAGGATAATATACTATCAGTGTTGTGGGGTATAAAATTTTGCACCAAATATGAATGCTGTGCAACTTTGCACACAGGGATTTTATTTTGCACACACACATACCAACGAACCTTAAAGTTTAAATCATTCAGGTATGTTATTTCTGTTTTTGGTTTACATAGATAAGAGCTAAGTAATTCAAAATTATTTACGAAGCCCAGTGAACAAATAAATGAAACAGCAACAGAATAACCAGTTGAGAACTACTTTAATGTTAAATGGCCTCAAATTTTCTAGTGGCATAATTTTTAATACCTTTGTTGCTACCGCTTCTTACAGTAGTAAGTTGCTTTTTACTTCATTCTATTAGGACCTACCTCATTGAGATCTCCAACTGCTAACAGAATGTGATTCAACATTCCAACTATTGTGACAATGTGTCACTTACTAGGTGCTGAATTTATGACCAATGCATAATATGCTTACTAGTATCACGAGGGCACACCCTCTTGTGTGTCGCACCTTATCCGAGGTCGTATTTTGGTCTACTGGGTACAGAAGGTATAGAGTATCTGGCATATAGGACATTTACAAAGGACAAGTGAAATAGAAACTAAGTTTTCAAGTAGTAGCCGAAGCAGAGATTACATTTATTTATTTGCATGGTAGTAGAGAAACAGGATTTAAAAATGAGACCATGAAATAATCTTTAGACTTTTTAAATAGAAATTTTGTAATGAATGAATGCTTTCTTCTATAGCGCTAATACTATCCATCCTAGACTAGTATACTCATGGCACTTTGATGTTTAAATACTCTATCAAATGAAAAAGTCTTCAAATTTTTCTTAAATGAGTCTTGAATATTTGTACATAATACAACATAAATTTACTGATAAATCATGTAAGAACATTGAAATTGAAGTATAAAGAAAAAAAAGTCAGACAAGGTAATTTAAAGTTTACGACCCTTATTTAACCCATTAAAATGTATTGTTTTTTCTTTGAATAAAACCTATTAAAAATACAAGGCCACCTCTCTCTGTGACTGTATATTGTGGTCTCTAAGCAATAGGATAAACAAACTGATATTTTACTGATGGGGATGTAGATGTAAAATAAAATTGAAAAAACTCAATATCAATAACATCTAATTAGAATTAAATGAGCAAATTGTAACATATACAGGTTTAAAAATTCACACACTCAAAAATTACAAAGTCATAAGAAATGATCATAATTAGCTTTATTAAAAAAATATGTAATTGGGGCATGATGACACAGTATCTGAGATCTCCAGAACTTCTGCACCCAAACCTAAATTATTGATACATATTAGATCTTGGGCTATGAAAGTTAAGCTAAAGTTCCTTACATGAAATATACAATTATCTTATTCGGGGTGAAAGTCTAGCATTAACTTATTAACATAATTAATGTAATAATAATATTGAAAGAGAAAAAAAATGCAAGATGGCGGGCTGTTTGTTGCTCAAGGTCAAAGAATGGGAAAAGTAAAATGACGTCCTTTATTCTGCCCTTAGCAATCTGCTTAGAAGGTATTGAAAATAATATATGTGATCTGCGACATTTCAGACAGCATTTCTATGTTTGTCTCAAAAGCATTTAGTGATGTCTCTGCATAGACTCACCGAGAAAATTTGACCTTGTGTCCATGGGTGTTGTATGAGGACGATTTGCAGACCAAAAAAAAATTTTTTAACTAGAAGACAGGTTTTTATATGCTTTTATGGTTATACTTTATTAATCTCTAAGTTTTCAAAACTTGATCTATTGGTTGGATGATCTGTCAGGCAGTCATTGCTGTGGAATGAGTGTACTGAGTTATGAATGTTGATCAAAGAGACAACATTAGCACAGTCTCGGCTAAAGAAGTTTTGACACAATGAATTTGATGGTTGGAGATGGTAACTTGCTAGAGGATGTGGTTACTACAGCTCCCAATAAGACCAAAATGAACTCATTCAAGACATATTTGTATAAAATAAAAATATAAAAAATCACCTCCTTGGAATGTCAAATGGTCATTCTGACAACAAATCAACAACAAAGAGATATCAATGATAGAGTTCTGCAGGTTTCAAGATCAGCATATGACTCATGACAGTTTACTATTAAAGTGGTAAAGGAGAACCTCATGATTTCATTTAAAAACCATTTAATTTTTCTGTCCTAGAATGAATCTGAATTAGAAATGAAATTGAAGAAAGATTGTCCCGTTATTTGAAAAGAAATCTGAACCCAGCTGTAGGACTTTGTTGTGAGGCTCAATTGAGGGTTACAATATGTGCAGAAATGTTTTGGAATGTGAGTTTATGTTTCATCTCAATGGGACGGAAGTTTGTTGAATAGATGATTACAAAATGTAGACATAGAATGAAATACAGTGCTTGTTGAATAAAAGCATATACAAATTTAAACTTGCCAGTGTCAAGAACATACATTTTCTTAAAATTAAACAAGTTGAAATAAAATATAAATGTAAGTATGTGCTGAATTAAGTCAAATATAACGAATCATTGAGTACAACAAAAACAACTTTATAAAGAACTGTACATAAAACTCCTATAAAAGTGTGAGCTAGCCATTTTGGAACACCTTTTCGATCAATTTTGTAAACTTATTGAATTGCTAACCGTCCTAACGGTAATATCATTTCAAATAACATAACCAAAGCAACAATCTGTTGAAATAATGCAGGGGTAAGAGGTTGCACAGACAAGTTCATTCAACAAATTGCAGGTGATGATCAATTCTCATTTCTCCTTTTCATTTCCCAGCAAAATTCTTAATGCTGACACTGAAAAGTTTCCCCTGTATTTGTGGACATGCTGATTTTTATTTCCCCAGTGTGCTGCTAATTCATCGCTGAAACAGTTGAATCTGAAATTAGAAATTTTTAAGACATTAAGGACTTTACGACAAACAATAAATGCAGTAGATGATATTATGTCATCCAAGTTGATGGATAACATGCAAACAGGGTATGTATGAGCCTGACAAGATGTCACAAAACTACAAACGTTTCGGCAAAGAGCCTTCTTCAACGAAAACAAATAGAAGGCCGAAACGTTCATTGTCTTGTCAGGCTCAAACATACCCTGTTTGCATGTTATCCATCTAGTTGTCATTCAAGTCATAACAACAGTGTTAAATATAGTGATGTGAATACTTAGAATAAATATATATATTTATTTATGTTCCTGGTTATAAAAGACAAGTGTACATAGACTTTTAGGGTATTATCTTTATTGTATTGCTGGAAGTGGGAGTGATTTCATTATTTTACTTACAGTAGTATATTATTGAATAAAGTATATATCGTTAAGTTATGTTCATTATGTAAGTATCATTGGTTTGTCTCGTCTTTAAAGATATTTTCTGGTTATATTTATATTTATTTTGCTTGCATTCCTTATTCCTGAGAGGAAAATGAAAGCATAGAGATCAGTCCAGAAAATGTTGAGGTGACAATAGACCTTAGAGCAAGCCAGCATTTAATATAAGTAAAAAACAAATATCCATTTTTTCAATTTGTATTATTTCCTTCTCTGTATAAATTGAAACACTATAGGATTGTAAAAATTTGGAACTGCTTTGTGTTGACTTTGATTTTTCTGATTCATCCCCTTAAGCAGGAGTGGGCAAAGTGAGGCCAAATGTGGCCTGCCAGAGTTTTTTGTGGCCCGCCAAGACAATGGGGAAACATGCCTCGAACTGAGATTTGCTTCATTTCTCAGCAAGCACCTTCACTCCTGATTTTTTTTTAAATTGTAAAAAGAAAGTGTGATAGGGTGCACTTGGCTCATTAACTCTTTTTCTCCGGAACAACGCTACCATCGTTGATTTTAAAATGACGTTTTTGACGAAGCAACGATGCCAGCGTTGATTTTTTAAAACTGAATAAACGTAGTTTCGTTTCTTTCCTTAACTATTAAACGAAAATTAGTATTAATGTAATCTAGAATGATTTCCCTTGAATAAAAAAGTCGGAAATTCTTTGTTTGAATGTATTTTCACCACAAAAGAAGCGTTTGAAAGGCTTGTTTTTATTTTCACGTTTGTTTACAAACATGGATATTCAACCAAAGCATCTGGTAATCGATCTAATATTATTTTAAATACTAAGATGATGAACAAGAAAAAGGTATTCTTTTTAATTATGATTTACATGGTAATTTTAAATTTTGGATGAATCATACGCCTAGTACTAGTAGTTGTAGTGAAATTGACAATGAAGTTGACAAGTCATCTGTTGATAAACAACAAGCCCCGCCCCCCTCTCAAATACCTTGATGAACTGATAATATTTCTACTACAAATAATAATATAGACAATTTAGAGTCTAATTTGAAAGCTGCTAAACATTTTCACTAAAATTAAGTGCAATTTAAAATAGAATTTAAAATAATTTCTAGTTGCAATACACAGTATAGCTTCCAGTTCTATTGTAAACATTTCAATTTTCCTGTGCGGGTGACCATGGATATTGAGCTCTAATTTTTTATTTGTTCGTTTTTTTAATGTGAAATTATTTCTGTTTGCTGTAAATATGAATATAGTTCAGATAAAACACCATTTTATTACATTTTGGATAAAAATCTACATTTTTGTGACTTTGAAAGAGGTTTTGTAAAACAAATGTGTTTTTATTTATTTATTTATTTTATTTTCAATAAAACAAAATCATATTATTTTATTAAAATAAAGTCATGAGTCTGTGTTGCCTGAAAACATCATTCTTTTCCCTTTAATTCAATACAAAATATATCATTATGTGTTAAATAATAAAAAAGTTATTAACATTTTAAGTTAGCATTGTAGCCCGCGACAAATTTCCAGAATAGATAATTCCGTCAGAATGAGGAAAATAATTCCGGAGAAAAAGTGTTAAACTGATTCTATAATCAGATGTGCTATCATCTAGAAAATATGACATTAGCACAATAAATAAATTTAATAAAACTACCACTTTTGTTTTGAAGTTTTATTTTTTGATTTTTGTGATATCATTTATACTTTTCTGAAATGAAATGTAAACTTACCTAAAGAAAACAATCATTTTAAAAAGTGTGGCCCTCCGCTACAACAAAGTGGCCCCCCCCAGGCTAAACCATTGCCCACCCCTGCCTTAAAGAATAAAAGACTTTAAGTATGACATTTTGAGTACAACACATTGGAATATAAGGATCAATAATAATTCCCACCTTTCAATTGTTTTTGTTGGTTTTTTCCATCTGCATCTTCATCAGAATCACTGCTGCTAGCTTGATCAAGACCTTTTTCCTTTATTTTTTTTGACCAAGGTTCAGCCACAGCTTTAACTAAAGTCATAACAAGCTTGCCCTTTTCCACCTGTATAAATTTAAAATGCAGAAAGCAACTTAAAAAAAAATTAAATGCTACGTACAATATTTTATTACCTTTGAATCCATAAATAGTTTCATAAAAATTGATTACCGCTTTGACTGCAGGTTGTCTTAGGGGTTTGTATTGCCCCCCCCCCACAACAGTCACAGAATACATTGATAGGGTAAACTAAACGCTAGCCTATGTCAGTCTAACATTTTAAGAGAATAACAAGGATTTGAAAGTTCATCAGCTCAAAAAAATAATTGAAAATTCAGTTTAATCTTAATACCACAAATACCTATGACTATATTCACATTTACACAGTCATTACAGCATAAATGGATGAATGAAGTATTATCATTGCCCTTAAAAAAGCAGTTTATAAAAAGGACCATGATGGAGAGACAGCAAGATGTGCCTTGTGAGTATATGTCAATGACCGGAGCTCAATCACTCGAATGCAGTACACAATAACCCTTTATGTTTCAGTGCATTTCCAGCTTCTTAGCTTTCTAAACAGACTGTCAAACTGGGCGCTATTTTAAAATTTTGTGAAATGAGGCAAGGATTGGGTATTGAAATATGCTTGAAAGAAAATTCAGGAAGAGATTTCTCCACAGAGGAAAGGAAGGAGGCTTGAAAGCTGGATTATTTTAATTTATATAGAGGAACTTTGATTTATCAAGTCAGGAATTTCTACTTGGAATGCTTACAGAATGACTCAGTGATTGAGGTATGAAACAAGAAGCAGCTCAATGTAAAAGTTTTAAAGATAACCAGGTGACCTTGGCTATCAATGTGAAGTCACCCTTGAAAATCATTTAAGTTTAAGACAGACAGCCATTTAGCTAGTATGTTTCAATACCTGATAGCTGGTGCAGCTAGAATTACACTTCTGAGTTTGTTGAACATATCACTTCTGTAATGAATTCATGCTATAATTAGTGAACTAGGCAATTCAAATTTCAACAAATATACAGTAGATGAAACTCACTGATATGTCAGTGAGACAAATTTTGATCTTTTAGGCAACATCTTGACCATATGTATGTTAGTATTGTTTAGGAAACTATTCATTGGGACCTTTATCTCTATTGATTCTGTTGAATCAGCATAAAGACTGTTTTAGCAAGAAAATTCATTTGACGTACATAAACAGGTATGTTTCTCTCTGATATGGCCTTAGTTTTATTCAACAAGAATAATGGATTTGCAATTTTTCACCAACTAATTCTATATCTACTGGTGGGATATTGAGTTCTATTGTGAAGAGTTTGACATAGAAAAATTAAATACTTTCCAAAGTTGTTAAGGTTATAAGAATAACTGTTGTCATGTTTGTTGTTAGAGTTAGTTTTGTTCATCAGGAAAAGAGCTTGTAGGAGTGAACAAGGCATGATATTTCTTTTGACAAAGGGCGGAGTGTGACATGATCAAAATTCCTCACTTGTTAGAATTGGTATTGTGCACCGTATTTGTCATTATTCTTAGCACTTTCGTCATAAAAGAAGAACACATTAATATGTGACTGCAGCTTTCTCATTCTGAGTGTGAATTTATCTTCTTATACATTAAAAACACTCCTTCTATACCGAAGACTATTGCATCCTATGCTTATCCATGGTTTATGTCTTGTCTTCCTAAGCTATAACAAAATTTTTTATATTAAAGTTTAGATTTTTCTGATTTAATTTCATCACAATTAATCTCACATTAAAATTAACCAGTAATCTTAGATTTTTATTAAATTAAATTGCATTAGAACTATTGAGCCAATAACTAGCGTAATTACCTAATTATATAAAGAAAAGGGACTCCACGAGACTAAAATTAAATTGACTACATTTTATTATTTTTTTAAAAATTCTTTATGTGAGTCCATCAATTGGTTTAAGTGGATGTAACATTTATGATTATTTAATGCTACGTCCTCACCAATTGATGAGATTTAAATGTTTTTAAAAAATCAACATTGAAAATGATTTAGGTTAAATTTTTAGGTTTAAACTTAAAGAAACGTACAGACTGACAATTTTTTTCTTTTTTTAAGAAATAAACTTGTCAGTGAAATTATTAAAATAAACTGTTTCTTATATGTCTTCAAAATAATTTTTCACAAGCTTTCAAAAATTTAAAGAGTGATGTATTTTTGTTGTTTTTTTTCTAATCTTTCCAAAATTTCCATCTCACTGATATTTTTCTCTGCAAACAATCAAAGACAGTTCATTTTTTGACCATGCATAAATATTGAGGTTCTTGATTCTAAGAGTACAATCTGAGAAACACAGGGGTATGCCAAAATGACGAAATAGAAAATTGAGACATATTGCTTAACATGGTTTAAGAAGACTTTATTTTATTGCCACTTTACATCATAACCGTCTCCTCGCGATGAAAGAGTTTCAGAAGCCGGGTTATTAATTTTCATTTGTCTTATAAACAAATGTTCTAAATTGAGTGGTTGCTCTATTTTTGGTGACATACATAGATAACCAGCAGAAAAATTAATAAAACTCTGAAATTAATGAAGGATTAAATGTTTAATGTAATGAAATATTTTTTTTAACTTAAATTAAAGTAATTATATTACATGTACTTACATTCCATTTTGAATCCTTTCTATTTATTTTTGTAGGCATCCTTTCAATTTGACGTGCCCACGTGGTGATGGTCTTAGCCTTTCTGTCTGTTATTTCTATTTCCACCGCAAAACCATAATCACTGATGGGATAATAGAAGAATAATACGAGTTTTTTTAAGGAACATTAAATGTACAAGTACAAATAGATTTTTTAATTAATATCTAAAGTACATTGCAATTATATGGAATATAGTTTTAACTAATAATAGTAGTGATTAGTTTTGATAGATTTTAATTTATTTAAGGAAAATAAAGAGTTTTGAATATCTTAAAGTGAAACCACAACTATATTTATTCTTCTTCTGATAAAGTCCTAGTAGCCAAATAGATTGATTAATACCAAAGACTGTCAAGCACTTGTGTTACCATGACTTACTCATTGAACCAGTCAAGTGACAATTTCCCATGTTTAGGTTTGTATCTATCTCTCGAAGGCTCTAGTCCTTCAACAAATATAATAACCTCCACAGTTCCATCATTCCTATCAGTTGTTCTTACTGAAAAAATTCATAATTAAATAACAATAAAACTATATTATGGATTTTCAAAAAGCAATTTTTTCTTGGTATGTTGTATGGCTGAAATGCTGTGTTCAATAAGAATAGGGGGCTTGTTCTTGTAATATATCTATACAGTGCTTATTTTCTTTAACAAAAAGGTACCGGAACACATATTTTACACAACCTGAAAAAGCAGTAAGACCAAACATGCCAGGCAGTAATATAAAAAAGTATGTGGAACAAAAGGTGCCGGAACGCCGTTCAGGTGCGTTCTGCTTGAAAAAAAAAGAACTTCTTCTATATATATTAAGGGTCCACAATCAATGCTTTGAACATTATAAATGTACAGTTTGGAAATACATCTCTGAGAAGTTTATTTTGCAAAGGCTGCTCCTCAGGGGTATTAGTAACTGGAAGCTGGAGAACAGAAGGCATTAGATACAAATGCGTTAATTGTTGCTGTTTCAACTAATGCTTTGGAGAGTTTATTTGAAGTCCCTGATAGGACTGTCAATATTGTTGAAAAAAAGCTGCCTGGGTACCCGTCCAAATTTTAGAGCTGGTACCCGCTTAAAACGCTGCATAATTTTCGCCATCATGACTGCAATGCAACCTAGCCACCATCCATGCACCTCATTTCACACTATAGTCAATGACATGCTTCAAGTAACACACTTCAATGAAATTTAATGCACCAGAAACTTTTATTCCTTCTGTAAATGCATTCGTCATACTCATAACCTAAAACCGAATATTCAAACAAAATGTCAACAACAATGACGTAACGTTCTGTCAGGTCATAAGGGCCTAGCAGCTTGATTGTCATTGTTTGCTAGGCGGTGGTAGTAACTATTTAATTTTTTAATTTTTAATACTGTCAACTTTGTACATCTTATTAAACTCAATTTTTCTGCTAGGCCTGGACATGTTAACGAACACAATAAACACAAGCGAATGGAACGTGCACTTTTGTAATTTGTTTCAGCGGCTGTAAGATGGGTCATTCGGCATGTGACACCTGAGGGCGGTGGTGACAGTTACATCACCAACCATATACAAACCAGGAGTCTACCGATATGCATTTTTGCCGATATTGGCGATATTTTTTTTGTAGATTTGAGTATTTGTTAAGACGTCATTCTTAAATGATGACTCTTAATATAATTTATATGTAAGGCTACTGGTTTAAATAAGACAAACGTAAATTAAGAAACAAATCGTAGAACTTAATTTGAATTACAGTGGTACCTTGAGATACGAGTGCCCTGACATACGAGTTATTTGAGATACGAGCTGTCGAGCGTGCGAAGTTTTGTTTTGAAATACGAGCAAAATTTGAGATACGAGCACTCCCAGGAACTGACGATCGATGAATTACAAGAGTTACATTCACAGCAGCATTCGGGGGTTCTGATAGAAATTCATTTTGAGGAAGAGCCAGAGGTGGAGGAGGTTATCTCTACAAGTGAGATAAAAGAGATCTTGGGAATGTGGGACAGAGTTTCACAGTTCGGTGAAAAGAAACACCCCGAAAAAGTTTCAACTGGTCATGGATCGAAACTATTTAATGACACTTCCCTAACTCATTTCCACAGCATTCTGAAGGGGAGGAAGAAACAAATCTCCTTGGACAGTTGTTTTTTTTTAAATCCGGCAAAAAAGGCAAAGACCAGTGAAGAGAAAAGCAGTTACATACTAATATTAAGCATACAGTAGCATTTAAGTTGTGTGTAAGTTACATTTAAGTGATTAAAATACAAATATTTATGTACACTTTATAAAACCAGTTTTTTTGTTGCTTTACATTCTTTTATTATGTTTTTATATTATATTTGTTATTTATAAATACATTTTTCTCATTAAAAACACGTAACAAAACAATTAGGGGTAGCAAATTTTTGGGCTGGAACGGATTAATGGCATTTCAATTAATTTCAATGGTGAAAATTGCTTTGAGATATGAGCAAATTGACATACGGGCAAGGTTACGGAACGAATTAAACTCGTATCTCGAGGTACCACTGTATAAGTGTGTGTTGATTACACAGGAACGGCTAACTTTTAACTTCAAATAGTCTGTATTAGCTTATACCCGGACTTAATTTTTTGTTGTGTTACGGCAGTATAACAGAGCCGATGAGCAAGCGATAGTGACATCAAAGCGTTTTCTTACTATTCCGGTATATAAATAATATACAAATACATGTCATCACTGTTAGTGGAGTTCGGCAAGTGAACGATTAAAAAAAAATTTGCTTAGACTTAGTTTCCTAAGCATAGTACAAGAAATAACACACAGCGGTAATGTCAGTCTAAATTTGAATAACGGTCAAGGCAGAGAGAGTTACTTTATTTATTTATATTACAAGAGGAAAGATACCAGACAATTTATCGGTCCTTAAATTCTATTTCTGTCTTATATCGTGAGTTTTCCTGCTAAGTATGTGCACGTTAAAGGCATTTGACTTAAAATAACCACATTAATATAAAATTTGGTTTTCCAAAAATTTATTTCGTATGCCTTAGAAAAGGAGCACAGCGCATGAGAGCTGAACACAAGCGGGCGATGACGTCACGTGCACTTTGATTTCACCATCAGACAGCACGATACGAAAATTTGATACATTCTCTTGTTGGTTCTCAAAAACTTTGGAAAAATACGAACCGGACAGTAAACAGTCCTTTTTTAAACAGTTAACTGGTCCTCCAAAACAAACCAACATGACGACATTTGAGAATATGCTGTTTTAATACTTTTAATACATAAAAATTTAAAATTGAATATTAATCATTACGGTTTCCTTCTTTGTTTGACATTTTTTTAATTATTTTTTTTTAAATTCACTGTTTTGACGGGAATGCAGCTGCGAGCTGAACACTAACTAGCGTCGGTACATCACAGGCGCTTTGATGTCAAATCGGACGACGCGCTGCGAAAATTTTATCTATTCTCTTGATGGTAAAAAACAGGCCGAAGGTTAACCGGTCCTTAAAAAGGAGCGGTCTTAAAAATGATACATTATTATTTACTGAATTTAAAAAAAATTTTTTTTTAATATCGCTTATGAAATATCGGCGACGTCAATATCGGGACCAGTACATGCTACAGATACCGATATCCTAATATCGGTGCCGAGACCCCTAATACAAACGAATCGCTCCCTGCAACTTTTAAATTTAAATCAAGCCCAATATTCAACCCTTTGTTTCTGTACAGATTTTTAAAAAACAACTTTCATTTATTTTTGTTTATACAGAGAAAATCATTGAACGACTCAAACATCTTTTTATTAAAACCCAATAAAAGACAATGAGATTCTTTTTTAAAATTAGAAAAAAATAATTAAAAAATTATTGTGGGGCTAGGAGAGGACTGGGGAGTGAGGGGGTAGATAAACAACATTGGCTCGTAAGTAACTCAATGTTTTCAGAGTATAGACATTGCAACCACATTTTCACGGGTACCTGGGCGGAATTTTACTGCCTGGGTAATTGCATGGCAACGGGTAGCCAGGTTCCGTTGACAGGCCTAGTCCCTAATTGTCCTTAACAGGAGCGAGGAATTCCTGTATTGTGTTTTTGTATTTTTAATTGCATGAATTGAAAAATAACCATTATGCATGCAAAATAAAATTCTCAACTAAGCGAATTAAAAAAAGTCGTCCATTAACCAAACGACGCTAACAGTGCTGATGTGTATTCTATTTATTTACCGGAATAAATGTAACAATGTCACAGTCGCTCGCATGTTGGCTCTTGTTATGATGGCGTATAACCAAAAAAATGAACTCTGGCTAATAAGCTACACCGACTAATTGAAGTTAGGGTTAACGTTCCTGATTAAAATGTACCAATCCGGATCTGAGGCATGGTTAACCGGTTAAAAACCTTTTTTAAACCTTCAACTTTTGACCTGGTTTCATTTCTGTGAAACGTGATGCCTGCTGACTGGTGTTTGCTCTAATGAAACGTGATAGATGTTTTCCTCCGACCATGACTACTTGCATGTATTTTTAGATATATAAATACTAAAACTAAAGTAAGAATCATTATTTAGCCTACATGCATTAGTAGCTGGACATCAAAATAACTTTTTAAAATCCACCACACTTTTATCCAAGACATCCTGAAACTAAGACTAGACATGCCCAACTATTTATTTCATATTTGAATAATTTGTATTGATTCATACCCATTTCATGAATTTATGTGCATAAATAATGTATGTGAAGGCAATGTTGTTTTTTTTTGCTACATATTTGAATATAACTGCCCTGTTTTAATATTCACATAATCGCTTTTTTTTTAATTGAATATATTTTCAATTTTGTTATAGGCATAGGCTAGGCCAGTGTTTGTCAATTATTTTCTGTCATGCCCCTCCTAGGAAGAAAGAAAACATTTTGCGCCCCCCACGCGACAGCACAAATAGTATCATTTGTCTATAAAATTGTTATGCGTTTGGTTGGGGTACTGAGAGTCTGGGGTTCCCTGTGAATGTGAAGTGAAGGCAGGGACTTGTTAAAATGGCTAAGCCACCTAAGCCTAAGGCCTAAGGGAAATCCTAATGGGAACCTGACACTTGTTAAGAGGCTGGGCATTGTGCCACACAATACCCTCATACTAGTAAATATTGATTACTTCATAAATCTATTACTATTACTAATATTACTAGTACTAGTCTATTCTCTAATAATAGCCCTGAATGGCCTGTGAACCTTGCCTCCCTTACCAAAAGGCCAGCACGGTCTGTGCGTTCTCTTTTAAATTGGAACGTAGGATGCAGATATTCTTCTGTAAACTGTAATTTTGTAATGTTTTTTTTAAAGAAAGAAACAACACTGAACCACTTTGTTACAAGGCTAGACTTCTCTAGTGGACCCTAGTCCTTGTTTTTTAAATTTTTTAGTCATGAGTCATGTCATGTCATGAAAGTTTTAGTTACGAGTCAGTTCAGTAGACTAGACTGCTCATACTCATGACATTAATTATTCATAATCATAAACTAGTTCAATTATCAAGATTTACGACGTAAAAATTTAAGAGGTAGATTACCCAAATTTCTATTTTATTTTATGATAGTGTTTTTCTGATGATAAGAGAAAAAACCTACTTCGGGGGATTCTTGAAAGCTTTGCAAAATCAGTCATAATTATGTTGATCTTAACAAATTTCGGTAGCCCAAATGTCAAATGTCATTAAAAACAAAAACAATGCACTGTTGCCAACAGGATAGCCCGATGGAAATATGCGAGTAAAGCCAAAGTGTCATTTAAAATGGATAAATATTTGAAAAGAGGCCAAAACCTTTAAGTGGCACTTAAATGATGTCAAACGACAGGTATTTATTTAATGATTATGGAAAATATACGTTTTAGGAACAATACAAAAATAACATAGACTATTTAAAAGTCTTTACAGAAATTGAATTCTAAGTTTAATAAGACATTTGATCCCTATAATGATGTAACCAATAAAACTACACATTTTGGCAGCACGCTTTAACAATATTTTATTTATTAGTGAAAATTTTAGCTATGACTCTCACAAATGTGTCTAGGCCTAGGTCTAGGCGTTTAAACTTTGGTTTTTACAGGTTTACTTTTTCCATGATTGAAAAAAAAAGTTCGTTTGTCAAAACAAAATTTATCATAGAAAATGCCTCTCTCTCTCTCTCTCTAATTTTTTTTTAAATTATTTTTTTAAAAATTATAAATATTACTTTTGATTATAAAAAAATCCAATTTGGCACCCATGGTTTGAAAAACTGCTTTGTTGATGACACTACAGTTGTACTATAATATAATGTACTACATTAATTTTATTAATTTCAATTTATTACTGCACTAGCGTATCACCCGTCAAAAGTTACGGAAGTTTTCAGCTGAAATCTATTTAATTTGAAAAAATGCACCTTTTTTTAGTTCGCTTACGGCGCCGACCTTTTTCAAAAGCCCAACTAACTTGTCCTTGTTTGATAAATACGAAATATTAATATGAAACTTTCTGAAATGTACACAAAAGTATTTTATAATAGTAATAGGGGTTGTACAGGGCCGGTTTAACCACTAGGCGGCTGCCTAGGGCGGCAAATTTCTGGGGCGGCACTAAAAGCTACGTCAAAGTTAGAAATATTTAAAAAAAATTAACCCCTTTAGTAATAAATGGATTGAATAATTTTTTTAGTGGAGTGATGCCAACTTTTAAACATGGAATTATTAAATCTCAAAAATTCATTACAACCGCAGGCTTGTCAATGGAGAAGAAATTCGCAGACATTAGTTGCAGTATTTTGTAAGCAATGACTGTTTATTGCTTCTGCTGCAAGCTGTTTACCAGTAACACAAAGGGTGCGTCATCTATTTCTGATAAAGGTTCACATGATTGGAAAAACATGTCCGCAATTCTATCAGGGAAAAGCAGAAAAGCAGTGAACATCTAGCGAATTTTCAGTCATGGAAGGAACTTGAGCTGCGACTGCGACACATGAAAACAATTGATGCTGAACATTTGCGTCTCATTAAAAAAGAACAGTATTGGCAGCAAATCTTGAAACGGGTGATTGCTTTAGTTAGAGTTCTTGGTATGCAAAATCTTGCTTTTCGTGGAACACATGAGAAACTGAACACTTCTGATAACGGGAACTTTCTGAAATTTGTGGAATTTCTAGCTTTGTTTGACCCACTTATGGATGAGCATCTTCGAAAGATTAGAGACAATGAGACACGTGTACATTATCTAGGCAAAGACATACAAAATGAACTGATTCACCTTTTATCCAATACAATGAAACACATTTTTTAGCATCTGCTCGTGATGCTAAGAACAAATGACCATGATCAATCGCTTTGTGGATGTGATTTCAAATCCAGAAAATGATATTGCAGCAGCAGCATCTATAAAGGAACATTTCTTGGGTTTTGTGCCTTTAAAGGAGACAACTGGTGCTGATATGACTGAAACTATGATTTGGCAGTTAGAAGATATGTCTTTATCTATCGAAAATTTACGCGGTCAAGGATATGACAATGGCAGCAATATGAAGGGGAAAGACAATGGTGTCCAACGAATAATTTTAGATGTCAATCCCCGAGCATTGTATGTTCCTTGCTGTGCACATACCTTGAATTAGGCTGTTAATGATGCTGCAAAATGTTGCTTAGAAGCAACAACCTTCTTTGATCTAGTGCAACGTGTTTATGTATTCTTTTCTGCATGAACTCGTCGTTGGGAAGTTTTAAATCGACATGTTTCTAATCTCACTGTAAAACCACTTAGCTAAACAAGATGGGAAAGTCGAATTGATGCCTTGAAACCTCTTCGTTATCAGCTTGGTAATATATACGATGCCCTGGCAGAGATTGCGGATGACACAAATTTAACAGGAGCACCTGGTAATACCTCACGGACAGATGCATGGGTTATTGCAAAAGCATTTTCTAGTTTTAAGTTTGTCGTTTCTCCGGTTGTGTGGTATGACGTGTTGTTTGAGCTCAACATGACTAGTAAACAACTTCAGGCAAAAGAATAATAATTAGATATACATGGCGCTATCAATCATCTGGATGAAAACAAAGAAGTTTCTCGTAAACCGCAGAAATGACACGGAGTTTGAGAAAACACTGGTAGATACAGCTGAAATTGAAGTCGATTTCGAGATACCAGCACTTTTCGAACACGAACCAACCCGTATCAGAAGAAAGAAGAAACAATTTTCATACGAAGGAGTTGACGACGAACCTATTCAGGATCCAAAAGACAAATTCAAGTAAACTTTTACTTATCTTATCTTATCTATACAGACGCTCCTTCTATGCAGAAGATGATTGCGTCCACAGACCATGACAGATGATCTGTTGGCAAGTGATGCAGCTTTCACAAGCCACGGCTTTGTGGGTTCCACGCATTACCCAGCCGCCTAATTACCGTAGTGTTAGGTACCCATTCGGAGCTGTGTGACTCAGGGATGCCCTATGCCCCGGGAACAAATCCTTGCCTTGACATGGATTCGAACCCGTGACCATCGGTACGCCAGTCGAGCGCGCTGCCACTCGACCACCGCGTTTAATTCGCTGTTCTTGACACGGCAATACAATAGGTTGAAGAAAGATTCACTCTGATGCAAAAAATTGGTCCGATGTTTGGTTTCCTCTATGATGTTCACAGATTGCAGAATAAAACTAGCAAGGAAGTTATGGAACATTGCTTGAATCTTGAGAAAGCTTTGCAACATGGAGACTCCAAAGATATTGATGCAGTTGATCTAAACTGAAAGCCATTTCAAGACGAGTTGCAAAGTGTACATCGCCACAGGATGTACTAAACTTTATATTGAAAAATAATCTAACAGATAGTGTCCCCAAAACTGTTATAGCTCTGCGAATCCTCTTGACACTTCCAGTTTCTTTGGCTATAGTGGTGAGCGAAGCTTCTCTAAGCTCAAACTGATAAAAACATATTTGCGAACGTCCAAGCTAGAAGAAAGACTTGTTGGACTAGCTACTCTGTCAATTGAACATGATATTGCTAGAGACATTGAACTGATGGAACTCGTCTCCACATTTTGCTAAAGCAAAAGCTCGAAAAATAAAGTTTTTAAATTACATTACATACGAATATACCATAATATACGATATATGTATATATTCTATTGAATGTAAATAATAATTAAAACAAACGGCAGCATAGCATTCCTTTGTGAAAGTTAATATTAATTAAATAATTAGTTGCCGTGGCCGCGGGGGGCGCAGTGCGACAGGTTCGCCTAGGGTGCCAAATACACTGGCGCCGGCCCTGGGGTTGTAAGGCGCCTACGGCGCCCCCTTTGTTTTTTTTAATTTTATAATTAACCATCATCAAATCCTCTTTTTACATTGTTCCCTTTTCCGAAATTAAAATATGAGCTAAAACAATGACGTCATATAATATTTTTTTACTGTGCATCTTTAATTTGACACCTTTTGATGCATTGGTGTAGTAATTTGGTGCGATGCTTTCTAAAATTAGTAGCGTCACGGACAGACACTACAGACGTGATATTGCAAATTATATATATTTAATTCCCATATTACTATTGCAAATCATTATTAAATTATTAATATTTTAAAAATATTTATTTATTGTTCAATGTATTCACTGCTTTATTTTTCAGTCGCTACTACAAATTTTCTAACAAAAGTCACATAATAAGTTAAACGTTATAGGGATTGTAAAAAAATAAAAAATAAATAAAAATGACAACACTTATCTATTAAATATTATAATTTTAAACAATGAATACCTAGTAATACTTCGGCAATGAATTTGAGATTAGTTTGATTACAATTTCAGTGCAGGGGCTATTCATAAATGGCGTCATGCAAATTTTCCCGACACCCCCCTTTCCCATTGAAAATTAACTATTAAAAATAACTACCTAAGTACATATTCATATTAATTTTTTAAATATATTTATTTAATTGCGTGTGCTTTGTTTTTATTTTCTGAAGAGGGTAGAGGGTGGGGTGTTTAAAACTTAGACTGGGTATTCGGTAATGCAAAAATGGGGTAAAACAACCATAACGAAAATGAGTTGTGTGCATTGCATTTATTTTAAAAGATTTATTCTATCCCCGATGTATATCCGCATGTTAATCCAACGATACTTATTTTGCTTAAATTTTTTCTCAAACTACCAGCCAATAATTATTTTAAAAAAGTTTTGGGAGAGCAATACTAAAATAAAATAATCAAATAAATGAAACATTTTGGTTGTCAGTGGGCTGGCGAGTATGTACACGACTTATAGCAAGACTTATTTTATTAACCGTGATGTCTACAAGCAAGTTGGAGAACCACTGTTTATGCTTCCACACGAATTAATGTCTCCATCGGTATGTTTCTGCTCACCCAACCTAGCACCTAATGTCCTCAATAAAACCCATTGTACCTCAACCAAAACCCTGGTTCTTCCTCCCAACACCTGTAGTCCCCTCCCATCACTAGTTTCCCCTTCCAATCACCAGTAGAGCCCCTCAAAAACCAGTATCACCCACACCATACTAGTTACCCCTACTCAAAACGAATTGCCCCTTAACAACACCACTTGCCCACTCCCAATACTAGTTGCCCGGCTCTCATCAGCCATCTCACGACTGTTATCCCCAACTCCCACCCCAAGTGCTTAATTTTAGAAAAATGTCATAAAAATGTCACAAAGTTGTTACAATAAAACTGAACTAAATTTCCTGAAAGTTTATTACATTGAAGACAGTGTACATATAATATGCATATATCAAATAAAAAAAAGAATTATATATGCAAGTATAACTGACTACATTACTGATTGTTCTAAATATTCCGTTTGTTTCACAATTTCTGTCACATTTTCAGCAAAAATCCGCAAGCTTTTAAATTTATGTCCATCTAGCTTCACATAGCAAAGAAACATTTGGAATTAGGTTTCCTCGCTGATTACTTTCTTAAATTGAATTTAATTGAAAATTGAACCTGTGTGGCAGTGTCAGTCAGTTAAAAACGTGTTTTTGCCCCCCCCCCGGGAAAATTCCTAGCGACGCCCATGGTTCTTGTGTAAATCTGTTAATTAAGAAGTGTAGGGAACCTAGGACAGTTCCTTGTGGAACTCCTGAGTTCACTGTTATGTCTTACCTATACAGACGCTCCTAATATACAGAAGATTATTGCGTCCACAGACCATCTCGGCCTGTTGGCAAGTGACTCAGCGTTCACAGGCCACGGTTATGAGTATGAGGGTTCCACGCATTACCCAGCCGCCTTTATTACCCTAACTAGTGTTAGGTACCCATTCGTAGCTGGGTGGACTCAGGGATGCCCTAGGCACCGGGAACAAATCCTTGCCTTCACATTTGCTGGCTGCTTCCTTGCTAAATCAAGGTTTTTACATGGCACATATGTCAATTTAATGTATATTATAATATAGTATATTTTTCAAATAGTACATGTAATTGGTACTATCAATTGCTATTTGAAAAAGCTTAAGCGATAAAAATAATTAATTCAAGTTTGGGGATACAAGAATATAAGTAAATGAAACGTGTGGGCTTATGTAACAGTAACTAATCAAATGAGTAAATGGTTTTCAAAAGATGTTGTGCCTTTTCACACTGCATCCGAATGGAAATAAAATCAACTAGATACGACCCGCGGCGTAGCATACGCCGCAGACTTGCTCATCATAGATAGTGCAAAGAACGGGGGCGGGGGTGAGAGAACGGACACAAACAGCACAAAATTAATTTTAAAAAATGTTCCCGCTGTGGCTTGAACCCGGGACTTTCCGAGTGCAAGGCGGACGTGATAACCACTACACTACGAATCACATGTTATTCTGTGGAGGAACAATGCAAGTTACAGCAAGAAAAATTGTTTCCCCCCTTTTCAACCCACAACGCTTGCCAACAGTGATCGGTCGACCCCAGCGAGGGTCATTCGTCATGTTTATTTGCACATACTTGCTTTGGTGAAATATATATATAAATAGATTATTGTGTAAAACCACAAAAAACTGCTGTGTTAGTAAATCACAGCCCCCAATAAAAAAGTAAATGTTCCAATGGGCTATGCAACAGAAGCAGAATAATAATAACATATCTTAAAGAGATTTTTAAATGACTTTTTTTATTGCCAGGTCTTGTACTAATAAGTAATAAATGTCTTAAATACATCTAAACAGCTTAGTTTCATTTTGGGGGAGGTGTGGAAATTCTAATTTGTTTTGGCGCATGGAGGGGCTGTGCCAAAAATAGGGGCAGAAGTATGATTTTATTATTTTACATTACAGGTGCTCCTATACAGAAGATTATTGCATCCTAAGTCTCTATTACTTATATTGTAAGTGTAGATAGAACTAGAACATACAGCACAGACCATGTTGTCCTGTAGGGCAAGTGAAACAGCATGAGGGGGGATTGTGTCACAGGCCACAGTATGTGAGGGGGGGATTGTGTCACATCATATGGGGGGGGGATTTTGTTTCAGGCCACAGTATAGGAGGGGGGATTGTGTCACAGGCCACAGTATCTTAAGTCTGAGTTAATTAACTCTCAAATTGTTGAAATAAATTGGAAGTTGTTAATTAAAAAATTTTTTGTCAATCATGCAAAAATTAACACATGATAAGCAGTTTTAAACAAATTTAATAGAATTAAAATTTAACTACATTTTTCAAAAACAAAATTTAATTAATTTTTCTAAAAATTATATTAAGATAAGATTTTGATGCTTTTATTCATAATGGTTGCTTATAGTGCTTATGGTTCTTAAAACAGCATTGAATGAAGTGATTTTCTGACATTGGACATCTCCTGTTGTTGCTGAAAAATATGAGAAATATATTTTTATTCGGGGGGTTATTTCCCATTCTTTTAATCTACATTAAAATTAGCGCTACATAAAAACACCCTTGTTCTAGCTCTAGTAACAAATTAAGATGATGATTTTAACAATAAAAAATAAGAGTTTATACATTTTAATGCATAATATATCAATACTCTTTTTGGTGGTTTAATACTATTAGTAATTACTAAAAATACCAGCTTCCATGACCCAAGCTATCTTGTTGATGATGAATTATATAGCACAATGTCACTTGATTTTAAAACAGCCGTTCAACAATGTAATACCATACTCATGTAATAAGCATAATAATAGTTGTTTTGAATATCATAACTTAATATTTTTTATTTGTGAGTCTTATTTGAAAGCTTTAAATTTTCAGTCATTCAATGCAAATCTAGTGGTAAAGGATCATTTAAATTTAATTAAAATATCACAAGATTATTCAAATTATTAAACAGTAAAGCTTTAGATTAAAATTTATCAGGATATTGGAAAGTATGGACCATGCTAGGACATTCTGCAATTATCTAAAAAGTGGGCAGGAGGTAATGGACAGGACACTAGGAAAGCATGTCCAATGACAGATGACAGAGACTATTACATCATCAAAATCCAGAGTTAAACAGCCTTTGATGTAAAATCAATGAGGAAAAAGATCTTAAACAGCTAAAAATCCAAACATAGAAAAGATAAGCATCAGTTATGTTCAGTGGTAGAAAGTGGTAGCGTCACAGCAAATAATAAGACAGAAGGTGTACCTGACGATACAATGTCTGATTACGAGTCATATATATTTTCAATTTCATAACTTAAGACACTTTTGTAGGCTCTCTTTCATGGTTATGGCTAACTTATTGAAAGTCCTCCACTTTTAGTATGTAATTCATGTTTAACTTCTGCTTCTCCTAGTAAATATATAATTGTGTATTCCCATCTGATTTTTTGAGAAAAAAATGTCAAAACACAATATCTTTTTATTACATCAGATCTATTTTAATAAAAGTTCATTGATAGCCTAATTCTCCTCATGTTTAAGAGGTACTGTCAACCATCAACAAACCATATTTGCTGTAACTTGCCAAATACTTACAGTATCCATTAGAATTCTTTTTTGAAGAAGCTGCATTTCTTTCTTCAGCTCAGATTGAAAAGACACCTGCTGTGTTTGTCGATTACGTTCTAATTCTTCAAGACCCTAAAATAAGATTCATTTTATAAAAACAAATAGAAATGTATGTTTATTTCATTTTAAATAATTTATTATCAGCATCAAATGCAAAGTACAAACTTTAAAAAATCTGATTGAAATTAAAATTGTATAAAAAATATATTAAAGCAATATGAACACCAGTCAAATGATTTAAAAAAACATTTGAAAAAAAAACATTAACTTAATCATGTCTCACACAATAGCTAGGTGATTGTAACTACTTATCAGGTGATTAGTAAGCATAGTCATTTACACACCATTTGTGGTTCATGATCACACAAATCTTAAAATTTTAAATATGTTTGTACAACTAGGAAGATTTTGGGAGATAAAAAAGAGAAACATTATTATTTTTTCCTTGAAGAGATTATTGGGTGACTCAATATGGTGCCAATTTTTCCAAAGATATTGTATAAAAAATAAATTTAGCAAAATTAAAGTATTTTTTAAAAATAGCTTATCAATAGTTAAAATCCAGATATATCAATATCACTATATTCCTTACTTTTGTAACCAAAATATCTTTAAAATTAAAAAGAGGGCAATAATATTAAAAAAAACCATAATAAAAACACTGTTTGTTTTTTACTATAAATCCTTTATATACGAGACATAACTAAAAATATGATCATTATAATACGCATCGCACAACACAAAAATCCAAAATTTTAGATATGTCTCATATATAAAGGATTTATAGAAAAACAACTACAAAAGTCTGCCTGCTAAATTTCAGGTTGATTTGATCAAGGGAAATGGGTTATAAAGACATGTTTAACATAATGCGCACCGCCCGACAGACTAGCATAAACATTTACAGATCAGGAATATATTTTAAAAAAGTATAGTCAATATAATATGCACCGCGTGACAGGAAAATATTAAAAAGGTTGTTCAATATAATACGCACAGTGACAGTCTAGCACAAAAATTTACATGCTACATAGAGATAATCTAAAAATTCATTAATTTAATTACAATACATTAGATCAATGTGAAATTTTGATAGATCATTTTTATCATTGCCACGAGTCTGCCTGCAAAATTTCAGATTGTTAGCATATCGGGAAGTGGGTTAAAAATCGATCCAAAGTTTTTGCGGCAAACAATCAAGCAGACGCCACGAGTTAATATAAAGGATTTTAAAATGAAAATGAAGCATAATAATCTCCTGATTACCATTATAAACTGTTCACTAATTTCTCTAACAGATTTGAGTCTTTGGCTCTGCACTATTCTTGACTGCTGAAATAATTTCTGTTGTTGCTTAAATAGGTTCTGATGAAATAAAGGAAAAAAAACAAGTTTCAGTTCTTGAAGTTAAAACACTAAGGAAACAATTTGAAAAAAAAACTAAACTTTATAATCCCTAATTATATCATATTCATATAGTAAAAAGTAGCAAGGGGTATGAATACATTTATTGTTTTAACAATGTTTTATTATTTTAATCCAATTTAGGCATTTCAAATAGTCTAAAGTTATTAATCATCAAGTTTGTAAAAAAATTAATAACGGCCAAATTAATAACTAAATCTAATAAAATTGAAAATACTCACATTTAGTTTTTCTTCTTGTTCTTTTGTCTTTTCAATATCTGACTCCCATTGGTGGTACACAGCATTTATTTGCTTACTGAATTCCTCTTGCAATTTTGTTCTGGTATTGAGTTATAATATTTGCACAATGTAAAAAGAAATACTGGCACAAAGATTTATAAAATAAAATTTATTACTTTTCTAAATTCAATTTGTGCCAAAAGTAACTATTCTAAATTTTCTTCCATAAACAATGTCTAAAAATCATAAAATCACATCATATGCTTAATAGATGAACTTAACATAAATTAACTGGCTATTGCTACTTGCAGAAATAATGAACAATGTGGTCCAAGATAATAATGTAATGGCAGGCTAGAAATCATTAGCTTGAATGTGAATAAATCTGATGTAAATTTATATCAAACTTAATAATGACAAAAAAGATAGAAAAGTATAAATAATGTACATTTAAAAAAAACCCACAAAAAACATAAACTTTATACTTCATTACTCAAAAATACCTCATTAGTTGTTGAGCTTTCCAAATTTCTTCAACTTTTTTGTTTGCATTCTTTAATGAGTTTTGGGTCAATTGTTCCATTCTTTTCTTTTTATGACTCAACGTTTTAGAGATATCAGCTGAAAAAAATTATCTGATTATAAACGATATTATATTACTAGCAGCAAAGCCCGTCCAAGGACAGGAATAAGTTTAGGGCAGTGTTTCTCAAATAGTGGGGCACGCCCCCCAGGGGGGCATGAGGCTCCGTAAAGGGGGGCTAGTTTGACGTTATGCAGAGGTGTACGTATAACAATTTTATAGACAAATGATACTATTTACAGTTGCGCGGGGGGCGCGAAATGTTTTCTTTCTTCCTGCAAGACCAAAAATAATTGAGAAACACTGGTGTAGGGTGACCAGTGAAGTTCATGGTAGGACATCACAACATTACCCATCCCCGTCTGTTCAGAGACCCTACATCAACACCGTGAACTTTCGAAAGACCCTACATCCCCTCCACCCTGGTTTGTCGAGAGACCCGCCGTCTCGACCGGCCATACATGTGTATCACGTCAAAAATACTATATATTATAGTTATAATACAGTAAATAACACCCAAAAACAAAGTTTTTGACTATAAATCCCTACACGCAACGCTAAAAAATAGTCTGGGAAAAAATACTGGGCGAAGAATAACTCGTTTTGAACGTCCACATAAATTTATTCAATATGTAAATGAGATTTAATTTTTCTCTGCTAGTGATTGGCTTTAGGAGTCTGTAGGAGTTTGAGGGACCAATCGCTATCGAGGACCAGACAGAACGGACCAAAAATTGCCTTTTATTATTATAGATTATTAAAAAATCAACAATGATCTGGTTAAGGTTTCATCTGCTTAAAAAATAAAGTGATCACAAGCTAGCTACATCCTTAAAGTATGCTTTACAATTTAAACAAAATATTAAGAATTTATATAAATCAATGTGTTCATAAATATAAATAAGTGAAAGTGGAAGCTCTTGTATTCATGCAATTATTATTTTTTAAATTCAATTTTAAAATATCTCTCTTATGTTCCTAAGAAACAGCATACAATTTGTTACCTCCAAATCCTTCCAGCATTTTTTGCATTTCATGACTGAAACAAAATGATTTAAAATAAAATCAATTTGTAAACAAATATTTAAAACAAAATTATATTATAAGTTGGTTAGTTATAGAAAAAAAATATCCATTGTTATTTTTATATTTATTAATGTAGAGCACCAAGATAACCAATATTTACTCATTTTTCTTTAACAAACCGATTGTGCAAAAAGTTTGTATTTTTGTTAATTAATTATGGTTGCTGCCTGAAAAAGCTAACAAGTCCTAATTGAAAAAAGCATCCAATAATTAATCCATAAACAATAGTTCGGTTTGGCTCATAGGTGAGATTCAAACCTGGAAACTGCTGTAGAGAGCTAATAGTTAGTGTAATAGCTACCTGAAATCAGCAGGATCATAATCAATATCTGCTATTCTCTTTTTTCCAGGACCTGGATTTATCAATATTGGAGCTTCTGTATCTGAAATCCAGGTTAAAAATGTATTTTAAGTTCTTGAGCTAATAAATGTGTACATCGTCAATAGATTTATAAGTGCTTTGACTTTTTTCAGCTTTAAAATGCACTGTTATTGTACTTGTAATTCATGTTACTTTTATTATAGGTTATTATAATTTATATAATTATAAAACTATATAATAATGTAATAGAAAAATCTGTATATAATAAAATATATTATATAGCCTATATTATAGGCATAATATAAAGATGTCTGCCAGAGGGACATGAAAGCAGCCACCATAAACACAAGCTACTGGCAGTGTAAGGCAGAAGACTGATCTGCGTGGCGCACAGCTGTCAAAGAGGGCATCCAAGTAGCCGAGGAGCACAAGATGGGGAGGCTATAGATAGAAGAACTAGGAGAAAGAACGGAACATTGGGAAGCACAGAACTCGTGTGCAGAAGCTGTGGTAAAGACTGTCACTCAAGGTTAGGACTTCTCAGCCACACGAGGAAATGCAAACCAACCCAACGGTGATGTACCATCGTCTCGCGAGACGGAAGGATGCTGAAGAATTATAGGCATGACTAATATAATAATAATATAATACTCCTATAAGACTACTATAACTTCAACTACAGTTACAAGTTAGTTGCAGTACAGAGGGTCTACAGCTCCTCAGGTTATACAATTATAATGTGAGAAATTTTAATTTACTATTTGTTACCGAAGCTCCTGCCTACTGTTCTATACTGTTGGCGTACAGTATAGAAGTACAGTATAATTTATAATAATAATACTGTACTGAACAAAAGTAGTGGCAGGGGCCTAGGCCTAGGACATTTGCTTGTCAGGCTTGTGACTTGAACTTGTGGAACGCCTGCGTTTACCGTTTTTGGTGCTGATTTATTGATCTAAAATTTAGATCAATAAATCAGCACCAAAAACGTTAAGGTTTCGACATAGATTTAGATTCTAAATCTATGTCAAAAACTTAATTCATAAATAATAATAAATTTATTAAAACTATACAATTTTGTAAACATTTTCCGCATAAATTGTATAAATTAGGCTATTTATTTACCTGCTGGTCTAATTGGACTGGAGCTATTCTCACTCTGATAATTTATGTCATCTTCAACATCCACGACTTTAAGTTTTTTGGCCTGCTGATTGTCGTCACCCTTTTTAACTCGGGGCATGTTAAAACTATAATTATTTTTTTCCAAAAAATTTCGTTGAAGATAAATTTGATGCCTGTCTGATGTGTGTTATGACTAGAATAATAAACCGAATATGCCGCGGCTTTGCAGACGACAAACTTTTATGAAAGGGAAACTACTTATCTAAAATTGAAGCCGGAAGTTACGAAAATTATCTACCCTGTTGGCATGCTTAAAAATGGCAGCTTCAGCGACAATCGAGAAAGCAAATCAAATAATTGATGAACCGTCGTTAGCTGAAGATGTGAGTATTGTTTGATGGGAGATGATCGAATAAGAATTTTCTCTTGAAAAATTTAGTAATGTTATCTTTAGATGTTTAAATCAAAGAGATTGTATTATTTTTTTTAGGTCTTAAGTAAACTTTAAACAGTAAAGTAGTAAAGTCAATAAAGAAATTATAAAGTAAACCTAAGACTTAGCTTGGCCTTGGCCTTGGACAAGCTGCTAAGCCAAAGTGTCTAAAAAAATCAGTAGACCTAATTTAAAACACTAATTTTTTCTACTTATTCTGTGTACACTTGCAGAAGATTATCCTAGATGAAGACTCAACAAAGTATCTAAGTATTTAATTATTAAATCATCAAAATTTTAATTTAGAATGTCGGCAATCCTGTCAACGGCGGTCCCAAAATCAAACATAACAAAATTTATTAAGTAACTGAATTTTAATAATTTAAACACATTCATTAAGTAATAAAAGAAGTATTTAATGGTTAAATGGTGGCTTTTTATGTGTTTTGAGGAGTTTAAAGGGGTTTTTAACTATAAAAACTGGTTTTAAAATCAGAATTCTAGCAAAAATCGTAGTTTGTTTATATTTTTAACCCCATTTGGCCAGATAATCTAATTTCTTTAACGGCCTCAGACCAAACTAAATTTTCATGTTAGCGGTACGCTAAATACTAAATAATACTAATCAGATTCAGAGGCGTCAACTGACGGTAAAGTCATTTACGATAAAGTATTTTAGAGTCCCCCCCACCCCCAATTAATGAAACAAAATTAGTACTTGGAAAATAAGCCTGTTCAAGGTATGTGACATCACAGTTCTTATAAACCACCCCCCCCCCTTTCAATTATTAACCAACAAGTAGCCAAAATTCTTTGATTTTTAGTTTTAATAAATACTTACTTTTTAACAAATAATTGTTTTATTATTATTTTTAAAAAATAGTATTGCTTTGTAGTTTTTAAGTGGAGTGCCGTCTTCGCAGCAACTTAGCATTGACATATTACCTGTTCCAGGATATGTGAATGTGACACATATCACAAAAATACACCCCAACAGTTTTTTTTAAAAAAGATAAATGTATGATTATCTTTTTTATTGTAATTTTATAAGAAATATTTTTTTAATTTAAATTATTTTACCCAGGTAGTGCTGCCTTGCAACTCAGCTGGATGAACCAAATTATCCAATTGGGCAACACAAAAAATAATAACTTTTAAGAAAGAAGATTTCTCCATTGGCATGCAACAATGGCGCCGTAAATCACAGAAGATGCATGAAATATGCAATTTTTTATTTCGTATAAATTATAAAACAGTAGTTTAATTTGAATAAAAATATAATATTTTAATTTTAAAATATATTTCATAGTAAATTTAGTTGATTTTAATATGATTCTGGGCATATTTGATTTTGGGACCGCCGTTGACAGGAGTGCCAGAATGTCTATACTATACTATAATAGTATACTATCTGGCTTTCCCACCTTATACTTGTTAATAGGGCTGCGGAAATTAACAATTAATTAATCAATTAATCGATTAAAATTAAGGTAATCCTGCAGTTTCTACACATATATTATTTCACAGCAAAATTTAATTTTCTCGTGAGAACTTACGTTTTTAATTTATAAAATGCATTAATATATGTTATATTTTAGCTATTATAGCACTAATTTGTAAGTTTTATTAATTTCTAAGGCTTTTTTCAGCCCTTAAAGTTACATAATCGGAGTGGGATACATCCATTTTTTAATGTAGTACTCTACTTGCCGAGTTGTCACAGTAAGATGCCAAATGGAAATTTCTCACTTACATTTACAAACAAACAAAATAAGAATCAAACATTTAGTTATGAAATAAAAAATGAAATTGTTTTTAAAATATTTATTTATCTTCTGAGAACAATAAAATAGATAAATAATACTTTAAAAAAAATAATTTCAGTCAGCAAAAAACATCTGGCAAGCTAAACAAAATGTACGTATCGTGACCACATTATGTATTATATAGAACCGAAAAAATGCCTTAGAAATTAAAAAAGACTCACAAATTAGTGCTCTAATAGTAGAAATACAACATATAATAATGCCTTTAATAAATTAAAAACGTAAGTTCTCACGAGAAAATTAAATTTCGCTGTGAAATAATATACGTGTAGAAACTGCAGGATTACCCAAATTAATTTGATCGATTCAAATTCAATAAAAATTTAAGAAAATTTGTCTAATATTTTTTCCCCAATGTATAAATAATTTATATTTTTTGTTACTTCCATACTTTTCCCACGTATTATTATTATTTATTTAGACGTGCCTATGCAAGCAAAAAGGGTTTTCTTCTTTATTTCTTGCATAGCAGAACGAATTTGCTGTGTTGCATCACAAAATTTGGGAGCCATGGATTTACATGCGACTTAACTGATTTCTCGAAATAATGAATCACAACCTAAGGGGTTCTATATAAGCGTTATAAAAATATAATTAATGAAAATTAATTTATTAAAATTTTCCCGATTAATCTAACAATTTTTTAAAAAATCAGTCCCAGCCCTACTTGTAAAGTTTTGTCATTTTTTTTATTTGTATAGAAACTCCCCTCCACTCCCCTTTTCTCTCCATTTTTTAGTAAATTCAAGTGCATTTTTATTATATATATCCCTTTGTTTACCATGTAAACTTGTTATTTTAAAAGTTGTATAATTATGTGCATGGTTGCATTTTCTTTACTTACCACAGCCCTGTAAAATGCAATTTGGTGCACAGAGACCTCCAAGTTCATAATCACCATTCATAAATTTACAGGGCATGACAGTCTAATTTGCAAAACTGTGTGATAAAAGGACCTTATTTAAGCTTAAAATATATCATGGGGTTAGGTGAGAGAATCTTCTAAAATTGTGTGTCATTTAAAGAGGGCCAAAATATAAATTATATCATTTAACTCTAGTTAGCATCAAACTTAATCGAATGTATTTTCTACATCTGTGGTTGTGGGCTAGCTTAATTAAAGCACACTTTTTAAAATTTTATTATTTCATTTTTATAGGTGAAGGAGTGCATTCATTTGTCAAACTTATTGAAACTGGAGGTGGTCGAGATATATTTATCTTGTTAATTTATTAACTCTTGAAAAAAATGTGCTCAGAAGAGAAGTTTCTTCCTTTCCAACATAACTTGAGTTTGTTATGATTTACTGCACAAACTATTATTACAATAACTAATTTTTCAGATTAAAAGTTTTTTTTAAATAACTGTCTAATAATAATAAAAATATTTAAATAATTTATATGTCACAGTACTCTAGCAAGCAGCTAGGACCACATCACATCACATAAAAATATTAACATACATATATTATAAATGCATTCAATGTAAACATCTGTTGTTGGGTATGTACAACAGATGCAGGAGAAAACAAACATTGTCGCAGCCACTTCTGTTAGCATGGGTCTCAACATACACAAAGGGAAGAGTAAAATCCTCAAGGTTAATGCCACCAGTACATCACCCATTATGTTTGAACGAGAAGCCCTGGAGGTGGACAGTTTTGTTTACCTTGGCAGGGTGGTAGATAAACAAGGTGGTACAGATGCTGACGTCAAAATCAGGATCGGAAAAGCAAGAGCAGCCTTCCAGCAACTCAAGAATGTTTGGGTCTCCAACAACTTAGACAGCAAGTTAAAAGTAAGGATTTTTAACGCTATGGTGAAACCTGTGCTGCTATAAGGAGCCGAGACATGGAGAACAACGGCCGTAAACCTGACCAGAATCCAGTCCTTCATCAACAATTGTCTAAGAAGGATTCTCAGAATTCACTGGCCAGACAAAATCAGCAACCGGGAACTGTGGCAACGGACAAAACAGAAGCCCATTGAGGAAGAGTTTCTCCAGAAGCGGTGGAGGTGGATTGGTCTTAGCTAAGAAAACCTGCTTCTAACACAACAAAGCAAGCCCTGAAATGGAACCCACAGGGTAAGCAGAAAAAAGGCCGTCCAAGAAACACTTGGCGCCGAGAATTGGAGGCAGACATCAAGAGAATTGGCCATGAATGGAAGATCCTAGAGAAGCTGGCCCAGGATAGAGATGCCTGGAGGTCTCTCGTAGTTGGCCTATGCCCTTGGACGAATCGCAGACGCCGACGATGATCGGTGGATGCCCCTCATGGACGAGAGGGCTCAACAATGTAAACATAAATATCCTAACTACAACATATAATGACAGTATGGTCACATGTTTTTCATTTAAAGAAATTTTGTTGTTAAATTAGTTTTGAAAGTAAATTTTGAAATAGATGTGTTTTTAGTGCAGTCCTGAAGGCCTTAGTACTGTATTTGGAATACTGAGAATGCGTAATGGTAGAGAAATCCATTGTTTGGGGGCACAAAAAGAGAAAGCCCTTTCACTAAATGTTTTAGTGCATGTCTTAGAAAGAATACCTGTCTGCAGAATTTGTGTGTCTAGTTTAAAGCACACTTGGTAAAATATAAAACTATATAATTTGCAATTGTCACGCAAGTCAGTCAGTCTGTCCTGATGCTACTAATTTTAGAAAGCAGGGAAAACCAAATTACTGCACCAAAGCATCAAAAGGTGTGCAAATTAAATATGCGCTGTGAAAAAATATTATATGAAGTCATTGTTTTCGCTCATATTTTAATTTTGGAAAAGGGATCAATGTAAAAAGAGGACTTGATGATGGTTAATTATAAAATTAAAACACAAAGTCGGCGCCGTAGGCGCCCTGCAACCACTATTATAAAATACTTTGTGTACATTTCAGAAAGTTTAATATTTCGTATTTATCAAACAAGGACAAGTTAGTTGGGCTTTTGAAAAAGGTCGGCGCCGTAGGCACCCTAAAAAAGTGCATTTTTTATAAAATAATTAGATTTCAGCTGAAAACGTCCGTCATTTTTGACGGGTGTACGCTAGTTATTTTATAATTACCATGTTATTATTAAAATTATTGACATGGTTTTAAAATGTATAATTACAGGATATTTTAACGGTTGTAATTTCTTTTAGGAATTAATAGCAGAACTGGAAAAGGAAGATATTCCATCTCACATTCGAGAAGCAAGACTTGAAATACTTCGGCAGCAGTCACTCCAATTTAAACAGCTCAAAGAGCTTTCATTTGGAGAATATACGTAAGTAACTCATGCTATAGATAAGTTCACAGAGAACTTTTAATTAATTATGGGCTTCACTTTGCTAAACATCTTCCATGGTGCTCTCAACAGAAGATTTGCTGTTGAGGTTTCATTTTCATTTATCTCCATTTAACTCCGGTGTCAAAATATTTATTTTTAGCTCTTTTAAGGCTATTAATACTATAAATTTTCCTTATTTTGAGACAAAAGTGCCTGGCTGTCTTAGAGGGAATATATTTCTTCTTTAACAATAACTTGAAATAGAGAAATGAAGGAGAAATACTGTAGTAATTGCATCATTTTTAGGCTGCTTCCAGATGAGAAAAGTTTTCTTGAACTGACGACATCCACATCCATTGAGTATTGTGTTGTTCACTTCTTCCATCCTGATTTTAGGAGATGTGCAATTGTGGATAGCCATTTAGAGGTACTTATGCTCTAAATTAAAAAAATTACTTATGGCAACATCTGAAAAAACTATTTGCCAAGTAATATATTTCCAAAGAATTTTAGGGTTTTCAATACTTTTAAAAAAATGTAAGGAAATATAGAAAAGGTAGTAGTGGAGAGGAGCTGAAGTGGTTAAAAGGTTGAATGACAATAGCAATTTTAAGTTTAATCCCTGTAATTGACAAGGAAATGCATAAGCAAAAGGTTTCCTGATTTATTTTGTTTATAAAGTGTCACAATCTCCCTTACATAGTAGTCAATTTAAATTATACATATTTTTGGTGAATTATATTATAAAGTAAATTTAACTTGTTGCTTGTACTGACTTTTAACTCATGTATTTTATTTTTAAAATGCAGATATTATGCAAGAAATATTTCAATACCAAGTTTGCCAAACTGAATGTTGAGAAATCAACATTTTTGGTAACAAAATTGAAGATTCAAATGCTTCCTGCTATTTTATGCTTCAAGAAAAGTATTGTAGTTGATAGGTAGACCATTCTTCTTAATAAATTTTACAGAATATACATATTACAACCAAAGTCTAAAGTTAGCCATGGTGTAAAATGGCCAACAAAATTGGAAAATGGCAATTCACACTGTAAAATGAGAGACCAATAGATCTTTTTTAATTTTGAGATTTTGCTGGCCAGCTGGCATGGGATAAAGAATAAAAAAAGTCATGAAAGTCTGTAAATTTTATACATTATGTTATGTTAAGGTTAGTTTATCAGTCCTTGGCCATGGATTTTCCACCAGTTAACGCCATGGCTCACAAAATAATGATTTAAGTTCAGCGGACGTTGTCAATGCCACTCGGCAATCGTGCAAAATGGCCTGCCTATTTTGAAACTGACTGAACTTTGGGCTTTGGTTGTTATATTTTTGTTATTATATTATGATAAAAATATTGAAAGTATTGTTAAATTATAAAAATTATTTTGTGATAAAGGTTAATACTATAGTAACAATTGTATGTCTGCAATCATTTTCATAAAAGTTATTTGTGTGTTAATTTCTAAATAAAGACACCTTTATTAACAGGATTATTGGATTTGAAGAACTTGGAAACACAGATGATTTCCCACTTGTGAATTTAGAGAGAAGACTTGCCTCGTCAGGTAAATGTTATTAAAGAATAAATTAAAAAAAAACCCATTTTTTTTCATTCATAGATGTGGGTACAAAACAACTCATTATGAAAAATAAATAATCTAATTTTCATCAAAAACTGTGTGAAGCTTTTAAAGCTAATTTTCATTTCAGGTATATTAACAGAAAGTTAATAAAATGCTAATTATTTCTTTTTGCGAAACACTCATTACCTTGCTTTTATAAAAAAAAACTATCAAAAACCTATTTCACAGAACTTAATTCTCTACTTTTTAAAAAGTAACATTAAATATATTATAAATATGTAATATATTTATATTTTGATTAACTCCCAAATGCCTGTTAATGATTCCCAAAGTGTTGGAAGAAATAACTCTTTATTTCTCTATTTATATTCCTCTGCGTCTTTTAATTCAGCAATATTTTATTTTGAATAACTTGTTCAAAAGTAAGGAACTCTAAATTCTAAATTTAAAAAAATTTGTAACCAAATGACAATCATTCAAATGACATGTCAATTAAAAAAAATATATTTTCAAGATGTTTAACTTTTTATCCAAAAATTCATTCATAATCATTATTTTTTCATTACATTTTATGGTTCGTTCTCTTAGGGGTAATCAAATTATCAGAAGAAGATGACCCATCAAAGAAAACAGTTTTTGGAATGAAAACTTCTTCAATAAGGCAAAGAAATGCAAGAGGTGATGACAGCAGTGATGATGATGATGACTAAATTCATTAAGGTTCTGTGGTAACTTATGGTGTACAGTATGATTCTGCTCTGTCTAGTAAACACTATTCATCAATTTATTTTGCTGAAATTTTTTTTTATACAGTGTTTAAATTTAACTGCATTTTAAGATCTTTAAAAATGTTTTTGTAGACCAAGAGGAAACATCGTGTCATCAAAAATCAAATAATTTTTCTCAGATTGCCTGTTTTGCAAGTCATGTGAAAACCATAATATTTTTAAAATAAAAATGCCTTTACTTTACATATTTTAAAGTATAACGGAAAAAAAAATCATTATGCTTTAACATTTGGTTTTGTTATGTTTAAAAGTTTCTAATATAAACTTTACCAATGAATTTTTTTGGGGGGCCTTTTTAGTCCATTAAATTCTAACTTAATAATATCATGTGTTTCTTGCTTTTTAAAAGTTTTATACAATTATTTTTAAGTGGTAGCGTATTGGATTGAGTAATTTTTGAAAGATATCTATTTTTTAAAACTCATTTAATTCATTTAACTTCAAAATCATGCACAATGTCATTTGGATGTTTAATCTTAATAAAATTATTTGTCTAATTAAAATTTTAAAAAAAAATGAATTTATTTAGAAGGTTGACTTTTTCAATTATGATTAAAAAAGATACCCAAAAACGCACAATATAATATAATATATAATATTTCTTCCAATTTAAATGTGGTAAAATTGTTTCAATCTTCACTGCAGTCTGAGTTTCTAACTACTTGAAATTCAGCTGTAAAACATAAAGGTTATCTTATTGAAGGAGTATTAATATTATTCTAGTCCAATTGTTTCACAAATTTGTATGTATAAATATTTTTAAACATAAGACACAATATATTTGATAATTTACAAAACCATGTATGTCTAAAAGATGATAAATATTTGTTTAATTCTGGTTTTACTACATATATATCCATTTGTAAATATGCTTTTATTCAAGAGATCAAAAAACACTAAGACTTTAATGCTGAGAGAAATGTGCATGCATAAACACAGATTATAATCACAGTAGAACTTTACTCTTAGCTTAATACTTAAATATATCATACATAAATATATGTTTTTAGAGAGTCAGTAAATAAAAGCATTTTAAAACATTGACAATTAGACACAAATGAGTACATTAAAATTAATTTTAACAGTAATAACCTGCCTTTTTCAGTAGAGCTCTGTAATAGAAAAAAATAATATATATATATTATATACTAAAAAAAATAACAGTAACCTAAAAACAATTTGATGGAAATCCTCCAGTTTAATGAGGAATTTATATCAAAATACACTTTAATTCATAAGTGCTTTCTTGAATTAGTAGCCCAGAAACTTTCAAAATTGGCTGAAAAGAGTGAAGTGCCAATGTAAAAATGAAAAAAACAAATGATACATCTGATTAGCTTAATTAGCTTAGCTTAGTCATAAATGATTCAGTTCAATTATTTTACCCACAAGTTTTCCAGTATTTTAATGGTAGAAATCAAACTCTTTGTTGTCCACTGTTGGTGATTGAAAAACTGCTTTAAAGACATACTAAGCACTCCGAAGAATCCAAAGAAAATGAAAAAATTAATTCATGACAGAGCTTCTCAAAAATGTATTTCAAGTTCCAAAATTATCTGGTTCTGTTTCCTGATATCTTTAATTTTTCAATATTAAAATTTTCTTTAAATTACAAGTGAGTTTGATTATTCTTAAAAGAATGAGATACATTTTTAACATCTTAATTATAGATGTTTGAAAAGGCACTTATGAACATTTCAAAATGAAAAATCTTTGCACACGCTTTGAATTTCAAAATAAAAATACAACAAGAACAGTAAAAATTATTGTTCACATTAGATACAAGTGTGCTTATAAGCCAATTGTGAAATAAGTATGATAAAAATCAACGTCATTTGATTTTTTAAAAAACGATCACAGTTATAAAATAAAATATGGTCACAGTGTGTATAGGAAATATTTGAAATGCTGTGAGAAAATCAAAATTTTATTTCTTTGGATAAAATTATTTTAAAATTGGTAAAAGTATTTTTTTTTACAAAAAGCTAGTGGAGTTTTTCTCTTTTCCAAAGACTGTATGATTAATTATAATCATAAAAGATTTCCAAATGATATAATTTTTCTTTTGTAGTATCAGTATAATAACATAAATTCTTATACCAGTACATGTTTAAATAGCAGTATACTTCTTTGTTCAATTGTTGTAACTGGAAAAAAAGTTTCCACAAAGTTGAAGTAATAAACTTGAGGTATTTGGCTGCAAATACAATATAAATAAAGTATCTTTTATCACAATCACAGCCTTCAGAGATTTATTTATTTTGACTTAGTCAAGGAGATCCAATAAAGCGAAGATTTAATACACAAATCCAAACATAATAGGAACAAATATACAATAGAAAATTTATTTAAAAAATATATTTTTTAATTCTTAGATTGTTGTATAAGCCCTTAGCAATCTAAGGTACAATAAATATACTTTAAATAAAGTAGCGACTCTAATTAAAATTGTATTTCATATAATATAAAATTCCCCCCAAAAATGGTAAGCACTTATGACTAATGTCAGATATCTGACCAACACCAAGCAGCAGTTTATAAATACAGCTCAGCAAATTTTGTCGGGTGTAAAATTTTACCATAAAAATAGATGCTGTGCAACTTTGCACACAATTTTGTTATTTTGAGCACGGTCCAATAAAACTTAGATGGAACATTGCTTATGATTCATGTAATATAATGTAAAAAAAAGGTTCTATAAATATAACTGACATGAAAATATTTAGTTGGTTTTATCATTTTTATCAATGGATCAAATCTTACAAATTTTCTAGTTTACAGTTCTTACAAAAAGTTAGATAAGCTTTCGTATTATTCACTTAATTTTGTTGTGTTTCCAAGATTTCAGGAACAATATGATGTTAGCTCTCCTTAAGCACATAACCTTCTAACAATACATTTAATTGAATATACAGGAAACCAATTTAAAGAGTCATTTCAAACAAAGTATCCATCTCAAAAATAATTGTAAAGTAAACTTTAAAAAAAAAGTAAAAATAGGGAATTGTAAAAAAAAATTACATGAAATAATTGTTTAAAAAGCATGCTATTAAAATAAAACTAATATTAATTAGATTCATGATTCAAAATAATATTCACTTAATTTAAATTCTAATAAAATGTCCTTGAGCTTGGAAGACTATCCTAGTTTTAAAACCATGCAGATATATTAGACTTTGCCCTACATTATCGCCCCATTTTCAAGGGTATATGTTCACCATGTTGTCTGGCTTACACAGGGCATTGGTGGAAGGAAGTCAGGCTGGTGCTGTGACTGGACTTGAGTGAGGCCTGCAGAAAAATTTTCATGGGGCCTCATGAATGGACTTGGCCCCTCATTGATGCTCAATGTCTAAAGGAGAAATAAAATATTATACACATTCAGTGGATTTTAAAATACATTGTACATAGGCCTCTCAGGTCCCTAGTAATAAATGTATTATAAGAAATTTAACATAAAAAAAAGTCCTTAGCGAATAATTAATTATATGTGCAGAGAAATATATGAGACTTTCATAGACAGAGTATGTATCAAAACCTCAGATGAGATGAGTTTTTTTTCCTACTTTTTTTACAACTTTTCAAATTTTTTAACCACAAGTTTTGAAGCATTATTTGCATTTCATATAAATAACTATTAATCCTTAACCATAAACTAATTTTATCATAGTACAATGTATAAGGAAAATATAATTTGAAAGTGGTGGTAAATTCTTACAACAAGAGCAGAATTTTTTAGATAAACAAACCAAATAAGGGAGGATTTTTACCCTCCCAGGTCGATTACTGAATTTTAGGTAATAGATTTAATTACTATATAACCAGTTACCGAATTCTAGGTTTTTGGGATATCCCTTGAAGAAGCACTAAAAATAACAGCCAATCATCGTCAAATCTCGCATTTGCTGCAAGATTAGTGTTTGCAAATGGTTTGTCCCTTGAATAAAGCAGTGAGTTAGTGATTCCTCTGATTTTTTAAATTGAAAATAACCATGAAAAGATCGGCGAATGAATTACCGCTCAACAGCCATTCGCCGAGGACAAATGGTACCATGCCCCTAACGCCACACACTAGGAAAACTGGCCTGAAATACCAGAAGCGACTGCTTCCAATCATGTCTGCACTTTCTGCTTGGAAAAACAACTGCAATACAACAGAGCACACCCTGGAGGACAAGGACAACCCACACAAGAAGATCAAGACCAACGTCAGGTGCTCTATGTGCATTAAGTACCTCTGTGTAAAGCATGGCTCAACCTGCTCGGAAGACTACCACTCCAATGCGCAATACTGGCATTAGATGGAAGCATTGTTCAGCTAATTAAACAATTATTATCTTTTTAAAAAAAAATAATAATAATTTTTTTACAAAATTTGCTGCGCGGTAATTCTAAACTGCTGCTCGGTGTCGGTCGAAAACTTCCGCGGCTGCACAGCTTAAAGGGAACATTTGTGCAAAGTTGCACAGCATCCATTTTTTATTAACATTTTAAAATCTTTTATATTAACTTGTGGTGTGTGGTTGCTTGCTTGTTTGTCGAAAAAAACTTTGGATTGATTTTTGACCCACTTCCTCATAAGCTAGTGAGCTGAAATTTTGCATCAGTTTCATGCTGATGATAAAAACGATGTATCAAAATTTCAGATCGATCTCATGTACTGTAATTAAATTTTTGAATTTTTAGATTCTTTTATTTATCTCTATGTATCATGTTATTTTTAGATATTATTTTAGAGTGTTGCGGTGCGTATTATATTAAATGACCTTTTTAATACTTTCCTGTTGCACGATTCGGTGCGTATTATACGGACGATAATTTTAAAAAATATATTCCCGATCAGTGCGGATTATATTAAACATGTTTTACGAGAAATAAATAAAACTTTGTATTTTTGGATTGTATTGCGCTGCGTATTATAATGAACATTCTTTTAGTTATGTCTCGTACATAAAGGATTTATAGTCAAAGACTTGGTTTTTTACGGGATTTTTTATTTTAATAACATTTTTTTTTACTAAATTTTATGTGCAGTAACTATAAACGCAGCGTTAGATATCTGCAAGCCGCGCAGCCGCTCAGCTTAAATTGAACATTGGATGGAATTTAGGGTTATTTCCTACTATATCTAAAAGTTTGGGCTCATTCTGACCACTGGTTTGCATGATACTAGAAATTTCCTAACCCATGTACATTTTCTTTATTTTTGCTGGTGAGGCCAGGTATAGGGGCAAATTAGTTTGGGGAGCTCAGGGCTGGTAGGGTTAAAGAAAGCCAGAGCTTTATTTAGCATAAGAGAGTCTCTCAAACTACAACCTGCATTTTATCACAAAATTATTAATTCCAAATTAAATGATTCAACATGTTTTGAGAAATAAATTTTTAGACATCAAAATCATTGCAGCTGATTTATATGCTCAGGAGACTGATAGAAAATCTCAGTTAAAATTCACACACTCATGAATATAAACTCAATATTAAACCAGACACTTATGTAGTAAAACTCAGTTTGATAAGAGACACCTACACCTATGAGGTAAAACTTGGTTTGATCCCACACACCTATGAAGTAAAACTCGGTTTGACAACAGACACCTATGTAGTAAAACTCAGTTTGACAACAGACAACCTATGAAGTAAAACTTGGTTTGATCCCACACACCTATGAAGTAAAACGGATCAAGAAGTTAGCTCGATTCCTGGTGTCATCAATTACCTGTTCTTGAAGAGGAGATAAAAATGGTGAAGCAGATGCTAAGCGAATAGAGCCAGCCTAAGAACAAAAAAAAAGTTTTAAAATCATGCAAGATAAATGTTAAAGGGTAATAGGGTTAAGCAGTGTAAAATTGCATCAAGTAAAACTAAATTTCACCATTTTAAACATTTTTTTACATCAATAAAATAATTATATATCATTACATGAACATGTAATGATTAAATTTAAAAAAATGTAATCTCTAGTTCTCTGACACTATTCCAGAAAAATTAAGAACATGAATGATAGGTTTAAAAAATATCTTTGATCAGGTTCATGAAGGACAAAGAGATTTGTGGTTGGTTAAATATATATGTAAATATGGAGAAAAAAGACAAAGAATTAGGAATTATTTTTGGCAAAGTTAAATGTATAGAAAAATGATTTTTAATAACTAATGACATTTTAAGGCATTGATTTTCAAACATTTTGCAGGGAGTATTGCTCTGATCTTTTACAGATTCTCCTTCTATACAAAAAAATTATTTTCCATCTATCCCAGCATAAATTTTTTAATTTAATAAATTTTAGAATAAATTCCGGGTCAAATAAAAAATTAAAACTTAATTTCTTTAATTAAATTTATGAAAACAAAAGAATACAAACTTATAAATTTTTAAACAAAAATAACACCCAAATAGTTTTTTGTTGCTAACCAAATGTGATTTTTTTAAAAGACAGAAATTACAAAAAGCCATGGCAGCAATAAATGTTCTTGATCCTCTGCATACTAGTGGGTGGATACACATTTAAGTAAGAATCTCTTTGGCACTGGTTCAATAATTTGATATCCATCAAATATCAATAATTTTTGAGTTTTAAAAAGACAATTGGGACAATATGCTAAAAGGATCGTTGGAGTTGGAGGAAGGTGTGCAGACGTTTGTAACATTATATAGTAGAAGGGGTATAATAATTTTCATGAACTCACTTATGTATTGTCACTTAACTTATAAAGGAACACTTTTATAAATTATTTACGTTTCTGAAAATTCAAAAATATCAATGAATTTATTTGAAGCTTTTTTTATTATTTTTTTTACCAAAGTCCAAATTTATACCTAATATTACAATGCACAATGAAAATCTTAGATTTTGTTAATTAAAGTGGCTTTGGACTTTGTTATCATCAATATTGCACATTATATATATATCGAAGAAACAATAAATCTTTTCAGCATAGTTAAAAAGTTTATATAAACTTCTTACAGATTTATTCACAAGAGTTCCATTGCCTCGTATAGTTGGTGGTTGTGGAACTGTATTACTGCCTATTCTTCTCAATGGTGCACTGCCCATACGTTGCCCAGATGCACCACAATATGTCTGCCCTATGAGAATGTGAACATTTTTTGGGAAATGAGTGGTTATAGAATATATATATCTACCACATCGTTATACCATCATATTATCTCATTATACTATTTATTCCAAAAAAAAACATTTTGATTTATAATGAATCATATCTTAACAAATATTAGTCAAATAAAAAATTAGTTTAGTTAATTGAGATAATAAAAATTTTAAAAGTCTGGCTATTTACCAGGAATGGGGTCAGGGCGGCAGGACTGAGCCCGAAAATGTCGACTGGTAGTGCTATTGTCATTGCCAAAGTACAAGGGCCGTGGCTGACCTATATGTGGGTGAACACTGGCTTCAGGGTTATGTCCATGGGGGTGTTTCGATGCAGATAATGAAGGAGGTTGTTGTTTCTCTCTGTGAAATAAATTGTGCAGTGTTCAAATCAACAAGTTAATTTTTGTTTACTCTGTCAGTCATGTTTAGAAATGTCATTGTCTGTTGTTTTTATCCAAGAATCTGAAAAAATATGTGGCTGCTATCTTCATAATATAAAATTTAGTTTACATTTTGAAGCCATAAATTTAAAAAAAATAATTATTTTCATCAATTTGTTTTGTTCTTTCACATAGTTTCACTATGTAGCCAGACCCTTAGAGGAAATAAAGTTAGGTGAAAATAATTGATGGATGACATTGATTCTATAAGTTGTATGAAACACAAAATGATAGTCACACTACTTTTGCTCAATAATTAAAAATAATATGGAATATGTAAATTGAATTTGAGTTCAAGTTGAAAAATAAATACAGACAGCCATCCTTTCTACACTAATATTTTCTCTGTTGGGCTATTCTAAACATTATTATGTAGTTATGTAGTCCATAAGATACACAAAAAAAATGTAAACAGAGCTTGTCAGTTGACATCCAAAAGAAGTAATGAGCAGTAACAGAAATTTCTAAAGACTGAACAGACGACAGGCTAGCTATTCCTTTGATAGGTCAAAGCCACAGTTTGTAACAGCAAACTATAAAACATTGTTTTCATTTCTGGACAAAAACAAAGAATTATAAATATAATATATATCATTAGTTTAATATTAGTTCCCCTACAAACATTCCTTCTGATAAATCAGCTCAAAATAAATCTTCTTCCATTATTCCTAGCTGTCCTAGTATGAGTACTTTACCTCCTTAGATATACCAGCTCAGGCTTGGTGCCAGACATGTCTCTCTTAAATTCTGTCAATACATCATCATCATTATCTCTATCTTCATCATCTCTGACGTCATCATCTTCAGCCTCTTTGTGATGAGCTAAAAAAACGGAAATAAAACATTGCTTTATCCATAATTTCATAGCTTATCTGTTAGTTGAGATATAGAGAAAGAAGCATGTCCTCTATTCTCTCCCTCATCCCGAACCACAAAACTTTACGTTCCCTCCCACACCCACCCGGTGTACTCATAATAATGTTCTAACGTCCAAAAAGATTAGATTAAGTTAGGCTGTTGATTCAATTTGTTGATTTAATTTTTCTCAAGCACTATTTTCATCAAATCTCTTTTCTGGAAATGAATAAATCATAATTCTAATACATATATCGAAATCAAATTTTGATGTACATTTCAAATTAGCATTCTCTTTCCATTACAAATTTAAAAACACACCTCTACTCTTATATTTTTTAACAAAAATGTGAACACAAAGAAAATGACACCTTCTTGACACAATTAATGATGAAATATATTGTCATATTTCCATTTATACATTATTGTAGGTAATGGAGTCTAGAACAATAAAAACCAAGACATGATTATAATATAATGATAATCACTGAAGGCCTACCTACATGAACACATTAGCTATAATTAGGGGGTGGCAGGATATTGTGTTTACTATTTGCCGGATCCGGAAGTTTGGCCCTCATATTTCCCAGATTCCAGATCCGGATATCTCCACATTTAAGTGTAAGAGCTAAGGGGGTGTACTTTACTACTGTACTTTCTATTTAGTATTTATTAATACTATTTATTAAAATATTTATCATCCCACATATTTAGTATCTGCTATCTACAATGACAGCCTGTGACAATATAAATGTCAACGATGAACATTTTACAATGAATTGAATGAAAGAACTTGCACGAAGTACAACGAAATGTGTAGTGTGTACCAAGCGAACAGTGTTGTAATGAATGTGTAGTGTGGTGTACAAAAAGTTGTGACCTAAAGCCATAATAAAAACTGTTCTTTTATTTAGACGATTTAAGTTTAATTTGCTATTAGTTAACTTAGTTTGTTATCTTATGTAGTAAAGCAGGGGTGGGCAAACTACGGCCCGCGGGCCACATGCGGCCCGCCGGGACATATTATGCGGCCCGTGGGCATATACATGTTGTGATCTTATGCCGATGTTAATTTTCTTTGTTTAGCATTTTTGCTATATTTTTTCTTTAACTATTCCTAGTATTTGATTTGAATCTAGGAATATTAAATCGGTTTTATGGCGCGAGAATTGATTAGTGATCTGTAGTCATTAATTGTTAACATCCTTATTCGAAACTGAAATTAAGCTCAACCGAAAGTGGCTTTTGTTTACGGTTTAAGGATTGGTGGTTTTTTAAAATTTAAATTTAAAAGTGAATAGACGTTGCTTTAACCATGAGTGCTGCCAAAAAAAGAAATATAGAGGATGAATGTCGTGTTTATAATGACGAATGGACCCCTAAATATTGCTTGACAGCGTTGGCAGCAAAGCCGTTTGCTTGATGTGCCATGAGTGTCTGAGAGTCTTTAAGAAATACAACTTAAAAATACACCACCAAACAAAACATTTTGATTTCGGGCACAATTTAACGAACGAAGAGAGGAAAGGAATTGCCAGGAGTTGGTTAATAATTTTAAGAAGCAGCAAACTGTTTTCACTAAACAGTCTTTAATACAAGATTTTTCATCTGAAGCCAGTTTGGTGCTGTCCTATAAGATTGTAAAACGGAACAAGTCTTTTTCTGTCAGCGAGTTCATCAAAAAATGCTTGTCAGATGCAGCAAGCATTACGTTTTCATAACAGAAAAACAAAATTTGATAGCATTTCTTTATCCAGGAGAACTGTCGTCAGGCATGTTGCAAAAATTAGTGAAAATTTAATGCACCAACTTCAAGATGCAAGCAAAGACTTTTTGTGGTTCTCTCTTGTACAGTTCACGGCACAATTGTTGGTATATATACAGGGAATAAACAGTCGTTTTGAACTTACCGATGAATTGCCACTCAAAGACACAACTACAAGCCCGGATTTATTCAATGGTGTTGAGAACTGTGCTGAAAGAACTGGGTTGGTGTGGAACAAGATAGCAAGTGTAACTACCGATGGAGCGCGTGTTTTGACTGGAAAAAAGTAGGTCTTATGAAGTTGATAAAAAAAATTAAAGAAAAACAACCTGACCATACACTCTTACCTCTCCATACGGTTATCCATCAGGAAAGTCTCTGTAAAGCTGCGTATAATATCAAGCATGTTATTGACCCAGTAGTCAGAGTGATAAACCTCATTAGAGCCAGGGCACTTAACCACAAGCAGTTTATGGCACTGCTTGAAAATTTGGAAACTGAATATTATGATATTATCTACCACAGCAGTGTCCGATGGCTGAGCCTGGGCAAGTTATCGAGGCGAGTGTGTGATCTCAAGGAAGAAATATCGTAGTTATGTTCCTGGAGATTAAGGGTTTTGTTTGTGACTTTGCTACTAACATTGTTAATGAAGAGCAGAAGTCAGACTTCATGTTTGTTATTGACATTATGGTAAAGTTGAATGGACTCAATGTCAAACTACAGGGAAATAGCTTGTTTGAATATGAAATTTATGTGGATGTTAAATTATTTCTGGCAAAGCTCTCCCTGTTCTCCAGGCAAGCAGTTGAGACAGATTTTGCCATTTCCCTTTTGCTGAAACAGAAAACAATTTCTGGTGAAATGGCTGACAAGTACAAGGCTCATTTGGATGCATTGGCTGTCTAACCACTTTTCAATATCCTCAGTTTGCCATTTTGTGCAAAAACTGTTTCAGCTCCAGAGGATAGATATACAATTAGAACTGATTGACCTACAAGCAGATTATGACCTGAAGGAGACGTTCAAGTCAGTTCTTCCGCTGAAGTTTTATAGATGTTTGCCAGCAGCAGCATTTCCCCACCTAAAAAACTTTGCTGCCAAACTTTTGTTAATATTTATTTGGTCCACACACATCTGTGAGCAAGCTTTTTTCTTGCATGAAAATAAACAAGTCTAAGAAAAGATCGATGTTGACTGACTGCAATTTGAATGCAGTCTTGCAAATCACAACCAGTAAACTGGTTTCACAGTTCAAGAACATTATCCAAAATTGTTAACAGTTACATACTTCTTATTAATTTTAATTGTACTCTATGGTCAGCTTACATGTAAATTATGTTCCTACTTCGTCATAGTTATTATGACAGGTAACTATAAAACTTTTGTTAAAATAATGATGAAAAGTAAAATCTTATTATCAAATTAGAAACTGTTTCAGTTCGTATATTAAAATGTTATGTACATGTGTAATAGACTGTGAATTTGAAATTAAATGACAAGTTCATGGTTATAATGATAATGATATATTCATACTTTATACGGGGTAAATTGTATTTGAAGTAGACAAAATATTTATGCGGCCCGCCTACAATGATAAAGTTGGCGATGCGGCCCTCCGTCGAAAAAGTTTGCCCACCCCTGTAGTAAAGTAATATCTATACTTGAAATTTGTTAACTTAATATTTTTTTCTCGTATTGAAATTGATTGTTTTACTATATTTTGCATGGATTTGAATGATTTCATGATCAACGCTTGTTAAATTGTTTATTTTGTTCTATATTAATAATTTAATGTATAACTTAATTGTTACTTAGCTTATTTGTATAATTGTAATATTCACAACAGACTAGAGTTTAAAAATTTTAAGACTGAATAAGTTATAACACGTGAGACAAGCAAAATTTTTATTTTTAAGTTCGCATATCAAATCAAAATTTATATCCCGATCCTATCCGGATCTGCCATAAGTGTTTGGCAAATCCGGATTGTGGCAGAAATCCTGATATACCGCACGGATATCCGTAATGCCGGATATCTGGCCACCCCCTAGCTATAATACATCTATTATACTCACAGACATTGGAATCTGAAACTCTGGGTGGGTCCACAAATGCATCTTTAGTCACCCTGTGGGCGGCTGTAGTCCAGGCAACAGCCTGCAGTGTAAACAAGATTTTTAAAATATTAACATTTTTAATGATACAAAATAAGGATTCTAATGTAAGTTAAACAGATCTGACAAGGAGACAGCAAGACCTTCTGCACCACATCCCACAAAGAACTTTATCAACACAAACCAACTGAAATGTTTCATGGCCATAGGTCAACTTACTGTATGTTTCATGGCCATAGGTCAACTTATTGTATGTTTCATGGCCATAGGTCAACTTACTGTATGTTTCATGGCCATAGGTCAACTTATTGTATGTTTCATGGCCATAGGTCAACTTATTGTATGTTTCATGGCCATAGGTCAACTTATTGTATGTTTCATGGCCATAGGTCAACTTATTGTATGTTTCATGGCCATAGGTCAACTTATTGTATGTTTCATGGCCATAGGTCAACTTATTGTATGTTTCATGGCCATAGGTCAACTTAGTGTATGTTTCATGGCCATAGGTCAACTTATTGTATGTTTCATGGCCATAGGTCAACTTATTGTATGTTTCATGGCCATGGGTCAACTTATTGTATGTTTCGTGGCCATAGGTCAACTTATTGTATGTTTCATGGCCATGGGTCAACTTATTGTATGTTTCATGGCCATGGGTCAACTTATTGTATGTTTCATGGCCATAGGTCAACTTATTGCATGTTTCATGGCCATAGGTCAACTTATTGTATGTTTCATTGCCATAGGTCAACTTATTGTATGTTTCATGGCCATAGGTCAACTTATTGTATGTCATTTCAGATAAATTATCAAGTGCTGCTATTCAAAATACATTAAATATTACTTTACAAAAAACTCAACCCCTGCTTATGATTGTTTACAATGGCCTTGATGGTAAATAAACTGATTTAAGCTTTACAGTGACACATGCACACAGGCAAAAAGTGGGACTGTCTTGTGGGAAATATAAGAGCGCTGAATGATTGCATAAATAGTATATATATATATATAATTTGCCATGAAACTCGAGCAAGCAAGACGCAGTCTATCTATATGTAGTAGTATGCACATCTGCACCACGCCACACTATGTGCACCACACTGAAACGCACTACCATAATGCTTCAAAACACTACCATAATGTGCACTGCGGGAAGTTTGTGCCCGTTATTTTACCCCTTTCTTTGCACTATCTATGAGCTATTCTGCGTGTATGCTACGCCACGGGTCTGATCTAGTTGTAAAATATTTGATATAAGACTTTAACACTACAATATATGACCTGGCCATTGGGTCGACAGAGGATTGTGGTACATTCAGGCCCAGTGCCCCATTTTTGTTGCTCTTTCCAGAAGAAATCACTAGGTGGGTTGTGAAGTTGAGAGTCATTGATAGCGGCCCAGACAGTGATGGTGGAGTCTGATGCAAACTTTGTTTGGGGTGGGAAGCGGAACACTGCCACTGGATGGCCGCCCACATTTTGCTGGATCATGTAGCCACCAAATTCAATTTCCTGTGAATATATCCATTTGTTTGAGAAAATTCTAACTTGAAGTTGCAAAAACATAATGAAGTCATCTTTCTACAATAAATTAGTTTAGAAAAATATCATTAATCTGAGAGACATTATATACTGACCAACACTATGCTATGCTACAAGTTGCTAACTTTAATTATTAAAATTCCCAGATAGCTACAAGTACTTTTTTAAATTGAATGAATCTTGATCTCCACAAAGAAACAGATGATTTTATTACAATTTAGTTTTACTTGGATAACTTACTGCAGGCCCGTCATTTATCAAGCGCACATATTTGCCATCTTGGCTCACTTCTAGAACTTTCAGGTCTCCTACAGCACTGTGGTGTAAAGTTTATGTTTGAACAATTTAGAAAACTTCAAATATGAACTAAGAGCATGAGTTTAACAAAACAAATAATTAGAAAGATGTGCAAGATGTTAAGATCTTTCATAAAGGTTCGTGGACATTGTTTGGGGGGAGGGGGGTGTGAGATGTAATAAGTAACAGAAAATCAAAGCTTCAGTTGAAGAGTCATTTTAATAAAAATTAATTTTAATATCCACAAAATAAAATTTGAGGAAGGACCAATTGCATTAACGAGCTATATAAAAGGTAGGTTTTAAAAAAAAATGAAACAAATGAAAATGAAACCAAGTGTCCAGACCTGGAAGTGGTGACACTGTAATCCTGAAAGCTTGATGGAGCTCTTCTCTCCAGTGGACTGCTCTTTGGTCTCTGCTTGGGAAAAAGTGTGTCTCGTTTCAAATCTTTGAACATCTCATCATAGTAGTCACGTCCTGTACCAAGGGTTGCTGGGATCAAAACAACATTTTTCTCTGTTGGTAACGCATATTCCTCTTTTCCATTTTTGGCTACCTCTTGATCAGATGATGCTGTTGAAATGGGTATAAATTGCCTACTTTAAAAATAAATTTCTTTCTTTAGTGACATCATTTCTCTGCAAAATGATGACAAAATATTTAATTTTGGCCGTTAAAAAAACAACAAACAACTGCTGTCTCTTTTTGGTATTAAAATAATATTTTACTTTCCATACCTTTTTGTTTTAAGATTTACCATCAAATTTCTAATAGTGTTCTATTTAATATCTTCATTGAAATCAAACCATGGTGTAACTGTGGGTGGCTTTTTACTTATTAATATAACTTGTAGGCGTTCTCCTAATACACAATCTTGTACACAATAATCCACTGAAGAACTTGTTTCAATAAAACAACTTTAATATGTATACTATGTACATAACATATATTTGAGGTTATACAACGTGGAAATCTTGAGGCACACACCATTCCGTCCTTCCACTACGGAAGTTATCTGACAACTGCCCGCCCAACCTTCTCAGCCAATGGGAAGGCTTCTCTCTTCCCGCGCTTATTACTCATGTGACCTCTCCTTTGTCTGATCACGCAATACACTCATGATACACCCGTGACATTCACATGTGACACATGGGATAACTGAATACTATCAAGAGGCATTCAAGCTACAGTAAAAACAATATAACGTGTGAGAGCCAAGTGTAAATCAAAGACATTGCTCCTACCTGGCGCAGATTTTGCTCGATTTGGTATGGGGCCGACCGCTTGAGGAGTTCCTCCCACTTGGACTCGGCTGATGCTGGGAGTGGCTTCGTAGTGGTAGTTGGGTCCGGTCATTGGAAACTGGTACTCTGGGGTGTAGAAGTTGTAGCCTCCACCCACCCCGTAGTCGGCATCATATGCCGGGGAGCCTTCCTCTGCCGACCTCAAGGTTTCAGGAATGTAAAGTGTATCTAGTGGTGGGGAGGGCTGGTAAGGATACAAGCTTGATGTTTGTCCTGAAATATTAAGGACAATAAAGTAATCTAGGTACAGAAATTGCAAACCACAGAATGTTTAGAACTTAAATTGTAAGTTAGATACTTGTGGTAAGGCTTGCAGAAATATAAGATGTAACGAATTATAAAGTTGATAAATATAATTGATTTAAAGCGTTAAATTACAAACAGCAAAGATTTATTTAACACACGCTGACCAACTTCTGTGTTGTATACTGTATACACTATCTTGAGTGTTCAATTTGTCAGCATCAGTTCTGTATATGACCTAACTCACATTAGTGGTGAGAATGAAGTGCTAAGCTGAATTGCTTTAAGATAATGTTGATTGCACAGTAGATGTCACAACACAAGTTTAATGGACATACTCTAACTGACCAAATCAGGTACTTAAAAATTCTTTAATACATCAGGTCTGCAGAATGAAATGACTTTTAAAGGAATTTTTAAAAAATTTAACTTATGGCATAAAACATAAAATTTCAAGTCAAAGACTGATACAGTTAAATTATGGCAATTATGAGTATGCCAAGTAGGCTTACCTGAAACACTGTAACTAGGGAGGTAATGGCTTGTGTCTGAGTGGCCTGTGGCTGCTGGAAACAGTTGCTGCTTATTGCTGTCTAGAAAAGGGGCCAAGGATTTTGCGACAGGTCCAAGGGATTGTGCAGATTGGCTCACATCTTTCAGGGAGCCAGCCTTTCTGGCATCAGCAAGACTCTGGAGGTTTGAGTTGGAGAGAGCGGCACTGAGAGCATTAAGTGAACGGGTGGACAGAATCTGGCTAGTGGAAGGTGGCTGTGGTACACTGGCTTGGACAATTGATGCTGGTACTATGCCTAGAGGCACTCGCAGTCTGAAAGACAAAGAACTTTGTGATGATTTGACACCAATAATATTGATAGCATCACTAATGACATCATCCTGATGTGACAAAGTTTTTGTTAGTAACATGAGTTATCTGGCAAGTAGGGCTGTCAATATTGTTGAAAAATGCTGCCCGGGTACCCGTTGACAGGCCTACTAGCAAGACCACCAAAAATGCTAGATTTCACGTATTCTGTTGATAACTTGGCAATGCAGTTTATTTTTTATTTAATGGATGACGTAAAAAGACAAAATAAATGTTTTTGGCTAGTTGGTAAATGAAGTGAGAGCACAGTTTATACAATCTTTATTCAGGAACTTTTTTGTTAGAACAAAATCTTTATTTTATTTCAGATAAATATTTATAATGGGTTGTAGTAATAGAGGAAAATAATGACCAATAAAATATATGTTTATATCAGGAGTTTGCCAACCTTCTTTCTTCTTCCTCCAAAAGAACATTCAATGCTTCAATCTCAGCCTTCAAGGGGATGTTAGACTCCCTTGCATTGGTCACTTCTCTCATCTTGACCACCAGCATGTCCTGGACATCACGGAGCTTCTTTTCCAGCTGTCTGATGTTGTCAGCTGCCCGAGTGCGCTCCAGGGACACGGCCTCTTCCAGTGTTTGTTTCTGATGTTGGAGGTTGGAGACCTGACGTGGGTTGTAAACAATTTAATTTAGAGGGAGGCAACAGGTGTTAGTGACAGGCAACAGGTGTTAGTGACAGGCAACAGGTGTTAGTGAGAGGTAACAGGTGTTAGTGACAGGTAACAGGTGTTAGTGATGGGCAACAGGTGTTAGTGACAGGTAACAGTATAGTTACAAACAACAGGTGTTAGTGAGAGGCAACAGTATAGTTACAAACAACAGGTGTTAGTGACAGGTAACAGTATAGTTACAAACAACAGGTGTTAGTGACAGGTAACAGTATAGTTACAAACAACAGGTGTTGGTGAGAGGTCAGGTAAATTACAACTGGTAAGTAACAATGTTGTTATAAATAATTTGGTGTTAGACAGAGGTAACAGTGAGGTCATATGCACTTGGTAGCTGACAGTTTTGTTACAAACAACTGGTGTTTAAGTTCATATACAATTGGGAGGTAACTCATATTTCACACACTTAAAATACATTAAAGGGAGACAACAGTGTGATCACACACAACTGGAGTTGAGCGACGGAACAGTAAGGTAATATACAACTGGAATTATTGGGAGGTCACATTGTGGTGATGATGAGGGCTGTTTTCTACAGCTCTCATATACACGTAGTGGTCATGTACATTTTTCTGAAGAAGCTTTTCTTGTTGCTGAATTGCTCCTGAATTTTATTTCAGGTCCATTTGAATCCCATAAAATTGCCTGATTTATCAGTTGTACGTTGTATTACCCTTCTACTTATTTTTTCACAACACAAAATGAGAGTGAAACAAGGTCAAGACTGTTATCAATGAAAAAATTTTGTGTTCCTACCTGTCCCTCTAAATTCCTAATTTTGGCGTGCAGCTCTCCAATGCTCCCAATCAGCTCACTCTTCTCTTGTGAGAACCTCTGTAGAGAATCTGCATCATTGTCAATCTGTGCCTTCAGTGCTGAAAGCTGAATAAATCACTAAAATCAACAATAGGACAAGGTTCTTTTATTGATTATAATTCATGTGATGAAAGTATCCAGGGCATTGTTATTTAAATCATTACAAGGTGACAGACAGATATAAAGTTTGCTCAACTTTGTGAAGGATTTGTTGTTGGAGTAGACTTATACTAACTACTTTACATTTCATATTTTAGCTTCTTCACATGATTTCTCCTATATTGCATACTGTCAACATTTGGCAAGATTTTAAAAAAAATATTTTTTTTATTTGAATTGTTTTCTTATATATATATCTATATAATATTTTCTGGTACTTACATTCCTACTGTACTGCTGGTACTTACATTCCTACTGTACTGCTGGTACTTACATTCCTACTGTACTGCTGGTACTTACATTCCTACTGTACTGCTGGTACTTACATTCCTACTGTACTGCTCCTCAGATTCTATCTGGTATTTCTTGAGCTCCAGCTCTGCTGTGTCCCTGACCTGCTTCAACATCTCAGCCATGGAGACGTCCACTTTGCTCAGGTCTCTGACCCTGGCCTCCAGGCTTAAAATGGTGGCTGCTGAAGAGTCCAGGCGGGACTGTTGATCCAAACATACACATTACAGATTAAGAGTCCAGGCGGGACTGTTGATCCAAACATACACATTACAGATTAAGAGTCCAGGCGGGACTGTTGATCCAAACATACACATTACAGATTAAGAGTCCAGGCGGGACTGTTGATCCAAACATACACATTACAGATTAAGAGTCCAGGTGGGACTGTTGATCCAAACATACACATTACAGATTAAGAGTCCAGGTGGGACTGTTGATCCAAACATACACATTACAGATTAAGAGTCCAGGTGGGACTGTTGATCCAAACATACACATTACAGATTAAGAGTCCAGGTGGGACTGTTGATCCAAACATACACATTACAGATTAAGAGTCCAGGTGGGACTGTTGGCCCAAACATACACATTACAGTATTTGAATTTACTGTTGGTTTCTGAAACTTTTTTCTTTTAATGTAAGTCTGTCTCCTCACCTGTCAATTCTTACTTTTAAGAGTAATGTTAGAATAACTTTTACCCTAAATTCTTTACATTAATTTAAAGTAAAACAAAAGTCCCCTCTTCAGAAAATGATGGCCTATGGGGGCAAGTGAAGTAGCGTTCACAAGTTTTTTTAGCCACGACATATGAGGGATTGTTTGGCTAGCACAATGCCCACTCGCCCTGTACTTTCCCCAAAAGATGTCAGGTACCCATTCGAAGCTGGGTGAACTCGGGGACCTTTGCCGGCACTGAGAATTGAAACCGTGACTCTCTGTATGACAGTCGAGTGTGTGTGCTACCACTCGACCACAGCGTCCCCACACAGTAATTTAAGCCATTGATTTAAGAATACTATTTGAGGTGACCTTCTATCAGTTAACATTCTTTAAGACCTTTGCACCTGATAATCTGTTACTTGTTGTTTCTGGACTTGTTCTGAGAACTCCATTTTCTGAATTATTTGTTGACAGCGATCGTCTGCTTCCTGCCTGGCAACTTGCTCGTGGTCATACCTGCAACCAGAAATTAATGTTTTACAGAAAACAAAATTATATCCTTGTAGGAAAATATTTCAACAAATGTGGAGAACTTAATATAAAAAAAATTAAACTATAGATACAAATAATAGTAGTAAATATTGTGGTTTAGATTTCAAAATCCATGCATAACTAGGAACAATTGAAATAATCATTCAAAATTCATTCCTTTCAAATATTTGCTTTCTTTGAATTCCTTTTAAATTCAGAAGCCATGAATTATTGTCCCTATTTATGAGAAAAATAATATGTTTAGTAAACAATCTTATTAAAAAAATAAAGACAGTTGAAAAGTCCCTTACGGGCCGTCAATAAAGTACGTCACGCTCCTGAGGGGGGAGGGGGTGTAAGAAAGTGTGACAGTTTGTGACAAGGGGGAGTCCAGCCATGTGTGACGTCACGGTGTTTTCTATTAAATTTTAATTACTTTCTCATAATATATTTTTTGTTCAAAAGAGTGACGTACTTTGAGTTAAAAATGGTCAAAAATAGCGTGACATACTTTATCGACGGCCCCAGAAAGTAAATACTGATTAAAGCCTTAAATAATAATTCAGAGAAGGCCACTATCAACTATTTCACAAACCATTATAGTGAATTAAATAAAAGTGTTTAGTAAATCTATTGCTTCAAAGATTAAATGTCTTTACCTGTGTTTCCACTGTTCCACTTCTCTTATCAAAGTTTCAATGTTTCTGTGAAGCTGGTCTACATTTTCTTGTGGCCGCTGTGAAGCCATCCTGGCATCTTGGACTTCAGCTTGCAGGTTGCCAATCTTCCTCTGCAGGATGTTGTTCTCATCCATCAACTTGCTGGTGTTGTCTATTTCAATGGCCAGCCTGTCCTGCAGCTCACCAATAGATTGTTGCTGTTTGTTGAGTTGAATGTGCAGTGAGTTCCTCTCATGACTGCAGGCTTCTATTTCATTTCTTGTTGGAGAGTGTCAAAACACATTAGATTAATATCATATGGACATAAGCTGCAAACCAATAACATATATGTGGTTAAAAGAGTTTTAAAAAGTTGGTTCATTTGATTATCTATTGGTTTGTTAGTTGAAGTAGAGTGTGACAAAGAATTAACGACTTTCACACATATTATAAATAATCAAGTTCTTTATGTTATCATGATATAACTTGCAGTGAAACGTTTGCAAGATTATCTTTTATTAAGAAGGTAAACTTTTAGTATGCTATAATTGTCCCTTTATCTTCAAACATGAACAAGAGTCAAAACTACAGATAATTAATAATTAGTTTAATCTTATTTCTTCTACTGATCTGATTACCTTAACTTTTCTAATTCAGTTTCATAGAGATTCTTAAGGTTGACGATTTCATCTTCCAGAATTTTAGTAGATCTGAGGAAGGCTGACGTGTCAATGCTGTTGGCCTGCTGTCCAAGCTGTCTCACACGACTGACGTAAGCAGAAAATCTGTCATTCAGCCGTTGCAACTCCTCCTTCTCCTGCACACGTGACGGCTGCATGATGCTGCTGTAGATGTCAGCTGTACTACCAATATAATTCATCCTGGCAGAGGGAGAGAACTGGCTCAATCCTGATACTGAGGGAAACCCAGCAGCTTTGGTTAAATCTAAAGTTCCTACAGGTTTATTGTAAATTTCAAGTGTTGTGGGAGGTGAGGCAGCTGATGGAACAGCCGATGGAACAGCCAATTTATCTAAGGGTGAGCTACTGCAGTTGAGTTTTCCGTCATTGATGTACAACAAATTATTGACACTTCCAGGGGGTAAACTGGAGACATAAATAGGTCTGCCTTTAACAGCAGGCAAATGATTGCAGAAATTTTCTTTGAGGAATTGTAAAGAAGGAGATTTCTTATCTTGATTATCAATAGATTGATTTTGTTTAGGTGAAAGATCTTCTCTTACTCTAAATTGGTAAGCAGTGCTACCGTCAAGCTGATCAGATGGAGGTAAGAAAGGGTTGATAGTTTGAGTGAGTTCCGGGTCAGGTTTATATAAAAATTCATTGGGATCTGAATTAGAATTTTGCTGAGTTTGTAAATTCTCCTTGTTGGAATCTCTTTGCAAAGAAGGAGCACTTATTTCAGTGGTATCGCTTTCTGGTGAAATGTCAAAATGCACAGATTTATTGGCCGATTTACTTGTGGCAGGAGAGAGTGAAGCTCTGCTTAGTTGTGGCATACCAAAGTTGGGGCCCGATGAGTTGTAGAGTCCAGCTGTTGTGTTGCTGGTGCCTAGTTGTTTTATATAGCTGACACTTGACACAAATGATTGACCCCTCTCTTTGCCCAGAGATGTTTCAAGCCTCTTTTTTGCTTCTCTTTCTTTCAGCGTCTCCGCTTGAAATAGGAATATATTTCTAGGAAACTGTTCATTCAGGAGAAACTGGACGCCAGCAGAGCTCAGGCTGATGTTGTCATGAGACTGATCCTCATTGGTAATTGTGAGTCCAGCAGGGAAAGAGATGGGTGCAGATTCTGTATGTTTTTGGTCAATGCTCTGATTTCTACTCTCTCCGTCAACATCTGAAGCTAGAGTTTGTATGTCATCTTTCACTAGCTGCTGGCAGTGGTGAAAGTCCTGCAAACTATGGCAGAAAAGTAATAAGAAATATAAAAACACAAGGTAATTGGAAAACATAACAAACAGCAGCAACAAAAATAAATAAAACCGACTTGACTTAAAACATTTATTAAGAGACAAAGGGCTTCTAATCTAACTTTTAATAGTTTCTTATGAAACAACTAATAAAGTCTAATATGTTTGAGGAATAGATTAAAATAAAACCAGGCCACGGTGTTTTACCCTAGCCAGTGTTTTAAACCTCTAATTATTATTGCTTCTACCTGAAAGCATAGATTAAAATAAAACCAGGCCACGGTGTTTTACCCTAGCCAGTGTTTTAAACCTCTAATTATTATTGCTTCTACCTGAAAGCATAGATTAAAATAAAACCAGCCCACCGTGTTTTACCCTAGCCAGTGTTTTAAACCTCTAATTATTATTGCTTCTACCTGAAAGCATAGATTAAAATAAAACCAGGCCACGGTGTTTTACCCTAACCAGTGTTTTAAACCTCTAATTATTATTACTTCTACCTGAAAGCATAGATTAAAATAAAACCAGGCCACCGTGTTTTACCCTAACCAGTGTTTTAAACCTCTAATTATTATTACTTCTACCTGAAAGCATAGATTAAAATAAAACCAGGCCACCGTGTTTTACCCTAACCAGTGTTTTAAACCTCTAATTATTATTACTTCTACCTGAAAGCAGTCCTCCCAAAAATTCCTATAATAAAGTCAAGTAAACAAATTGAAAATCAAGAATATTTGTATTAAATAGATAACAGATAAGTTAAAATAACAAATTAAATTCTACCCAAGATTTAAGACTTCAATAAATGTATTTAATACCATCTCCAATAAACGTTGTATGATCTTTTTAAACCAACATGAACATTTTATGTCACCCTAGCTTGTTTTTATCAGGAGTTAAAGTAGTATAAGGTTTGTTAAAAATCTATAGCAAAAATCAATAGAAAGTCAAATAAAAATCAATTTAATTCTTCTATAAATGATTTAAATCTCTTCTTTCTGTAGGATTCATATCACTCAGAAAGGAAGTTGATCAAATATAAATTTCTTTTTAAAAAATTGCTTATAGACTTTGTTTGTTCCTTTTAACAGGTTTCTTCCTAACCTTCAATCAGCTGTCTAGCACTGTCACACTGCTGGTAGGAGATCAATGGAAAAAGAATTAATTTGGAGTGAAGTGCTAATATCAACCAGCTAGCACACCACGGACCTTAGTGTACTTTACCATAGCAACAATAAACATGGCTGTCTTGTGTCAACCCACACAGGGTTTATTGAATGATAGCTTTTCACAGTTCATATGTTTTAGGTATTACAAAAGAAAAGAACTCTGTATAACACCTTGATTAACTTAATTTATCCTTTTGTTTGGCCTCTTAGAGCATATATTAAAAGTGCATTTGAATGAACATACATAAAGTATCTCCCCTAGCCCCCCCCCCAGAAGAGATAAAAAGACACCCCATGTTGACTTAAATAAATATTACATTTATTTCTAACAGAAAGGTCTGACCAGGTCCAGGTCTGCTTTAGTTTTATTACACAGTTCATGTTCTTGGACATTGTCTTATTTAATACACTAAAGAAACTTAAAAAGACTTATAGTTTAAAATATGTATGAGGGTTTGACATTTTTAAAATCACATTATTGATATTTAAAGAAGATTAAATGCATTTAATGGAAAAATGAATGGAAATGAATTTCAATTTTGAGCTTTTTTTCAGCATAAGTGCCAGAAAGCAATATGTTTGCTCCATTGTATTAACCCTCAATTAATAAAATAAAAAATGCTTATGATTAACTTTAAAAAAAAATTAAATTACAAAGAGTTAATTATATACTGGGTTACGCAATACATCCCTGCTTTGCTGTGCTGTCACAGCAGATTTGAATTTTACTCCAGTTAGCTCTCTCATGCAATAGAAGAGTTTAGGAGGCAGGTTTTCAACTATTTTAATAGAGATCTCAACCATAAAAAAATTTAATTTTAAATTACCACAAAAAATAAATAAATAAATGTTAAATTTAGTTAAAATGTCCTCCCCATCTTTTTGATAAAGAAATAAAACAATACTTCCTTCAAGCCAGCTGCTCACTTCATAGCAAATAATATTTTAAATAATCAGAGCAAAGAATCTATTTTCCTTCTACTTTTGATACAAAAATAATGATAATAATTCAAATTATTAAAGACATAAAGAAAATTATTACAAGCAGATTTATTTAATCTTAGAAATAAAATAAATGCCTTCATACTATAACAAAACATACGCTCTAAACTTCTCATTATTCTTACTCAGTCATTGTTAGTAACTTGTCAAAGCTTGGGCTGTCTAATCAAAATATAACAATTAAATCCTGGTTCCATTATATGAAGAAACAATGTTTAAGGTTTACAAAACAATGTTCATCCCTTCAATTAAAAGGCACCACTGTTTAAGAATTTCAATCACAATAAGTGTAAACTATGTACATGTAACTGGTACAGTTCTTAGGCAACAACCATGAGATTTGTTAGTTCCCTTTGAACCCATGACACATTCAAGTCACTGAACAACACACATTTCGAAGGTATTACACTTTCAGATTAGCTCAACCTGTCAATACCATTCAAGCTAGCCCTTAATCTTTAAGCTGTATGTGTGTTTGAAGCTTTTATGACTGTGGTTTTAAACCATTCATTTTTCTTTCTTTTTTTTCAAATGTTAAAAGTCCCTTATCAAAACTCTTAATATAAATCAAGAATGTTACTGGCCTTACTTGTAAAAATGTTAATATAATTTTTTTTTACATATCAATTTAAATTTTAGAATAGGGCAGTCTTTCTACTGTTTCTTTTTCTGAGTAGTAAATGAGAAACAGTAGATTAAATTAATTGGTCTAGTTTGGAAAGAGTATAAGAAGTTTAATTTGCTTTGAATTAATGATTTCAAACTTGTGTCTATGTCAATGCCTTTGTTTTTATTAAAGGACTCTCATACAATAGAGTAGTATTGTACTTATGCCTCAATTTTATGTGAAGCTGTGTGACAATAATGGGAATAAAGGAATGTGAGATCACAAAAAAAATTAAGTCATCAGCCAAATTTATTGATTTATTAGTCCTCAATGTATCACTATCAGAATAGAGCAAACAAAAAGACCTCCAACTTTTTAAATCTGGTGTCTTGTAGAAATTTTCATTGGGAATACATAGCATTAAAAGTTTCATTTTCCCTTTTCCATCGGTCATATCATGGTAAAATTTTAACATCATGTATAGGATTCAACATCCAGAATTATCCAATAATCGTCAGTGATTTTTAAGCTAACATTTTTGATCTTTCATTCAATTTTTGGTTACCTGTTTGGTAACAAAATGGCAAAAAAAAATTTAATGGCAGTTTAAATGTTAAGAAACCTCATACCTATACAAAAAGTGTGAAATTTATTAGGTTTAGTAAAATACAGAAGAAAAATTTACATTTATATTCATACTTTTTTCCTTTACAAAAGCATAAAAAGCCATAAAGAAAGCATTAGAAAATTAAATTAAGCAATTACTTGCAAAAAATATTTAAAAATTATATAATCGTTTTGATGGCATGCAACTTAATGTTTTCACTGGGATAGATTGCAAGTTGTAAATAAAATTAAATTTATTATTTCATATATTAGACATAATTTGCCTTTTTTTAACAATGTAAAAGCTATTTTGTTTTAAATTTAATTAATAAAATTAAGCAATTTAGATTTATAAGACAATTTTGTCATTTAATTACGCTTAGTACTTTGTAACTCAAATTCAAGTTAAAAACTAATCAAAGGAGATGTTTCGTTCGTCTTGGCAAAGTCATTTAGTTTATCATCAATTTACAACCATATGCAATGTGGACATTTTATGTGGATGATTTGGTTGTTCTTTTTAAACCACAAATGGTTACTAATTATTACTATGCAGATCTCAAGTGTTAATGGGGACTTATAATAGGTTTCACACTAACTGATTTATTGTAATCAGGATTTACTACTAAAAGTAATTAAAGGATGTATCACTATCAAAGAATGGTCTCAATTTGAGCCAAGTTTTTAAATTTAGTTATCCTATCAATCTCAACCTGTGGACCATTTTTGAAATTTTAACCGTGTGTCATAAAAACAAAACTAAAATCTAAATCCATTGAAAATCCATATGTTTCAGGGCTAAAAACTGTAGAAAGAACAGGTAAAAATTAAGGTTGGGGCAAATGGCACCCCTGCTGATCCAAATATCATTGAATCAGCTCTAACTGATGCAAGATCACATTTTAAAATATTTTTACTTTGATACCCACAAAAATTGTTATTGCTTTTACTGATACAACAGAATTTTAAATTTTATTCAGATGCATGCCATTGACATTTGCATATAATTCATCTTTCGCCATCGTCGTGTGTGTGGGTATGGGACCAGTAGCATAGGAATGGGTCTGGTTGGAGGGAGTTGGCTAAATGCAGCACTTGGTTTCTTTAAATTGAGGGTGGTACTATGTGGGAAACTGCAGTTTTTATAGTGGAATGAGAGTGGCTAACAGCTGGACCAGTCCTACAATATCAATCCTGGCTACACTACTGTAAAAAGACAAATGCTCTTACTTTTCTAATGAATGCCTGCATGGCCATTGAGCAGCAATAAAACAAATCATGATCCTTTTGTTTAAGTACCCTCCCTGGCATTGGAATGCAATTAAACCAAATAGAAGAAAAATGAATTAACTATTCTCAACAGAGGCTTACAATATCCCCGTCCTCCTGAGCTGATTTTGGATGAACATATCTGCCCTCTTGATTCTCACATTCCCCACCATCTAAACTGTTTAATGTGTGTCATATGTATGCCAGAATGGTCTTATAACGATATTTAAACAGTTCACCACCAACTCACATACACAAAGTGGTCTTAGTCAAGACAACCAAAACTGTAACACCAAAGAAAAAGGCTTCTGTGTGTCACACAACACTTCCTTATGATTGTTATTTTATACAGAGAATGGGCGCTGGTGGATAAAACAAGTTGATCACCCAGTGAAAAGTACATTATTTTACTGTCACTGTCTCACAGAAATGCAATGGATTTAGCTGATTTGAGTTGTTTTTTTCTAGGTTTAAACTTTAAACTTTAAAGGATGGTAAACAATATAAACATTCACAAGGTAGTTTTTAAATTTAAAGAAAAAATGTTTGCTTCCTTTCTCAAGGATGAAACCCAGTAATATTTTGTAAATGTTGAATTAAAATTTAAGTAAAGAAAAAGATGGACTTATTTTACTCGTTCCAATTGATTTTAATTTTAGTAATATTAATATTATTTAGGTCTTACAATATCTAGGAACAGGCTTTATTGAAAGTACTATTAACAATAAGAAAAGCTACCTATACCTAAATACTAATACTAATTCACAGTATAGTAATACAGTAGTATTAAAGATTTATTATTGCAATTTATTAATTTTGCACAGTATGGTGTTGCCATAACTTAAAAAAATATCTTACTTGAACAATAGAAAAAATGAATTAATGACTAAAATATTAATCAAAAGTCCAATGCCATAGCCATTGACTATCGATACACTAACAGCAACATGAGTATAAATTGCAATAGGCCTAATGACTTTGACTTTTGTTAATGTTAATCTTATGATAATACTAAGGCCCAATAATAAGTTAATAAGCAGGATAAAATTTCTTTATCTTTGTGAATTTAATATTTATATTTTTAATGCATTAAATTTTAATATTAACGGCAATATATAGGGGAAGTCCATAAATGACGTCACATGATTTTGGACGATTTTTCACTCCCTCTTCCCCCCCCCTTGTCTCGCGTCATCACAACAACTTTGACCCCCCCCCCTCCAACATGACGTCACAAAGCTTTGAACAACCCCCCTCCCCCTAAAAGCTGTATTTTCTATTTGAAAAAGAGCAGATTCAGATCACTTTTTTGTCATTTAAGTATGTATTTAGTGTAAGGTTGCACTCTAATATCGTAATAGGCATGAAGTCATGTAAGACTTCATAAAATTTGGAAAGATATCAAATCAAATCTAAAAACTATTATGGATGAGAATGTTCCAACAAAATTAACATCAAATAGAATTTTCAAATGCTGATTCAATTCTAAATTAAAAAAGCTATGCAAACAAAAAGAAAACTTATTTAAGAAATTTAAGGCTGCATATTTAAAAAGGATACACAAAAAATACTTAAAGATTAAACACTTGGCACAAAAACTTAGTCAAAACCTCCAAAATGAATATATAAACATTGTAATTTCTAAAGATAACAAATGGAATCTACAGGAATAGCCACACTAAAAGGCTCAAATAATAAAAACCTATAATGATAATGAGACTAAAGCTAATATCCTAACACATATTTTGCATCATCATTTTTCTGCCTCAGGCGACAAGGAAGTTTTAATAATTTAAATAAAATGGAAGAAATAGGTAACATAACTGTAGACGAGATAGGTATACATTCACTCCTAAAAAAACTTTTAAAATAAACAAAGCTACTGGCAGATGATTTGCCGATATAAAAGAACTAAGCAATGAACTGTCCCCAATCCTTGTAGTTCTTTTTCAAGCCTCTCTAAACCAGGGTAAATTGCCCCAGGATTGGAAATTAGCTAACGTAACTCCACTCTTTAAGAAAGGTGATAAATCAGACCCTGGTAATTACAGACCTGTATCACTTACTAGTATCACCTGTAAATTACTAGAACACATAATATATATTAGAATAGTTAACCACCTAGACAAATATAATGCCCTATGCCCACATCAACACGGCTTTAGAAAAAAACAGATCATGTGAAACACAATTAATAGGTTTAATAGATGAACTATCAAAAGGCTTAGACAATAATGATCAAATAGACACAATATTACTAGACTTCTCAAAAAGCATTTGACAAAGTTCACCACCTTAGTTTACTTAAAAAACTTAACTACTTTGGAATCTCAGGTTCCTTACATCACTGGATCCAAGACTTCCTTTTGGGCAGGGAGCAAACTGTAATAATTAATGGATCTAAATTGGCACCAATAAAGGTTAACTCAGGAGTTCCACAAGGAACTGTGCTAGGTCCCTTACTCTTTTTAATTTATATAAATGATTTACCCAACAACATCTCAACAGGAACAAAAGTTAGGTTATTTGCTGATGATTGTATAATCTATAGAACAATTAAATCAGAACAAGATAACAAAAAAATTTACAAAAAGACTTAGATGAATTGATAAAATGGGAAACTAACTGGAGTATGAGTTTCCACCCAGAAAAGTGTCAACTGTTAAGAGTAACAGTTAATACTATTACTAATTATTACTATTAATAATTAACTTAACATTAACAAATATTAAATATTAATATAATATAATAATAATTAATTTAAATAGCTGAAATGTTAATTTGTAACTTATATTCTTTTAAAAAAAAACAACTTACAAATTTTTATATTCTTGGCAGCAATTTATGCGTAATTTTCAATCATTTTGTGATTTTTTGGTCATGTTGTAAAGCAATTTCTCCAGGAGATGTTCTCAGAGAATTGAAACAATGAAAACATAGTCAAATAAGAAGACGGGTTGTTGACTCGTCTCCAGGAAATTACTCCTGCTCTATTGCGCATGCGCTTTAATTTTTCTATTCAGCGGGAAATTTGGTTATCATGTTGATCTGTATCCAAACTACGGCTAGTTGCACGACAGTAAACTACCGGGCTAAAAATGAAATTAAACAAAAAATAAGAATTAAAAAAATACTTTATTACCAATGTTTCTTTTCTCCCTGAGATTCGGTATTTACTCAAAGTTTACACTCTGTATGTTAATTCGTTCAGTCATTAAGCTAAAATAAAATCGTTACTTAACTTACTTAATTGAGAAAAAAAAGTGCAGTGTAATTTTAACTGTTTTATTACTAGAGAATGGCTTTAAAAAAAAAGCAGTAGTGAAAATCTTCACTATTTCAAACAATACCAGTGACTGCTATGGTTAGTTGTGAAAAGTAATTATCTTAAAATTCACTGTCAAGTTCATATACTATATTAAGACAATTTAGGCACTCACCCGAGTCCGCTTTGCCATTTTGAAATCTTCGTAGGCCACAGACACTCTCATACTCATACATATTCGGAGAGGTTTAACTACCAAATAAGTAACAAAATTTGAAATACGGCTTTACACCTTCAAATTATTTACTGAATTATTTTCTTATTATTTTGTATATATTTTTACCATATTTTTAGTCAAGTGTTTCCTTTTTCTAAAAGTAATTTTTTTTAGTAAATGTCCTACTAACTTTTTTAGGCCAGTTAATAATACAGGCTAAGGACAATTACTTATCCTATGCCTATATTATATCATTATTGAAGATCTTATTGTCAAATATGTTGAAATCACAGCAGAAAAAAATACAATTGACGAAGAACTGCTGAATTTGATTCTTTTCTATACAAACACATTTAGAGATATAGAAATCTCGGAAAGGGAATCTGTGCTTGTTATATCTTTTTGACACTGTATACTGTATGTGATGAATATATTTATTTATTGAGATCCAAAGTATTAATGCAGATAATTCATGAAATCAATAAATTCTATATACAGGGTGACAAAAAATTGTATTCATAGTTATTTTAATCTTAATATATGCCATAGAGTCTATAGGGTTAGTTATTAATGGTGCCGATTGGGGGAATATAATTATATTTTTCTGTAATTTTCTTGATAACTGCTGCGGATGGCCCACGGACCGGCACCGGTCCGCAGACCAGTAGTTTGATTAGCACTGGTGTACAAGGCGTATGACAGTCCTACACTAAACATTGATGATGATATACGCGTTAGATTTGAAATGTATGAAGGAATGGCAAAAGGTCTGACACAACTGGATATCAAAGAATATAAACAATGCAAACGAGTTCGACACCAAATTTATAATGAACTTTTCAATAACACTGATCTGGAGTAAAGCATAAGCATACTATTTCAGTATGTAAATATTGCTTTTAGAGCCCACCTTCAATTTTTTGAAGACCAAATCTTAAATAGAAAGTTTGTTTTTCAAATCAAAACAAATCAAAACTTATTTATCTGTCAACGATTGGACAAACATGACTACCCTCCCTGCCATTACTTTATATATAAAATAAATAAATAAATTACACGGTTAGATCTACAAACGGATTTAAATTTATTGTATCTTCAAATTTTGTTATATTTTTCAGGTGAATTAAACCACGCATGCGTTCAAGACTTTATTTTCTCGCTTTAGTAGGCCCCTAAAAAAAATTTCGTAAGCCCCTGAAAAGTTCGTAGGTCCTAGGCCTAGGCTTAAAGATAACACGCCTGCCCCCTACCCCACCATCTTTCCCCGTAAGCATGAACATGGACAGGATTATAAGCAAATATTTGAAAAGTAAGTGTCCGATATATATATATAATATATATTATATATATACTAGCTGACCCGCGGCGTAGCATTCGCCGCTAATGATTTAGTGACGGGTGAAGACTTCCTGGAAGATAAAGTTGTCAAAATGGGGCGGGTTTGGGCAAACGACTGTGAGTGAATGAAAAGAAAGAACTCTGGAGAGACCCGCAGCGTAGCTTACGCCGCAGACTTGCTCATCATAGAAAGTGCAAAGAACGGTTGTTGAGAGTACAGACACAAGAAAGCAGCACTAAGTAAATAAAAAAATAGCGAGTAAACGTAAAGACATGCACACTGAGGTTTTTGTTACCCGCCTCCCATTTATTAACCGACGTTCACTCGCATTGTTTTGATTTCTTCGTGCTGTATGCTCTAGTTTGTGTCCATTCTTTCTCCACTCTCTTTGCACTCTCCATGAGCAAGTCTGGTATACACACACTGCAGCAATCACGCTTTAAACCTAGTGATCACGTATTCGTGCAGACTTCCCGATGTGCGTAACATGATTCACAAATTAAAAGAAACCTGCATTTTTTTTTAACAACAGCCCAAAGCGTGAAGTCTCGTTGAAAAAAGTCATACAAACAAGTCTTTGACAGTGCTAAACGGAAGGCCCTTACAGATTTGTGCAAAGCAAGATGGATTGAGCACCACGAAGCATACAAACACTTCTATTAATCGTATGTTTACAATTTTCACACTCTTGAGATAATTTCACTGCCACGATGAAAACACAACGACCAAGGATTTGATCCAATTTTGACTACAAATGGTGATTGGGACACGGACAGTAAGTCTCGAGCAACGTCACTTCTTCATTCATTGTCTAACTTCACATTTATTGTGACGTTTGTCGTAACGTAAATAATTTTATCTAGGCCTGAAGGAATAACAGTCGAACTTCAGAAAGAAGCGATTGACATAATTCAGGCTGTCACTTTATCGAAAACGTCAAGCAAGAGTTTAGAGAGATTAGAGCAAATGTAGAATCTTATTTTCAAAATACTTATGATCATATCATTATCATGGCGCAGTCTTATTAATAAGAAAAGAAATGAATGATCGAGTACTTACATTTTTAAATAAAATACTATTTTTGAAGCTTTTATTTACAGTGTTAATTATTTATTGCATGTAAACCTAGTTTTTGGTCACTGTATGTACTGAAAATTTTGTTTGTCTGTTTGTTTGTTGTTTGTGTCTTTTTTGAAAATGAGGCAAAAAAGACGAGAAGTTTAATCAACGCCCTCAATAATTCATAGATACAGAATTATTGATTACACATTCTCATCCAAATTTGAAGTCATAGCACCATATATTGTAGGTACAGTCAACAATCTCATAACGAGATTAATTCTTTATCGTTAAGCGAAACACTCGTTATACGAAACAGTTTTCCCCAAACAAATCAATGTAAAATACGATAATCCGTTCCATGCTGAAAAAATCTCATTAACATTTATTCAAATAAAATTACTTACGAATTGTTAAAGAGTGAAACAACTAGAATACAATTGAGATTTGAAACAAAAAACGTAAACAAAAATATGAATTTATGACGAATAATTATTGCTTTTTAACTAGAAAACTGTTAAAGACATTTGTTTTTGAAGACGCTTCAAAATTTGACGAAAATGTGATGTAACCGTTTCGTAGATATTCTTGACACCATTTGAAGCATCCATCTCCTTAATTGTTTTTGAAAATAGTGCAGATCGTTGATTTTGGCCGATTGTAGTTGCGTGCTAGATTCGCAACCTTGTTCTCGCTTTTCAAGGTTTTTTCGTTTTATTTCAACAGTTCTTTTTTCCTCTCTTATGATTGTCTTCTTGTTTTTTTTTCCGAAGATAATTTATCAGTTTATTAAACTTTGCACATACAAAAAATTACAAATACTGTCTTAATACAAAATTTGTAACATCGGTTGATCACACACGAAAACAATACGCTAACAGACCGAGGGCTTAACACAGAATAATACACCAGGGAGGAAGTGGCGGCTCACTAATGAATTTCCAGGAAAAAGGGAGTTTCCCTTTCTGCGTCATTCGTTATCAGGCCCGGATTTAAGAGACCCAGGGCCCCTAGGCACTTTTTACTTTGGGCCCCCCAACCATCTCGAAGCAATTTTTGAAATTTAGCAAATTAAATGTTGTAGTACAGAATATATAATTTTTTTGACTTTAATGACTTTAATTTAATAAACATCAAAATAATATTCGTCTTCAGAGACATATCTCACAATGAAAAGAAAATTTATCTACATGAGAAATGTCCGGAGTAGAGCCCACAGAAATAGAGAAATATTTTGCTTTTTAAAAAAATCTCAGTCACGATTGTATTGTAAATATTACCTTTTCTGCCATGATATTAATAATTTCATCGCCTATTTTTGACGAAAGATATGATGTTGTGCCACTTCCTTTGTTACCGTGGCGTTTTATGCGTAAGTCCAGAAAAGGGTCAAACTCAGCCAAAACTGCTATGGTCATAACATAGTTTCCATTGCTTTTTAAAAAAAATCCTAATCAGAAAGTGAGCTCACAACAGCCACAATGCGCCTCAAAACCTTATCCCAGTATTTTATTTCTTCTTCTGCTTGAAGAACCAGACTCTTGTCAACTCTACCGCCATCATTCTTCCTAGCTATAAGTGTCGCAAATGCTGACCTGTGTTCGTCCGAATTCTCATGTTCCTTCATTCTTTGAACATATTTTTCCAGTCGATGAACCCTTCATTAGCTAGTGACCCACGTTTCCCAAACATCTGACAAGGGGCACAAAATACTGCACCCTTGATCTTCTAAAATATGAAAATACTGTCCCTGTCAATTATCTGTAATCTGAAACCCAAATCCCGGCTCGGGCGGTGTCTTGTCCTGTGTGTGGTATGGGGAGAGGGGAAGTCGGGGTCGTGCCGTTTTTTTTACTGGTGGTGCTATCTGTCACGCCTTCTCCACAATATCGCAACAGCAGCTCAGAACATGGCTTACAATGACAAACCAACACAAACGAACCCCGTGCACTTGACTACTGGACAGCGTATGCAAAATGTAGTAAAATTATTTATTATACTATTATTTTCAATAAAGCTTTTTGATAATGAAGCCAGGCTTTTGGGCTTATGTAAAGATTCCACCACCGGGGCCCCTTGGCTGGCTGGGGCCCTAGGCCCGGGCCTTGTGGGCCTAGGCGGAAATTCGGCCCTGCTCGTTATGCGAATATTCGCTCGTTAAGGGAGAAAATGTTTCCTTAAAAATGTTGCTCGTTATGGAAAAATCTCATTATGAGAGGTGCTCGTTATGAAATGTTTGCCTTATCTTAACATGAAATGCCTTCGTGACAAGTTTGCGAATCCCCCCCTTAAAAAAAGTCTGGGTACGGCCTTGCTTGAACCGTACGATGGGATGTCTTCACTGAACAAACTGGCAGGTCGTTTTAAAGGTTTCAAAAGAACACATGTTGAAGTTCAAAGACTGACAGATTAGTTTGATGAAGTATGCGTGGTACCGATTAAAGCTTTATTTGATCCTCCTCAAACTTTGCACACAGAGGTACATAACAAGGTATTGTAAAGGATGTATGTGTTATCAGAGGTACAGAACAAGGTATTGTATAGGATGTATGTGTTATCAGAGGTACAGAACAAGGTATTGTATAGGATGTATGTGTTATCAGAGTTACAGAACAAGGTATTGTATAGGATGTATGTGTTATCAGAGGTACAGAACAAGGTATTGTAAAGGATGTATGTGTTATCAGAGGTACAGAACAAGGTATTGTATAGGATGTATGTGTTATCAAAGGTACAGAACAAGGTATTGTATAGGATGTATGTGTTATCAGAGGCACAGAACAAGGTATTGTATTGGATGTATTTGTTATCAGAGGCACAGAACAAGGTATTGTATAGGATGTATGTGTTATCAGAGGTACAGAACAAGGTATTGTATAGGATGTATTTGTTATCATGTTTATCTCTGATACCTATAAATTGCGGCTGATGTAGCTGATAAGAAAGTTAGCAGAATTAGCGGTGAAAGGCTTCACAATTGACAGTGCTGTGGCTGTGACACACCTAAAGCGCTTAAGATTATTCTGTACGAGAAATGCTGTTACTTGGAGGCGTGCATGCTGCTGCTTTCTTTTTCCCCCCCATAACCTCGTGGTCGTAAGGGGTTCTAATGTTTCCATTTGAACTTTCTCGGGGCTTGGTAGACCTTGGCGTCACCCATCTCCTCTCAAAGTCAGCGGAGGACTTTTTAGCAATAGTCATTCATCAACGTTTTTATTGTGGCTTAAACGTGGGCTAGATCCCACGCCCCTCAGCTTGTGAGGCGAGCGGACTATTGACTTCGCTATCCAGCCGTACATGCTTAAAGGAATGGCAAATTGCAGACAAGTATAGAAACAGTTAGCGGATGCTGGAGTGTATTGAAAATATTCATTCTAAATCAGATCACAGGCGTTAAAGAAAGTAACGCCCATATTTTTCGGGCTATTAAACCCAAGAGACTATTATACAATTTGCAAGTGAAAAAGTGCTACTGGTGTCCGGTCTTTGAGTTATCCGACATGAGCTGTTAAAATAAATACCTATGTTTAGAATAGACACGATGAGCTGACATATACTGAATTTCACAAAGTCGTAGACTGCATGGTCAGTATTTGATGCTTTGAAATTCATAACTAAATGGGAATTCCTAGCATTTCTTCCACAGTTGTAGCTAAGTATTCAAAGATTTCTAACGGTCTTTGACCTCATGTTAGCAGAACTTGAAAAAAGCTAAAGATTATCAAGAAATATTTACCATCCCCCATGGCACAGTAAAGGATTTCAGAAATGGCTCTATTACCTATTGAATTTTGATAAAGTGATTGCAAGGTTTTCAGCATTTAACAGAAAAGGAAATGTTAATTTGATGCACAAGTTTGATGCACAAGTTTGATGCACAAGTTTGATGCACAAGTTTGATGCACAAGTTTGATGCACAAGTTTCTTAAAGTTGTAAAATATTTTCACTCAATGACCTACAGTTAATGTGATTTAAAAAAAAATTATGGTCATCATCATACTGCGCTCTTATTGTTTTAACAAGAAGACATTCATTGGGGAGTGAGTGGTGACACATTGAGTTTACCTCACCGGGTGACACCATGACACAGCCATGCGCTGGATTCGTTTTAAAATTATTGTCAACGTTACATTTAAATACGTCGCAACCTTCTTAACGCTAGTTTTAAAGCCACAGCAGATCTGCATATTTACGCAAAACATAATCACCAAAACCTGAAGCATTGCCACTAAATTTGATTAGAACACCATGGCACTTACCTGCTATTCTAGTTTTTGTATTACCACGCCCTTCACTTACTATGTCAGTTATTGTATTACCACGCCTTTCACTTACTATGTCAGTTATTGTATTACCACGCCCTTCACTTACTATGTCAGTTGTTGTATTACCACGCCCTTCATTTACTATTTTAGTTTTTGTATTACCACGCCCTTCACTTACTATGTCAGTTTTTGTATTACCACGCCCTTCACTTACTATGTCAGTTTTTGTATTACCACGTCCCCCACTTGCTGTTCTAGTGTTCGTAGCAAAAACGTATGTGACATTCTTCAGTTCACTAGTCCTGCATGTGCACATCGTCATAAGTCATTTATTCTTTCCTTTGTTTTTAGACCACACCCTAAACTTTCCCATTCTCAAGTTTGTACATCCCCTCACATGTGTGTACGCCCACGCCCCCTTCATTGCTCCATTGATGTATTTGTACACCCCCTCACATGTGTGTACGCCCACGCCCCCTTCATTGCTCCATTGATGTATTTGTACACCCCATCACATGTGTGTACGCCCACGCCCCCTTCATTGCTCCATTGATGTATTTGTACACGCTCTCACCACTCCATTCACAAGTTTCCTCGCCCACGACCAAACTTCAATGGATGTAAAATGAATTTCTCCCAAAATCCTACAAAATAACATCATTATGACGGGAAGTCGGGGGGTCTTAAAGTATAAGACTAAATTACAAGGAGACAGGACACGGAGGTGCCATTCAGTTCACATCTGTCCAGGGGTGCTGTTTACGAGGAGGCAGGACACTGATGTGTCATTCAGTTCACATTGGTCTAGGGGTGCTGTTTACGAGGAGACAGGACACGGAGTTGTCATTCAGTTCACATTGGTCTAGGGGTGCTGTTTACGAGGAGACAGGACACGGAGGTGTCATTCAGTTCACATTGGTCTAGGGGTGCTGTTTACGAGGAGACAGGACACGGAGGTGTCATTCAGTTCACATTGGTCTAGGGGTGCTGTTTACGAGGAGACAGGACTCGGAGGTGTCATTCAGTTCACATTGGTCTAAGGGTGCTGTTTACGAGGAGACAGGACACGGAGGTGTCATTCAGTTCACATTGGTATAAGGGGGCTGTTTATGAGGAGACAGGACACGGAGGTATCATTCAGTTCACATTGGTCTAGGGGTGCTGTTTATGAGGAGACAGGACTCGGAGGTGTCATTCAGTTCACATTGTTCTAGGGGGGCTGGGATGATGAGGTAGTATGCCGTTGGTGAGTAGAATATTAAAGTAGAAGGCTCACACGTGTACATGGAAACAACGTTCCTCAGATTCGCCAACCTGTGCATCACATGGATTACCTCCTCATTTTGCTGATATGAGATTTAGAGCTTTTGGCGATGAGCCTGGACAATCAACCTGGACAATCAACCTGAACAATCAACCTGGACAATCAACATTTTGTGGATACTTCATGAACAATTGTTCGATACATTCTTTACAAACATTTTTAGATGAACCTTCAATAATTTAATCTTTGATGTATTATGAACCTTCAACAGTATTTGGACATATCATGGACAATTAACAATTTTCAAATACATCATGAACAATCAATTTTGGATTCATCATGAACAATCATTTTCGGACACATCATGGACAATGAACACTTTTCGAGTATATCACGAACAATCATTATTGCACACATAATGGACAATAAACAATATTTGGATCAATCAACAGCTAGGAATTGAAAAACATTAGAAACATCACGTGATAGTCCAAGGATATTTGTTTTGTTAAATCCTCAAAAATTAGAATATTAAATGGTATAGTTAACAATAATAAACAGATTCATCTTTACACCTCGTGACATGAGGTCGTGTGCGCGAAGACAAAGCAAGAACAGCGACCCTAGAATTAAACACTAACCTTCATTAAACCTTTTTACCTCCCTTAAGAAATAAAAGTGAAGAGGCGGGAAGAAGAAAAAAAGGTCAACTCCTCGGACGAAATTTCAATGGGAAAGTCTACAATGTCCACCCCAGTAGCCCCCCCGGGGGAACACTGGTTGTTCAAAGAACCGGAGCGGGCACGGATAAAGCGATTAGTCCAAGAACCACTTTTTCTTGTCCGTCGGACGGCAGTTTTCGTTAACAGAGCATCATGGGAGACACGCCTACTTGATGTCACGAGGGGAAACACCGCGGGGCGGGGGAGGGGGGAGGGGAGGGGAAAGTAGCGCGTGGGAGGAGAGCTTTGGACGTTGTCTATTATAGTAGAGTGAACTGTTATTTATGGACATTGGGAATGATGGTGGAGAAAGGAGGGCGATGGGGGTTGGAGTGCCGTTGATGGAGTTAACTAAAGAGTTTTTGTTAAGAAGGAAAGACAGACATTCGTGGATTCTAAAATTGAATTATTAAACATGTTTGTGTGCGGATGGTTAAACGGTTAAGCAGACTGGGGAAAGACATGATATGATGCCGACGGCAAGTAATTAAAACTGCGCTGCCAGTACGCTTAGTAAACAAATTTCATCTAACAGCGAAACTGGGATTATTGCAATTGTTGGGGCGGATATATTTTGTTTCTTCTTTCAGCAACGCCAGGAAAGATTCTGCTGCTGTCGAAGAAATTGCCTCCCTCACTTCAATAGAGGGCCCACCTTGTGCCGACCTCACGCAAAACATTTCCTATTAGGTCTGTGCCAGTAGTGTATATCATGTAATATGCAGTAGCGCCCGAGAAAGTAGTTAATGAAGTAATGTTATAGAAAGTAGTTAACACAATGGCAAAATAATTTCACTTTTTCAATACTGTTAAACAAGAAAACTAATCTAAAGGCTAACACCCTTCACTTGAAAGTAAACAGATCTTATCCAGTCCAGTTAATGGCTACTCTCTTTCTTTCCTTTTTTTAAAAAGTGTCACCCTAGACACTTTAATGAAAAATATTATGCTATCAAAACTACCCCAGTGGCGTAGCTAGAACTTTTTCCGCCCGGGGCGGTCTCCAATTTGCCGCCCTTTTTAGGGGCCGTCCATAAATGACGTCACGCACCTGGGGGGGGTCACAGGTTTTTGACGATGTGTGACGGAGGGGGGAGGGGTTTAAGAAATGTGACGTCACGTCAACGCGCAACTTAAAATAAATTTCCACTTAAATATTTGATTACTGACACTTTATTTAATGACGTTTATGTAAAACGCGTCTTACGATATTAGAATGCAACCTTACACTAAAACATACTTAAATGGTAAAAATTTAATATGAAACATGTTCATTTTCAAACAGAAAATACGGCTTTGTGACGACTTATTGAAGGAGTCTAAGTTTTTGTGACGACGTGTGACGAGTGAAAAATCAGCCAAAATAGCGTGCTTCATTTATGGACTGCCACTTCGTCAATGACATTATGGTTTTTAAAATAAATAATTGTAATTGAAACGAAGTAAAGGTGGGGAACATGTTTACCATTGCATGCCATATTTATGTAAGCAGTAATAAAAGAGGCCGCATAAGATTATATACCTATAAATACATAAATACACATTTATAAAAATACAAGATACCTTTTTTAAAGGCCACAAGAAAGTTACTGAGCTCGCAGGCCCCCCCCCCTCCCCATGAGACAAAACATATTCCAAATTTACACCTCCCCAAAAAATATTACCAGTTATTATTACTATTCTTTTATGTTGTATTTATAAATAAATGTTGTTTTTTTTACAAACAAAGAAATTGTATACATTAGCAGTGGCGTAACAACGGCTTGACATTGGGGCAGTTGCCAAGGGCGCCGGCCTGTGACTGTTGAAAAGGGCGCCGCTAAATCTCTAATTTTTAAATTTTTATTTTAATAAAAGGCGCCAAAAATAAATTAGCCAAGGGCGTCAAAAACCCAGTTACGCCTCTGTACATTAGTATGTAAACATATTTATACATTTACTTTCGTAACTTTCATAATAGAAAAATCGTGTATTACGCTATCAAAATTAAAATTATTTGTAATATCTTGTTCTATGGACAATATTGCAAGATTTTGTTGTCTTAAATCGCTCATCGTGGAACGAAAGATAATTTTTTATCAACTTCAGTTTGGAGAAGCTCCTTTCACAACTAGCGACACTGATAGCAATAGTTGAAAAAATTCATAACAAAATTACAATGTTGGGTACAGAATTTTCCAATCTATACTGTTGAATAAATTTTAATAGATCAAAGGTGCCTTTTCCCCCGTTTTTCTAACATAATGCCTCTTCTTGTAGTGTAGGTACAGCCATAAAAACCTGGATCCTTTTTCTTTCCATATTGAACTGTCAATGTCAATAAAGTAATTTATTTGATGTTCAAATGCTTCATTTAGTAGGTTACATGGTATTATATACGAATATTTTCTTGCAAGGAAATGCAACTCATCAAAGCGTTATTTTCTTTTCTTTTATAATTCCATCCATGGATAAAAACATTTCTCGTTGTACTTCTTGTTTTAAAGATAGAACCACGTCTTCTGAATTTCCCCTACTCATATTTTTCTCCTTCTAACTAGGCGTTCAGTTGAATCTCCATCTCTTCACAAATTGTTTGGCTGATATAACAGCATTTTGTATTAGCACATCTCTTTGTTCCATGCAATGGCTTTGCATTAATTTTTAAAAAAATGACGGGTTCCCATAAATTGAGATAACATAGAAGAGAAAAAGATTGCATAGAATTGAGTAAAATTCCAGCATCTGATCTCGTTTTCCTAGTTACTTCTTCAGATGTCAATTTTTCCAAGACGCTTGAAAGTTTAAAGTATGTCTTTTTCGAAATTATTATGCCTATTGTGGTGTTTATTAACAGAGAAATTTGAATATTTACATATTCTTGTCATAAATCTTAATAATTTTCCATAAAATAGATGAATTCAAATTATTTACACATTACTATTACTTTAATTGGATATGCGTAACATGCTTAATGAATAACCGTATTTTAATGTAAAACACAAATTATGTGTGCTACTTTAATGCAATAAAAACAAAATAAATTTAATTTTTAATAACTTACCTTACAATAATTTACTGAAAACTGAAACGGTAATATAAATTACTACTTGCAAGTTAAACACAATATTTGAACCACCATGCCATGTAAGTACTTGTTCGCGCATCATTCTGCGAAGTCGAAATTCACGTAAAACTGTCGTGGCGATATTAATAGCACACATTATTCGGCCCGGCCGTGTTGTGTTTTTTGGGTAGTTTTCTTATAAAAGCGTCATCTGTGACTTATACCGCTTAGTTTTCCAAACAAATGGATACGTTTTTTTGAGCGATTTAAAAATTTTTTGAACGGTTTTGCGTTAGCTATATAATATCCACTATGTAATCAAACAAATGTGCGAATCCGTTAATTAAGACTCGAAATTACGAATATTTTTGTTTCACCTTGGTTTTCCCCCTTCAAAAGAAAAAGGGCGGTTGTCGGTATTGGTTGTACTTTTCAAATGCCCACAAATGCCGCCCCTAAATGAGTGCCGCCCGGGGTGGACCGCCCCCACCGCCCCCCTAGCTACGCCACTGAACTACCCACAATATCTATTTCTTGTATGACCTCTAATTCCAACTGATATTTCCCCTCGGTTTAGCACGATTTTGGCGACCACTAGGTAATTCCTTAAAGTTTTGTTTTTGTAAATTGACAACTTACATAAAGCCGCATTCGAGTTTTACAAAATACACAATGTATATTTTAAAAAAATCAGCGCTTGGAAAACAAATAATAAAACCATCTTGAGAATATCATTCTGTTAAAAATTGAAAATAGATTTAAATATTAAAAATAAACACTTTAGTTTCAAAAAGTGTATTGCAGGATAGGAATTTTTGTTGAATAATTTTTAATTTCTTAAATATAATTTTAGAATGACCACATGTGATTGATAAAACTATTAGGGTTGGTACTGATTAAAAGAATTTTATTCCATTAATCGGGAAGAAATTTAATCGATTAATCGATTCATTTCGATTAATTATATTTTTTATAAAACATATACAGATCCCGTTAAGTTACGATTCATTATCTCGCGAAATCGGTTAAGTCACGGTAATTCCGTGGCTCCCAAAATTTTTAGACGTAATACAGCAAATTCCTTCTGCTATGCAAGAAATAAGGAAGAAAAACTTGTTTGTTAACGTATTAAATAAATAATAATAATACCTGGGAAAAGATATATTATGTAAGTAACAAAAAGTATTAATTATTAATAATTTGGGAAAAAACAAATTATAAATATTTTCTTAAATTTTAATCGATCAAATTAATTTTAATCGATCAGATTAATTTTAATTGATTAAAAATATTAACGACTAATCGATTAATTAATCTTTAATTTCCGCAGCCCTAAAAATAATATTAAATAAATAAAAATTCTGTAGTCAGCAGCATTCACTACCCGTCAACAATTTATTTTCTTCTCAATTAACCATGCCCTCAAATCATCTGTCCTCAATTTATCATGCCCTTAATTCATTATTCACCAAATTCATCATGCCCTTAATTCAACATGCCCGCCATTAGGTTTTACCATAATTTTCGAAGCGTCTCGCCACGACCTGGACGATCTCAAAATGAAATTGTGGTTTTAATCATTCCGAGAATCCCTGTTTTAAGGAAATGGACGGCACGAAGAATTTATAGCATCATGTTTTTTAACATAAATTCTTACTTATTTCTTTCTCTTATTGTTATAGTATAGCCCCCGCGTCTTTTTATTAGAACTTAAAACTCATCTTTTCGGCAATCTCCTCTCTAATGTTTTTTTTTAAACTCTGCATCTAAAGCGGCTTATGTCCCAAGTAGGATCACGGGTATGTCAGAAAATAGTTTCTAGAGCTTCGTCCAATTTTACACTCCACGAGATGTGAGTCTGATACTGACTGATCAAAGGATTACTGGCATACGATGGTAACACCATTGACTGGCCGGCTAACCAACACCTACATCGTACACTTAGCTAATGAACGCCTACATGATACTGTCAACTAACCAATATCAACATGATACATGATAGCCATCTAACCAATATCATCATGATATATGACTCATCTAACCAATATCAACATGATATATGACTCATCTAACCAATATCAACATGATACACTCATTTTCTAACCAACATCAACACGACACATCAACTAACCAACACTTACATTGTTATGATTATTCACTCAATTTATCTACTTTAATGTGATGCAGTCAACCAACCTTTTTTGTTAACCTTTCTTTTTAAAATAACAAAACAAATTGCATGAAACGATACAAATATTATAAATGTATTCATTAGGGATTAGATTGTTAGATTTCCGCTGAATTCAATGAACTACATTGGGAGTATTACAGCTAAATTATAACGTGTACATTTTCATATTTTTGGTTTGAGGCTAATGTTTGGTTTCAGCACGTACTGAGCCAATTCTGATTGGTTAAGAGCTCTTGCAGATCTGAGATAAATTCGTTCAAATATTAAAAAAAACTTCCTATAATTTGGTTTAGGTTAATAGTCGGCTCACACGCATAAATTTTGATTCAAATTTGTACGTGTAAACGGGCTTTAAATCAAAACCTAGGTGTGATTTGTTTGTAGTCATATTACTAATGTTTAACTTATTTCTAGCGCTGTTTTCTGGATTTATAAGTTTTAGAATATAGGCGGGAAAATTTCGCCAGGTTTGGCTAGTCTGCACCGCCCCTCCCACCACACACACACACATACACACACTTTATCCACCACGTGACTTAAATACCCTTGGGCTTAAAATCAGTAGGGGCTAGAAAACGTGGAAATCGTTTTTCCCTTCTCTATTTTATGATGAATACCGGATGTCGAAAAGATCGAGGCGTTAATTTTAAACAAACACATTTTTTAAATAAAGAATTTTCTCTTTAACTTTGACAAAAATATGAGGAAAAAATTTGGTAAGGTCATGTCACCTGAACCAGCTTACAGATTTATCCAAGATATGGAGGTGGGGGTGGTAATAAAAGATAGTGGGGGGGGGGCTTGTGAGAATCAGTTCGAAAAATACGATATACAGAAAATTTGATTTTAAAAGAAAATAATTTAACATGTAATATAGATATCAGTCATTAAAATACAAATAAAGGAAACGGTGTCATTGTCTTTAGGTTAAAACAAAATATTTGTTAGATTATAATTAGTGTACAACTATGGGTTTTAGGCCGCCTACGGCACCCACTTGGGCTGTAGAGCGCCTATGGCGCCCACTTTTTTTTGGGTAAAAAGCACAAGTAACTTATCCTTGTTTGATAAATACGAAACATTAAACTTCCTGAAATGTACACAGTGGCGTAGTTAGGGGGGGGGGCGGAGGGGAGGTCCGCCCCGGGCTCACACATCTAGGGGCGGCATTTGTGGGCATTTGAAAAGTACAACCATTTCCGACAACCACCCTTTTTCTTTTGAAAGAGGAAAACCCAAGTGACACAAAAATACTCGTACTTTCGAGTCTTAAATAACGGATTCGCACAACATTTGTTTGATTATAGAGTGGATGCTATAACTAACTTAGAACCGTTCAAAAAATTTTAATCGTTAAAAAAAAGGTATCGATTGGTTTGGAAAATTAAGCGGTATACGTCACAGATTACGCTTTTATAAGAAAAATACCACAAAAAAAAACAAAAAAAAACTCATCACCGTTGGGCCGAATAATGTGTGCTATTAATATCGCCACGACTATTTTTGCGTGGAATTTCGACATTCGCAGAATGATGCGCGAACAAGTACCCACAAGGCATGGTGGTTCAAATATTGTGCTTAACTTGCAAGTAGTAATTTATATTAATGTTTCAATTTTCAGAAAATTATTCCACGGTAAGTTATTAAAAATTAATTTTGTTTTTTTGCATTAAAGTAGCACAAATAATTTGTGTTTTTCATTATAATATGGTTATTCATAAAAATGTTACGCCTATCCAATTAAAGTAATTTGTAAATAATTTGAATTCATCTCTTTTATGGAAAATTATTAAGTTTTATGACAAGAACTAGCTGACCCGCGGCGTAGCATACGCCGATAATGAATTAGTGACTGGTGAAGAGTTCCTTATAGGCACAGTTGTCAAAATGGGGTGGGTTTGGGCAAACGAATGTGAGTGAATGAAAAGAAGGAACTCTGGAAAGACCCGCGGCGTAGCATACGTCGCAGACTTGCTCATCATAGACAGTGCAAAGAACGGTTGGGGGGGGGGAGGGCGTGAGAGTACAGACACAAAACCAGCACTAAGTAAATTAAAAAAAATGCGAGCAAACTTAAAGACATGCACAATGCACACTGAGGTTGTTGTTACCCGCCTCCCATTTATTAACAGGCGTTCACTCGCGTTGTTTTGATTTCTTCGTGCTGTAGTTTGTGTCCTTTCTTTCTCCACTTTCTTTGCACTCTCCATGAGCAAGTCTGCGGCGTATGCTACGCCGCGGGGCATCTAGTTTCATAATTATAAATTCTCAAATCCTATTTTTACAACGTTCCCTTTCAAAAATTAAAATATAAGCATAAAACAATGACGTCATATAATATTTTTTATACAAAATCGATCTCAGTGCCACCTAACTTACATCCATACAGACAACGGGAATCAATATACATAATTAACATAAGTAACTTATCCGTGTTTGATAAATACGAACTATTAAACTTGCTGAAATGTACACAAAGCATTTCATAATAATTATAAATCCTCAAATCCTATTTTTACATCGTTCCCTTATCAAAAATTAAAATATAAGCATAAAACAATGACGTCATTTAATATTTTTATACAAAATCGATCGCAGCGCCACCTAATATAACCTAACATATTATATGACGTCATATCCGTTACATCCACACATACATACATACATACATACAGACGACGGGAATTATGTATCTTGATATGAAAATATTCAAATGTCTCTGTTAATAAACACCACATTAGGCAAAAATAATTTTTAAAAAGTCATACTTTAAAATTTCAAGCGTCTTGGAAAAATTGACATCTGAAGAAGTAATTAGTAAAATGAGATTAGATGCTAAAATTTTACTCAATTCAATGTAATCTTTTCTTTTCTATGTTATCTCAATTTATGGGAACCCGTCATTTCATGGAACAAAGAGATGTGCAAATAGAAAAAGCTGTTATATCACCCAAACAATTTGTGAAGAGTTGAAGATGTCAACTGAACGCCTAGTTAGAAGGATACAAAAAAAAATAGTGGGGAAAATTAAGAAGACGTGGTTCTATCTTTAGAACGAGAAGTACAACGAGAAATGTTTTATCCGTGGATGGAATTATAAAATAACGCTTTGATGAGTTGCATGTCCTTGCAAGAAAATATGCGTATATAATACCATGTAACCTACTAAATGAAGCATTGGAACATCAAATAAATTACTCTATTGACATTGATAAAGAACATTTCCATATTGAAAGAAAAAGGATCCAGGTTTTTATGGCTGTACATGCATTACAAGAAGAGGCATTATGTTAGAAAAAACGGGGGGAAAGGGCCCCTTGATCTATTAAAATTTATTCAACAGTATAGAGTGGAAAATTATGTACCCACCAATGTAATTTTGCTATGAATTTTTTAAGAATTAATATCAGTGTCGCTAATTTTGAAAGGAGCTTCTCCAAACTGAAGTTGATAACAAATTATCTTCGTTCAACAATAGGCGATTTAAGACAACAAAATCTTGAAATATTGTGCATGGAACAAAACATTACAAATTAATACAAATAATTTAAATTTTGATAGCATAATACACGATTTTTCTATTATGAAAGTTAGGAAAGTAAATGTATAAATATGCCTACATACTAACTAATGTATACAATTTCTTTGTTTGGTAATGTTTTTTGGGTGTAAATTTGGAATCTATTTTGTCTCGTGGGCGGGGAGGGGGGGACCTGCAGACCCCATTAACTTTCTTGTTACCTTTAAAAAAGGTATCGTGTGTTTTTATAAATGTGTATTTATAGGTACCTCATATTATGCGGCCTCTTTTATTACTGCTTACATAAATATGGCATGCAATGGTAAACATGTTCCCCACCTTTACTTCGTTTCAATTACAATTATTTATTCACTAGCGTATCACCCGTAAAAAATGACGGAAGTTTTCAAAATAAATACACATCAGATTAAAAAATAACGTAATACTAAACTTTCATCTATTTTATTTATTTTTATTTGATTCATTTATTATCATATTGAACAATTTAATGCGGAACGCTTGAAAAGTGGTATTATTGGTGCAGCACTATAAAACAAAATCAATCGCAGCGCCACCTAACGGCATTTCAAATTTCACAACGCCACCTACAAATTACATCCATACATACAGACAACGGGAATTATGTATATTGATGTTTATTAATTCATAAAAGCCATCATATAATCGACTAAGTGGCCGTCCTTAAATGACGTCACGTGATTTTGGCTAATTTTTCACCCCTTCTCCTTTCGTCACACTTGATCACAAAAACTTAGACCCCTTCTTCAATATGATGTCACAAACCTTTGACCACCCCCCCCACACATTACCAGCCGTAGTTCCTATTTGAAAATGAGAATGTTTCAAATCTAAATTTTGTCATTTAAGTATTTTTTTAGTGTAAGGCTGGAGTCTAATATCGTAACACGCCTTTAAGATAAACGTCATTAAATAAAGTGTCAGTCATCAAATATTTAAGTGGAAATTTTATTTAAAGTTGCGCGTTTTAAAGTGACGTCAGATTTCTTAAACACACCCCCCCGGCCTCGTCACACATCGTCACAAATGTATGACTCCCCTCCCCCCAGTTGCGTGACGTCACGGCCCCTAAAAAGGGCGAAATCGGAGACCGCCCCGGGCGGCAAAAGTTCTAGCTACGCCACTGAATGTACACACAGTATTTTATAATTATAAATCCTCAATCCTCTTTTTACATCGCTCTCTTTTCCAAAATTAAAATATAAGCTAAAACTATGATGTCATATAATATGTTTAAAGAATCTTGTAGAATTTTTAGAATTTTGCACACCTCCTGAGGCGCGCCTTGTATATATACTAGAATATAAGCTCAAAAAAGGACGTCATAGCGCTACGGATCCTTCCTTCCTTTCGGTGACTTGGGCTATTATATTGTACAATTGTATAATAGAGATTTAAATAAAAACAACCCGTAAAAAACCAAGTTTTTGACTATAAATCCTTTACGTATGAGACGTAACTAAAAGAATGTTCATTATAACACGCAGCGCAAGACCATCCAAAAATACAAAATTGCAGTTGTGTCGTAAAACGTGTTTAATATAATGCGCACCGATCAGGAATAGGTTTATAAAAAGTGTTGTCAGTAAAATACGCACATTATTGCGCGACAGAAAGGTTGTTCAATATAATACGCACCGCGACGCTCTATCTCAAAAAATAGCATGATACATAGGAATAAATAAAATAATCTAAAAAATCAATAATTTAATTACGGTACATGCGATCGATCTGAAATTTTGATACAATGTTTTTATCATCGGTACGAAACTGCCTGCAAAATTTCAGCTCGCTATCTTGCGAGCAAGTGGGTTAAAAATCGATCAAAAGTTTTGGCGACAAGCAAGCAAGCAAGCAAGGTCGGTCGGCCGCAGACACCACGAGTTAATATAAAGGATTTAAAAAAAACACAACCTAAAACTTAACCTATATACATCAGTCCAGGTAAAGGAAAACACGTATACGTATTGTTCATCTAAAAATAGCACCCAATAGCAGCATCAGATATATAATTACAAGGTTTAGGAAATCAAACAAATTCAGCGCGTGTTTTGGGGTCTTTTTTATGTGCAATCCAAATTTATTGTTATATTATGTCAGTTAACTTCCGACCCTTATTTGAAGTTCGGTCCTTATCGTAACTTCATAACTCAATTAAGTTGTTTATGCGATGAGAATTCCTTAAAAACTTCAGCCTATTTTATTATTTAGCTATTTCAATCCTCGCCCAATAAGTCTTCAAACAAGAGGAATAATTCCAACAAGTGATCGAGATCAGATTATAAGAGTTGCTGCCACCTACACTTGTCACGGCTTACTGCGGACCAGTGGAAAAGATAGGATTTTGGGGGGCCGGGGGGCTTGGCCTCTTTGGGGGGGGGGCTGCGTTTTGTCATTAGACATCATGACATGAGATAATGTTCACTCCTTTGGTGGCCCCCCTCTTCAGGGGGCCCGGGAGGACTTTCAAATTGGGTCCCCCTCCCCCAGCTACGTGGACTGGGGACATGCTCGTATTTCACTTCTGGAATCGCTCATCTCTCCTCTAATTTACTCTACACCTTCGTTAATAGCAAAGTACGTAATTCTCTAGGAAACACGTCGCCATAACAGACTGACATAAATATAAATAACTATAAATAACTCATAAAATATTCCCGGTAACTTCACTTTAATGAGATTATAAAAAAACACTGCACGCGGCTATGGGTTTCTTTTGATTTCCGGAAATTAAAATTTCTAGTGGATAAAAATTACTATGTAAAAGGGGGCGTAAGTATTTAAAACGTTCAAGAACGTGAAAAAAGAACAAGATACGGTGATGTACTTAAAACAATTATAGAAATTATAAGTGTGGGTGTGTGCGTGAAGGGGGGGGGAGGGGTCCTTGAAACTTTCGCAATTGATGACGAGTTCAACTGCTGCCTAAAATAACTATGGGCGTGCACAAACCAAAGAAGATATACACCGCTTGTTTCTCTACAAATTCAACGCCGCGAGTGTAACCCGGGTTTCCAACCGTCCGTCAATTTACAGACAGTCCGTAAGGATTTGTCGTAAAATTGCCTGTCCGTAAAATTCCGTAAAAAAATTAAGACGTCCGTAAAAAAATTGACAACATGTGGAACCTGAACGTTAACAAAAATTGACAACATGTGGAACCTGAACGTTAACAACAATCAGTAAATCATGTGTGTGATATCTATCTTCTTGTCTCAAATTTTAATTTTTAAATTGTTTTAGTGGCATCCCGCGCTTTATTAATAAACTGTAAGAGCTTTCTGGACAGCTAGGCTCACGCGGCGAAATATCGAAAACAAAGAGTACAGATTTCCGCTACTTTCGAAGTTAGCACTAACAATGTTGGCGCTTCCACATAGAACGGCAGAAGTAGAACGCGTTTTTTCTGCTGTTAGTTTATTGAAAACCAACTTGAGAAACAAATTGTCTACTCCAATGTTGGAAAGTTAACTGGCTGTGAGAAATGGACCGGGAAAAATTACTCCCACAATGATCGCCAGTGTAAATGTTTGTATGTATGATCATAAGCAGGAGGAATTAAACACTGTCACTGATGATGAATGTCATTCAATAAACAAACGTTATAAAATAATAGCATGGTAATAGAGACATGCTCATATGGATATTTTACATTTTTTAGCTACAATGCTTGGATTATGCTTCATATTCGTTCGTTTTAAGGTCAACATTTTTTGTTAAATGTGTCCGTAAAAATTGTCTTTGTCCGTAAATTTTATTGAGAGTTCTTATATTTATCAGTAAATGTTATTTTATTGAGCTGGCAACCCTGTGTGTAACAGAACCCTTGAATCTACCTGTGGTTGCCTCGGTTACAACTATTGGCGAGACGGCTTCTGTAGATGAGCGTCGACAAAACATAACTATAACCAACGCCGTCAGAGGTCCCCGAAACTTTGCCAAGGTGCCCCATGACGCGCCTGCATCACCCCACTTACGTCATCTAGTCAATCCACGCAGGCACCTGGTCACCTTGTTTATCCGTATTATTACCAACTTGTGTATCCACATAACCACCTTCATCCCCTTGATTATCCATGCTACCACCCTGTTCCCAGCCATGTTATCACATTCGTCAGCCTGGTCCTATACCCATGTTATCACATTCGTCAGCCTGGTCCTATACCCATGTTATCACATTCGCCAGCCTGTTGCTATAACCATGTTATACATATCACATTCGTCCGTCAGCCTTTTCCTTTCCATGTTACCACATTCGTCAGTCTGTTCCTATACTCATGTTATCACATTCGTCAGTCTGTTCCTATACCCATGTTATCACATTCGTAAGTCTGTTCCTACCCATGTTATCACATTCGTCAGTCTGTTCCTATACGTACGTTATCCCATTCGTCAGTCTGTTCCTATACCCATGTTAGGGCCGTCCATAAAGTACGTCACGCTATTTTTGACCACAAATCTCGGACCCCCCCCCCTAAAGTACGTCACACTTTCGAACAAAAATGTTGTTTTTTATTTACAAAATAATTAAAATTTAATATAAAACACCGTGACGTCACACATGGCCGGACACAAACTGTCACACTTTCTTACACCCCCTCCCCCCTCTGGAGTGTGACGTACTTTATGGACGGCCTTTTACCACATTCGTCACCTCATTCACACCGATGTTGGTTACTTTTGATATAAAGATATGGCCATAAGAATCCAGTACTGAGCTCAAATTTCATTGACGTACTCGATTACCTTGTACTTATCTCGGCTGCCATTAATCTCGACCCTGAAAGAAAAAAAATAACGGTCAAAGGTTGAGCGGCCATAGTGTTGAGACTTCTCCAGACTTGAATGTCTCGCCTATAACTGAAGGAGGCTATTCAATGAACCCAAAATGGAAGAGCCCTTTAAGTGTGCGCGACCAATACCAGCTTGAGAGACAAGATGAAAGATAAAATGATGAAGGTATGAAGATTAACCCTCAAAATTTTTTTTTAAAAACCATACTCGAAAATTCCCATGTAAGAAATAACAATGAAAAGATTAGACAGGAAGAAAAAAAAGTTCAATATCTAAATATCTAGGATTTGTTCATGTTCGACAACTTCAGTGAAAAGAAGGAGAGGCAGAATGTGAGAGAAATTATTGCTATAATTTGACGGGTTATCTTAATAAGATTTGATATTGCGAGTATATCTAATTTAATTTACGTCATTAATCATATATCACATCCTATCTAATCAATATACATAATTTACAATCTCTGTCACGTGTGTCCGCATGTCTGTCCATGACGCTACTAATTTTAGAAAGCAGCGCACCAAATTACTGCACCAAAAATAACTCTTTTCGAACGTTCCGCATAAAATTGTGCAATATGAAAATAAATGAATAAAATAAAAATAAATAAAATAAATGAAACTTCTGTATAACATTATATTTTTAATCTGATATGTATTTATTTTGAAAACTTCCGTCATTTTTGACGGTGATACACTAGTTCCTATATAATAAAAGGCAATCTTCCATGCGGTCATCGAAAGCGATTGGTCCCTAAAACACATATGACTCCTACAGCCAATCATATTGAACACGATTACGCGGACGTTCAAATCGAGTTATTTTTGGTGCAGTATTTCTTTCAAGACTTTATTTTGAGTTATGCGCCTTGGGATTTATAGTGAAAAGCTCTGTTTTTACGAGTTATTTATTTTACAAGTCGCGGGCTCGAGCCCAGGTACTGGCAAGGCCCCTGGGGCATTGTGCTGGCCACACATTCCCTTCTCGTTAGTGGTGGCTAAAAACTTGTGAATGCTACATCACTTGCCCCATAGTCCGTCATGGACTGGAGAGGGGGTCATTTATTTTAACTATAACTATAATGAATAGTATTTCTGACGTGATGCACATGTATGTCGGTCGAGAGGAGGGGAGTTACAACATGCCACCGAAAGGTGGCGGAACGTCCTTGGACGGGCTTTGTTGCTCGTAATAAATAAGACGCGCGATAAACTAAATAAAAATGTATACAAAAGAATTATGGACAAAATAATTCGGAAAAAGAAATGATTTTCTTTAACAACGGTAATAATTTAAAGTTTTGTTTTATTTAAACGTGTATAGTACAGACTCAATGGACAAGTCTTAATGCATCAAAGTAGAACAAAGTATAGACATAGGAATTTGACTTCGTAATTTTTCAATCTATCTATGTAATCTATCAGGTTTTCGTAGTCATATTAAATTGCAGTACTTGAAGTTATAAGTTTTAACTTATTTTCTTCTTTTTAGTCCACTTATAAAAACATGGTTTTTAAAAATCCTTATTTTACTTTTATTTATTTACAACGTTTTTATTAAAAACGCAGGGCGGGTGTTTAGTATAAAAATTAAAGATTATTATGATTTAGAAGGCAAAAGAGAGATGCATAAGTTAGAGAATGAGTGAACTGCATATGTTAAACCTCGTACGCACGCGACCTAGGTCTTTAGTCATACTACATGAAAGTACTTCAACTTAGAAGTTTTAAATTATTTTATTATTTTTAGTCCACTTGTAAAAACGTGGTTTTTAAAAATCCTTTTTTTACCTCTATTTATTTATGTATCTCAGCCAGTGAATTATATGTAGATTAATATCAGTTGACAAAGAATTTTACAGAAATAATTTTTTCTAAGTAAGGTTTAATTTGAAAAGACATGGTTTCATTCTATTTGAATTGAATGAAATTTAAAAAAAAACGGATTCAACAAAGTTTTTAAAAAATTATTATTTAATTAAAAAAACCGTAAAATCAAAGTTTTTGACTATAAATCCTTTATATACGAGACATAAATAAAAGAATATTTATAATAATTAAAAAAATCCAAAATAAAAAATCCAAAATTTTAGTTATTTTTCATACATATAAAGGATTTATAGTACAAAAAACAACAACTACTATAGTCTGCGTGCTCATTTTCAGCTCGATTTGATCACGGGAAAAAGAGTTATAAAAACATGTTTAATTTATTGCGCACCGCGAGACAGACTAGCAATTACTAGCTTATACATTTACAGATCTGGACAAACCAAAAGACCCGGAAATCGCGGAGATATTCCAGGCCAAGGTTGGTGGCATGTTTGCAGCATTGGCCACTATCGACCACGATGTAGAAGCCTTGGCCAACAACTTGAAAGAAATTTTAACTTCAACTGCAGAGGAAGTCATAGATAAACAACGAAGCAAGAAGCAGCATTGAGTCACCAACAAGAGTCTTGTGTTATGGAAAAACAAAAATTCTAATAAGTTTACAGCAAACAAATACAGGTTGATTAATACAAAGATCAGAAAGGAAATGAGGCAGGCCAAAGAGGACTGGATAGATAACCAGTGCCACACAGTGGGAGATAACCAGTGCCACACAGTGGGAGATAACCAGTGCCACACAGTGGGAGATAACCAGTGCCACACAGTGGGAGATAACCTAGCTGCCAGTAATCCTAAGACAGAGTATGAGACTTTAAGAAATCTCACAAAAACACACCACGTGACAGCATCGATAATGGAAGACATGAGTAAAAGCCAGCTCCTTACATATAACATGGCGGTATAAAGAAGATGGACAGAATATTGCACAGAACTGTACAATTTTATTATCAATCCAAATGGCAACATACTAAAGGAGCAAAGGAACAAAGAGATGAATGATCCACCAGTGCTACTGAGCGAAGTTGAAGAGGCAGTACGGAACTTAAAAGTGGGTAAGTCGCCTGGAGTTGACAACATCCCTGCTGAATTGCGTAAACATGGAGGAGCAGAAGTAACGAAAGCCCTAAAAAAAAACTCTGCCAGGGAAATATTTGAAAATAATGTATGGCCCAAAGATTGGATGCAGTCGCTAATCATATCATTACCTAAGAAAGGCAATACGAAACAATGCCAGAATTATAGAACAATCAGCCTTATCAGCCACCCTAGCAAAGCAATGCTAAAAGTTATCCTCAGCAGGTTAAAGCCAATATCCGAGGAATTACTGGCAGAAGAACAGGCAGGTTTCAGACCAGGCAGAAGCACAATCGAGCAGATCTTCAACTGTCGCTTGCTCATAGCTAAAAACATCTACAGCACAAACTCGAACTCCATCACAACTAAATAGACTTCAAGAAAGTCTTTGCTCGAGTATGGCATGAGGGACTTTGGCAAGTAATGAGAAGTTTCAACATTGAAGAAGGGCTGGTAAAGGTGATCGAAGAACTCTACAATCAGACAAGCAGTGCAGTTTTATTTAAAGGCTGTGTTGGGGACTTCTTCAAAACGACGATTGGAGTCCACAAGGGCTGCATTATTCATTAGTCCTGTTCAATATATTCCTTGAAAAAATTATGCAAGAAACACTCAGTGATCACCACACATCCATCTCTATAGGCGGAAGACCCTAATGCAACCTAAGATTTGCTGATGACATAGATCTTTTGGCTTGGAGCAGTAAAGAACTACAAAAGCTCACTGACAAACTTGCACACAGATCAGGTGCATATGGGATGGAAATCAGCTCAGAAAAAAGCAAGATATTGGTTAATACCTCAGCTGCCAGTACGCAAACATCGTAATGTACCAAAAAAAGCTGGAGGAGGTACATAACTTTAAATATCTAGGAGCAATTATATCCAGAGATGGTACATGTGAAGCTAAAATTCGAGCTAGAATTGGGTCAGCAAAGGCCGCAATGACGAAGTTTAAAATTTTTAAAAAAAACATTTTAAAAAACAAGTTTTTGACTATAAATCCTTTATGTACGATACATAACTAAAAGAATGTTCATTATAATACGCAGCGCAATACAATCCAAAAATACAAAATTTTAGTTATGTCTCGTAAAACATGTTTAATATAATGCGCACCGATGAGGAATCTATTATTAAACAATATAATTTGCAATTGTCACGCAAGTAGTGTCTGTCAGTCCTGAGGCTACTTATTTTAGAAAGCAGGGAAAACCAAATTACTGCACCAAAGCATCAAAATGTGTGCAAATTAAATATGCGCTGTAAAAAAATATTAAATGACGTCATTGTTTTCGCTCATATTCTAATTTTGGAAAAGGGATCAATGTAAAAAGAGGATTTGATGATGGTTAATTATAAAATAAAAAAACAAAGGGGGCGCCGTAGAATATAATACATAAAATACTTTGTGTACATTTAAGAAAGTTTAATATTTCGTATTTATCAAACAAGGACAAGTTAGTTGGGCTTTTGAAAAAAGTCGGCGCCGTAGGCGCCCTAAAAAAAGTGCATTTTTTATAAAATAAATAGATTTCAGCTGAAAACTTCCAATCATTTTTGACGAGTGTACGCTAGTATATATATAATTCTCTTCATGGGACCATGCGAGACACCACGACGCAAGTATGTGCAACCGAGCATGACGAATGACCCTCGCTGGGGTCGACCAATGTATTGAGACCATTAATGGTCCTTTTTGTTTCACTTGCATTGTCTCTTCACAGACTAACGTGAGATTCGTAGTGTATTGGTTATCACGTCCGCCTTATACGGGTAAGGTCCTGGATTCAAGTCCCAGCGAAAAAATTGTTTTTAAATTTTTTAAAAATGTCTGCTTGTGCCCGTTCTTTTATCCCTTTTTTGCCAAGACTAGCTGACCCGCGGTCTAGCATACGCCACTCTTCATTTAGTGACTGGTGAAGACTTCCTGAAAGACACGGTTGTCAAAATAGGGTGGGTTTGGGAAAATGGCTGTGAGTGAATGAAAAGAAGGAACTCTGGAGAGGCCCTCGGCGTAGCATACGCCGCAGACTAGCTCATCATTGACAGTGCAAAGAACGGTTGGGGGGGGGTTAGAGTACAGACACAAAAAGCAGCACTAAGTAAATAAAAAAATAGCGAGTAAACGTAAAGACATGCACACTGAGGTTGTTGTTACCCGCCTCCCAATTATTAACCGACGTTCACTCGCGTTGTTTTGATTTCTTCGTGCGGTAGTTTGTGTCCGTTCTTTCTCCACTTTCTTTGCACTCTCCATGAGCAAGTCTGCGGCGTATGCTACGCCGCGGGGCGTCTAGTATGTTTATAAAAAGTATTGTCAATAAAATACGCACCGAATCGCGCAACAGGAAAGTATTAAAAAGGTCGTTCAATAGAATACGCACCGCGACATTCTATCTAAAAATTTAACATGATACATAGAGATAAATAAAACAATCTAAAAATTCAATAATTTAATTACAGTACATGCGATCGATCTGAAATTTCGATACATCATTTTTATTATCGGCACAAGTCTGCCTGCAAAATTTCAGCTCGCTAGCTTACGAGGAAGTGGGTTAAAAAATCGATCCAAAGTTTTTTCGACAAGCAAGGGCTCAAACAAACAGACACCGCAAGTTAATATAAAAGATTTAATATAAAAAAAACCTGTAAAACAAGTTTTTGAATATAAATCCTTTATGTACGAGACATAACTAAAAGAATGTTCATTACAATACGCAGCGCAAGACATTTCAAAAATACAAAATTGTAGTTATGTCTCTTAAAACATACTTAATATAATGAACACCGATCAGGAATGTGTTTATAAAAAGTATTGTCAATAAAATGCGCCCCGAATCGCGCAACAGAAAAGTATTAAAAAGGTCTTCAATATAATACGCACCGCGATACTCACAGGGGTGAGCACAGGGGTGGGCATGCGGCCCGCCAGAGTATATTATGTGGCCCGTAGGCATGTACGTGTTGCGATCTTATGTCGTTATTAATTTTCCTTGTTTAGAATTTTCGCTATTTTTAAAAATATTTTATTCCGAGTATTTCATTCGAAACTAGGGATAACAAAAAGGTTTTATGGCTTCAGAATTGATTAGTGATCATTAGTCATTAATTCGTAATATTTGGTAACATCCTTATTAAAAATTTGCAATTCATCTCAACTGGAAGGGGCTTTTGTTTACGATTTACATATTGGCGGTTTAGTAAAAATTGTATTTTAAAAGCGAGCCATGAGTGCTGTAAAAAAAAAGAAAAGAAAAAGGAATGATTGAGTACGAATGTCGTGTTTTAATGACCGAATGGAGTCCTTAATATTGCTTCACGAGCGTTGGCAGCTTAGCAGTCTGCTTGCTATGCCGTGAGGGTGGGAGTGAGGAAGTATAACTTATAAAGACACCACCAAACAAAAAACATTTAGATTTCGGCCACAATTTAACGAACGAAGAGAATTATTTATCTTATCTTATCTGTTTACAGACGCTCCTTCTATACAGAAGATTATTGCGTCCTACGCTTATCTATGGTTTGTGTTTAGTCCTGCATTTTTATTAGAGATTTAAATGTTGATTTCTTCAGGCAACCCATTCCACCCCCGAATTCTGGACGGGAAGAGCGAAAATTTGTATGTGTTTGTTCTTGCATACGGAATAAGAAAGGTGTTTTTATCCTTATGTCTATCTGAGGGTTGTATTAAGTTATCTTTGTGTTGTATTTCTAAATTATAATTAATTGCTTTATGTATGATTACTACTTTGATCTTGGTTCTTCTATCCTCTAGTGTTTCAAGGTTTAATGATTTAACTAATGGTGTTATTCTTGTCAGTTTTGAATATTCTCCAGTAATGAATCTGGCAGCTCTTTTTTGAATTTGTTCTAGTTATCAATGCTTTCTTTGGTGGATGGGTCCCATACAGAAGATGCTTATTCTAGTACAGGTCTCAGCAAAGTGAGGTAGCATTTTATTTTTATATCTCTATTACATTTATTAAAGTTTCTTTTTATAAACCCTAAGGTTTTGTTTGATTTTTTAATAACTTCATTGACATTGACTTCATTTAAAGAAGCAGCCATCTGTTTTCAACGAACAGTCTTTAATACAAGATGCTGCAACCGAAGCCAGTTGGGTGCTGTCCCATAAAATTCTAAACGGAACAAGTCTTTTTCTGACAGCAAGTTCATCAAGAAATGCTTGTCAGATACAGCAAGCATTATGTGTCCATAACAGAAAACAAAATTTGATAGCATTTCTTTATGAAGTAGAACAGAAGTCAGGCGTGTTGGAAAAATTAGTGACAATATGATGCACCAACTTCGAGATGCAAGCAAAGACTTTTGGTGGAACTCTCTTGCGTTGGACGAAAGTACCGATGTAAAGGACACATCATAATTGTTGGTATTTATACGGGGAATAAACCCTCATTTTGAGCTTCCCAGAGAAATACTTTGTGTTGAGCCACTGAAAGACACAACTACAGGCCAGGATTTGTTCAATAATGTTGAGAACTGTGTTGAAAGAACTGGGCTGGTTTGGAACAAAATAGAAAGTGTAACAACCGATGGAGTGAGTGATTTGACTGGAAAAAACGTAGGTCTCGTGAAGTTGATAAAAAAATTAATGAAGAACATCCTGACCATACGCCCTTACCTCTCCACTGTGTCATCCATCAGGAAAGTCTGTGTAACGCTGCATTGAATATCAAGCATGTTATTTTCAGTGTGGTAAACCTCATCAGAGCCAGGGCACTTAACCACATGCAGTTCAGGGCACTGCTGGAAGATTTTGAAACTGAATATTATATTATCTACCACAGCAGTGTCCACAGACTGAGCCTGGCCAAGATATTGAGGCGAGTGTGGGATCTCAAGGAAGGAATAATTATGATCCTGGAGATGAATGGTTTTGTTTGTGACTTTGTTACTAACATATGAGGAGTGGAAGTCATACTTCATGTTTGCTATTGGCACTATGGAAAGTTGAATGAACTGAATGTCAAATTTCAGGGCAATAGCTTGTTTGCACATGAACTGTATGTGCACGTTAAATCATTTCAGGCAAAGCTCTTCTTGTTCTCTAGGCAAGCAGGTAAAAACAGGTTTTGCCATCTTCCTTTGCTGAAACAGAAAACCATTTCTTGTGAAACGGCTGACAAGTTGACAAGTGCGATGTGGAATTTGAAAGGAGGTTCCAAGACTTCAAGAACCTGGAACCACTCTTCAATATCCTCAGTTCGCCATTTAGTTCAGAAGCTGATTCAGCCCCAGAGGATATACAGTTAGAGTTGCTTGATCTGCAGATTATGACCTGAAGGAGAATTTCAATCAGAAATTCTGCTGGCGTTTTATGGATTTTTGCCAGCAGCTGCAATTCCACACTTTGAAAATTTTGCTGCCAAACTTTTGTCACCATTTGGCCCCACATGTGATCAAGCTTTTTCTTGCATGAAAATGAAGAAGTATAAGAAAAGATCGATGTTGAATGACTGCAATTTGAATGCAGTCATGTGAAACCAGTAAAATGGTTCCACAGTTCAAGAGCATTATCCAAAAAACGAATTCTCATTAATTATAATTGTAACTTATGGTCAGCTTATATGTAAATTATGTTCGTTCATCTTCATAGTTGTTATAAACTTTTGTTGATATAATAATGAATAGTAAAATCTTATTATCAATTAGAAACTGTTTTAATTCGTATTTTAAAATGTAATGTACACGTCTATTAGAGTGTGAATGTGAAATAAAATGACAAGTACTTGGTTATAATCAATTTTATACATTATAAATTTTAATTGAAGTAGACAAAATATTTATGCGGCCTGCCTTTAACAATAAAGTTTTCAATGCGGCCCTCCGTCGAAAAAGTTTACCCACCCCTGCTCCAGCACAAAAATTAACATGATAGATAGAGATAAATATAATAATAAAAAAATTCCATTATTTAATTACAGTAAATGCGATCGATCTGAAATTTTGATGCTTCGTTTTCATCATCGGCACAAAACTGCCTGCAAAATTTCAGCTCGCTAGCTTACGAGCAAGTGGGTTAAAAATCCATCCAAAGTTTTTTTCGGAAAGCAAGGGCTCAAACAGACACCACAAGTTAATGTAAAGGATTTTAAAAAACATGCAACAGCAAAAAAAAAGAAATAAAATAGCCTGCCAACTGCCAACAAAGCTCGGGCTTTACAGAGCCCTCGTCAAAACCATTGTCCATTATGGATGTGAGACCTGGACACTAATGGCAACCATTGACAGCAAGGGGCCGTCCATAAAGTGCGTCACACTATTTTTGACAATTTTTGACCACCCTCCCCTCTGTCACAAATCTCGGGACACAACGTAAGTCACACTTTCGAAAAAACAATTAAATTAACACCTAATTAAAATATTTAATTTAATACTTAAACTACACTTCACTATTAAAATGGTTTAAAATATAAAATGTCCACTTAAAAGTAGAGATATACCGGAATCAAAATTTTGAAATCTTGCCGGAGCCGGATTTTTCCGGATTTATAAAGTGAAATCCGGCCTGAGCCGGAGTCAGATTAGTTAAAATGGCTTGATTCCGGATTTGCCGGAGCCCTTATGAATATACAGTATATAAATTAGTGCTCTACCTGCCTGCCGTGAAATCCTGCCGGAGCCGAAGCCGGTTTTGTTAAAATAGCCGGATGCCGGATTTCCCGCACAGGGCCGGCTTTAGGCATAGGAAAACTAGGCAGCCACCTCGAGGCTCCAATTAGTCTCATCATTAGTGGGGGGCCTTGCACAAGAATCTTTCCATATTTAATTGTTATTTTTCTAATACAATTAGGGCCACCAAATTCACTTCGCCTAAGGCCTCCAATTCCCTGAGGCAGCCCTGTCCCGGAGCTGGAGCCGAAATCTGGTACAACCCTATTTAAAAGAATTATAATCAGATTATTAAAATGACTTTAATAGTAGAATATTTAATTGTCATAGTTATTCATTGAAACAGTAACTCAATCTAGATCGAATTTGAAAACAAAAATTGCAAAAATTAGACTTGACAATTGTATAATATACATCATTTATGTGCTACCAATACATTTAAAATGGCTGAGGTCAAGTTATAGATAATCTTCCGATTATGCAATCTATTGACATAGGATAAGAAGTAGATTAGCGAAACTTGACCTCACCCAGTGTTTAATAATAAAAAGGAAACAAAACAATTTGGCTTTAAAAAAGACTAGATTGACAAATTATGGACCAACTCTTGTGCTATATTGAATCTTTTTATTATGGTCCTGTGAATTAAGTTTCATTCAAAAATATTCACTGGATAAATTCTTATCCTGGTAAGGTGAAGTGTTCATCCATAGTTATGACTGACATCAATCTTTCAACATCATCGTTTCCTGGAAGGATAATTGCAGACAGATCAACTCGTCCTCATCTAGCCACTCAACATCCTCTGCATGTGCATTTTCTATTCTGGCAATAACTGCCATGGGTTCTCTTTGCCTTCTAGAAGCGATTCTCAAAGGACGGATGCGTTTTATCTGAGTTGATTCTTGAAAAGTTTGGGTGTGCACATTCACCTGCGCTGAATGCTCTGTGTTGTCTTGCATGTTTCTTCAACATTGTGTGTGAGGCCAAATATAAGTGACATTCTTTGCAAATTCGATCAAGTAAGCTGGTCTGCAAAGATGGACAATAAAGATCATATGGTTTTACTTTGAAAACTCCTGTTGATCTCGGCATAATGCCAATCAAATTTGAGATTTTGTGCAAGGAAGAAAACTTATGAGAATCTGCATCTTCTCTTTCTGAAGCTCTAAGTCCATCAGTTGTTTGGTTAATTGTGATCAGAGGAATGAAAGAATCTCGAAGGCAGAACGTTGAAATATGAGCCTCGAACTTTGTCGCAACATTTCATGTCCTGATATTTAAAAAATGTTGAGTGAAATATTGGCTGGTGCGAGCCTGATTGTAAAACTATTCCTGATTCTTCGATATGAGTCATGCTACATCCGATTCAGATTTATAAACAACACATTCAGGAGATTCTCTTTTCATGCTATTTTGACAAAAAACGAGTTCAAATGTTTCACAAAATTTGTGAAAATTATTTTTAAAGCTATTTAAATTTTACTTTTAAAAAATTTAAAACAAAAATAAGAAAAAATTTTTTTTTGAAAAAAATCAATGTGTGACATCATACATGGCCGGATCACACTCCCCCCCTGTCACAAACTGTCACACTTCCATACACTCCCCTCCCTGGAGCGTGATGTATTTTATGGACGGCCACAAAGCTGCAGTCATTTGAAAACAAATGCACGAGGAAAATTCTCCAGATCTCCTATTTAGAACACAAGACCAATGAATATGTCTGGAACAGAATAGACTCTGTTGCGGGTCGGCAAGAAACCATTATAGCAAAAATTAAGAGACGTAAGATGGTATGGTTTGGTCATGTACTGCGACAAATACCCTGACAAAAATTATCCTTCAAGGCACAGTAGGGCCGGCGATGAGGCCGACAGCGGAAAAACTGGCTTGACAACATAAAGGAATGAACAAGGATGAGATTGAACGAATTACTGGCCGCCGCTCAAGACAGGCAAATGTGGAGATCGTTGTCTGTTCATGTCTACATGCGCTCCCCCCAACGGGACTGATGATAATGATGCCATTGACAGATCATGAATATATTTTTTTTTAAACTATCGGTCAATATAACACGCACGCACCGCGCGACAGGAAAGTATTAATTAAACAACCCGTAAAAACAAAGATTTTGACTATAAATCTATATCTTTAAAAATCAAAGTATGTATGTATATATGTATGCATGTATGTATGTATGTATGTATGTATGTATGTATGTATGTATGTATGTATGTATGTATGTATGTATGTATGTATGTATATGTATGTATGTATGTATGTATGTATGTATGTATGTATGTATGTATGTATGTATGTATGTATGTATGTATGTATGTATGTATGTATGTATGTATGTATGTATGTATGTATGTATGTATGTATGTATGTATGTATGTATGTATGTATGTATGTATGTATGTATGTATGTATGTATGTATGTATGTATGTATGTATGTATGTATGTATGTATGTATGTATGTATGTATGTATGTATGTATGTATGTATGTATGTATGTATGTATGTATGTATGTATGTATGTATGTATGTATGTATGTATGTATGTATGTATGTATGTATGTATGTATGTATGTATGTATGTATGTATGTATGTATGTATGTATGTATGTATGTATGTTATGTCCTTTATAGCTGACTAAACCATTCAACCGAACGTCATGAAACTTTTGGAGACTTGTGAGTACGCTCCTGGGATGGTAACTGGCAACTTTTTTGTGTGCAAAATTTAACACTCATGGGGCGCCGGGGGCCCATAATATGATTGTTTTCTTATATGAGCTATATAAAAATTAGTTTAGCCGTTAACTATTAGGTAAATTGATGGATCTTAACCAAACTTTGTATATAACAACTTGGTAGCCAATATTGAAATACTATAGGGCACTAATTTCCTAATGTCCATTTTTTCGGGGCTGGGTGTCCAAAATGTCTTTTTTTCATTAACGTTTAACGTTCCCCATTTAATTATTAAATATCTTGAGAAATAAAGATAAATATATCCACTATGAAATTGATTGAAAAAATGTGTTTTGAACTTGACATCTTGCGCACTTAATGTCATTTTTTGCTTATATGAGCTTTATAAAAATTATTTTATGCGTTAGGTACTGAGTAAATGAATGGATCTTAACCAAACTTTGTATATAAAAACTTGGTAGCCCATTTTAAAATAACAAAGGGCACTGCACTGCAAATGTCCAATTGTTCAGGGCTGCGGGCCCAAAATGTGTTTTTTCGCATATGCTTGAGATATTATTCGCCATTCTATTTTTAACGATCTTGAGAAATATATCAATTATAAAACTGAATTAAAATGAACAGGTTTTCAAAATGTACCTCTTGAACCGAATGGGCCCGGGGGCCCCTTATTGTATTTTTTCCTGATATTAGCTATATAAAAATTAGTTTAAGTGTTAGATAATGAGAAAATAACTGGATTTTGACCAAAATCAGTATATAAAAACTTAAGAGCCTATATTAAATTACTATGGGGCACTGAACACTTAATGTCGATTTCTCCCGGGGCTTGGGGCCTTAAATGTGTTTTTTTTTACTAAACTTTTAATATTGTATTCCCAGTTCAATTTGACACGATATTGCGAAATATAGATAAATATATTTATATATTTGTTATGAAATTGATGGAAATGAACAGATTTTCAAACTTCGTATGTTAAACTGATGGGCCCGGTGACACTTAATGTAATTCCCTTTTTAACTATATGTATTGCTTTTTACTGAGATCGTTGCAACGCATGACGGGTCTGCTTGTCCCTTATATATGAGACATAACTAAAATTATTGATTATGTGCAATATAATATTCACCGCGCGACAAACATTTACAGACTGAAACTGACCGAACTCTCCTTGCTATAAACACGGGGATGTGGTCATCGATGACTGGAGTGAACTCCAGTGACACGTGGATGTCAACAATAGTAGACCGCTACATAGAGTAACATAGAGATAAACTAATAATGCATTAATTTAATTACGGTAAATTCGATCGATCTGAAATTTTGATGCAATGCATTGTTAGGTGACACGAGTCTATATGCAAAACTTTAGCTCAATAGCATCCCGGGAAGTGGGTCATTTTTTACTTTGTTTTTCCTCCCGACGAGACCACGACAGACAGAGAGAGACGACGGTGAAGTTATTATAAGGGATTTAAAAATGTTGTTGAATATAATACGCACCGCGACACTCTAACATAAAAATTAACATGCTACATAGAGATAAATAGAGGTAATCTGAAAATGCATTAATTTAATTAAAGTACATTCGATCGATCTGAAATTTTGATAGATCGTCGGCACGAGCCTGCCTGCAGCTCGCTAGCATACGAGGAAGTGGGTTAAAAATAGATCCTAATTTTTTTCAAGGCATCAAGGAGACGCCACGAGTTAATATAAAGGATTAAAAAAACATGCATTTGTAAATGTTTTAATTTGGATTTCTATGTATGCCGATATCAGCCTTTGAGTAATGGAACTTTGCCTGGATACACAATTAACATTTGAAGGGATATAATATAATGAGTTTATTTGTTATTTTTACATTCGTCTACCTATTAATTTAAAGTCTTTATTACTAATGATTACCGTATATACTTGTTCGCAAGCCGACCTTTTTTGGACAAAATCTAGGGGAAAAAGTGGGGAGGGGGGTCGGATTATGAGCGGGTCATAGGTGATTTCTGCATGGATATTGAATATCGGTGTTGTTATTGTAGATTATCGAGGTCCTTTTCTATATTCTACAAGATTCGACTGCTCTATCAGAAGCTATAATATATTATTAAAAAGCAGCACTTACCTTATTTAATCATTTTATTTTATTTTTGTGAACGTTTTAATAAATCGTTTTACAAATTTTGTTTTCAACCACGGATTTTAATGTACGCGCTTTCGTCATTTGCTTAACAAAGAGCAGAAAGACAAAGCTGTCCTATTATTTTTGGGGGGTAGGCTTGCGATCGGGTTATACACTTTTAATACTTTTCCCTTCCGAAAGTGTGTGTGTGTGTGTTTCGGCTTATGAACAAACGGGCTATAGAACGGGTATATACGGTAATTTTATTTTATAATTTCTAATGATTAATTAGAGATTATCTTTGTTCTGTCACAAGAAAGCATGAGTTTTAGTTTAGTGAGAATCTTTGGGAAATTTACTTCAAATACCTCAAGTATAGATGACTGTTACATTACATAAAAGAGACATTAATTAAAAACTAAAGAACAACAGTAACATTACACTCACACTGTGTTGGAACTGATTTCATGCAAAGAAATATTTCCACCTAATGATGGCTCTAAGTGTGAAGCCAGACCAAATTGCAACATTTTTGGAGAAGCAACTATTTTATAAATGTTATATTCTAAGCTATTTTTCTTATTCCTATGGTTATGAGGAAATGTTGGAGTATTTTATTTATGTAACGCGTATATTTCCAGCAAAGTGTAGCAGCATACAAGAGCGTCTGCTGTATCTAGAAGACAACTTTAAAGAAAAAAACTAATTGTACTTATGAGTATTATCTCCAGCCGTCTTTGTTAACTCTATTTACCAATATGTATCTTTTTTTTAACCTACAAATGACTGGAAGCCTGGTGCTCCTCACATACATTCATCCAGTTATCCATTTATTGATCCAGTCGTTAGTGAATACCTGAATCCAAACGTATGTCGGCTCTCTTCGTCCATCTCAATGGTTTTCCCAGGTTCGATTAATTTTTTGTTTCACTGAGACCACCCAAATTTAAACAGAATGTTCCCTGGTTCAATTCAACTGTGAGTTCCTTGAAACAAGTCAATGTTTGATCCACTGGGTCCAGCATGCAACTGTCTGTTCCTCTGGTCCATCCATCTGTCTGTTACCATTTTCCACGAATCTGTCTGTTTCTCCTAACCGCGCATTTTTTCTAATCTACCCATCAGACTGTTCCAATTATCCACCCATCAGTCTGTTCCCCCTATCCAACCATCAGTCTGTTCCCCTAGTCCACCCATCAATCTGTTCCAATATTCCACACATCAGTCTGTTCTTCTAGTCCACCCATCAGTCTGTTACCCTAGTCCACCCATCAGTCTTTTCCCCTGGTCCACCCATCAGTCTGTTCCCCTAGTCTACCCATCAGTCTGTTCCCCTAGTCCACCCATCAGTCTGTTCCCCTAGTCCACCCATCAGTCTGTTCCCCTAGTCCTACCATCAGTCTGTTCCCCTGGTCCATCCATCAGTCTGTTCACCTAGTCCACCCATCAGTCTGTTCCCCTGGTCCACCCATCAGTATGTTCCTCTAGTCCACCTATCAGTCTGTTCCCCTAGTCCACCCATCAGTCTGTTCCCCCTAGTCCACCCATCAGTTTTTCCACTGATTCAACCATCAGTCCGTTCGCCCTATCCACCCATCAGTCTGTTCCCCTGGTCCACGCATCAGTCTGTTCCCCTATTCCACCCATCAGGCTGTTCCCCCTATCCAACCATCAGTCTGTTCCACTGATTCAACCATCAGTATGTTCCCCTGGTCAACCTATCAGTCTGTTCCCCTACCACCCATTAGTCTGTTCCCCTGGTCCACCCATAAGTCTGTTCCCCTAGTCCACCCATCAGGCTGTTCCCCCTATCCACCCATCAGTCTGTTCCCCTAGTCCACCCATCAGTCTGTTCCCCTATTCCACCCATCAATCTGTTCCACTGATTCAACCATCAGTCTGTTCCCTCTAGTCCACCCATCAGTCTGTTCCACTGATACAACCATCAGTCTGTTCCCCCTATCCACCCATCAGTCTGTTCCCCTGGTCCACGCATCAGTCTGTTCCGCTATTCCACCCATCAGTCTATTCCCCCTATCCATCCATCAGTCTGTTCCCCTGGTTCACCCATCAGTCTGTTCCTCTGGTCCACCCATCAGTCTGTTCCACCTATCCACCATCAGTCTGTTCCCCTGGTCCACCCATCAGTCTATTCCCCTGCTCCAGCCATCAGTCTGTTCCCCTGATCCACTCATCAGTCTGTTACACCTATCCACCCATCAGTCTGTTCCTCTGGTCCTACCATCAGTCTGTTCCCCTAGTCCACCATCAGTCTGTTCCACCTATCCACCCATCAGTCTGTTCCACCTATCCACCCATCAGTCTATTCCCCTGGTCCACCCATCAGTCTGTTCCCCTGGTCCGCCCATCAGTCTGTTCCTCTAGTCCACCCATAAGTCTGTTTCCCTAGTCCACCCATCAGTCTGTTCCCCTGGTCCACCCATCATTCTGTTCCCCTAGTCCACCCATCAGTCTGTTCCTCTAGTCCACCCATCAGTCTGTTCCAATATTCCACCCATCAGTCTGTTCCCCTAGTCCACCCATCAGTCTGTTCCCCTAGTCCACCCATCAGTCTGTTCCCATGGTCCACCCATCAGTCTGTTCCTCTAGTCCACCCATCAGTCTTTTCCCCTGGTCTACCCATCAGTCTGTTCCTCTAGTCCACCCATCAGTCTGTTCCCCTGGTTCACCCATCAGTCTGTTCCTCTGGTCCACCCATCAGTCTGTTCCACCTATCCACCATCAGTCTGTTCCCCTGGTCCACCCATCAGTCTATTCCCCTGCTCCAGCCATCAGTCTGTTCCCCTGATCCACCCATCAGTCTGTTACACCTATCCACCCATCAGTCTGTTCCTCTGGTCCTACCATCAGTCTGTTCCCCTAGTCCACCATCAGTCTGTTCCACCTATCCACCCATCAGTCTGTTCCACCTATCCACCCATCAGTCTGTTCCCCTGGTCCACCCATCAGTCTGTTCCCCTGGTCCGCCCATCAGTCTGTTCCTCTAGTCCACCCATAAGTCTGTTTCCCTAGTCCACCCATCAGTCTGTTCCCCTGGTCCACCCATCATTCTGTTCCCCTAGTCCACCCATCAGTCTGTTCCTCTAGTCCACCCATCAGTCTGTTCCAATATTCCACCCATCAGTCTGTTCCCCTAGTCCACCCATCAGTCTGTTCCCCTAGTCCACCCATCAGTCTGTTCCCATGGTCCACCCATCAGTCTGTTCCTCTAGTCCACCCATCAGTCTTTTCCCCTGGTCTACCCATCAGTCTGTTCCTCTAGTCCACCCATCAGTCTGTTCCCCTGGTCCACCCATCAGTCCGTTCCTCTAGTCCACCCATAAGTCTGTTCCTCTAGTCCACCCATCAGTCCGTTCCTCTAGTCCACCCATAAGTCTGTTCCCCTAGTCCACCCATCAGTCTGTTCCCCTAGTCCACCCATCAGTCTGTTCCCCTAGTCCACCCATCAGTCTGTTCCCCTGGTCCACCCATCAGTCTGTTCCCCTAGTCCACCCATCAGTCTGTTCCCCTAGTCCACCCATCAGTCTGTTCCCTTAGTCCACCCATCAGTCTGTTCCCCTGGTCCACCAATCAGTCTGTTCCCCTAGTCCACCCATCAGTCTGTTCCCCTAGTCCACCCATCAGTCTGTTCCCCTGGTCCACCCATCAGTCTTTTCCCCTGGTCCACCCATCAGTCTGTTCCTCTAGTCCACCCATCAGTCTGTTCCTCTAGTCCACCCATCAGTCTGTTCCAATATTCCACCCATCAGTATGTTCCCCTAGTCCACCCATCAGTCTGTTCCCCTGGTCCACCCATCAGTCTGTTCCCCTAGTCCACCCATCAGTCTGTTCCCCTAGTCCACCCATCAGTCTGTTCCCCTAGTCCACCCATCAGTCTGTTCCTCTAGTCCACCCATCAGTCTGTTCCTCTAGTCCACCCATCAGTCTGTTCCAATATTCCACCCATCAGTCTGTTCCCCTAGTCCACCCATCAGTCTGTTCCCCTGGTCCACCCATCAGTCTGTTCCCCTATTCCACCCATCAGTCGGTTCCCCTAGTCCACCCATCAGTCTGTTCCTCTAGTCCACCCATCAGTCTGTTCCTCTAGTCCACCCATCAGTCTGTTCCAATATTCCACCCATCAGTCTGTTCCCCTAGTCCACCCATCAGTCTGTTCCCCTGGTCCACCCATCAGTCTGTTCCCCTAGTTCACCCATCAGTCGGTTCCCCTAGTCCACCCATCAGTCTGTTCCCCTAGTCCACCCATCAGTCTGTTCCCCTAGTCCACCCATCAGTCTGTTCCCCTAGTCCACCCATCAGTCTGTTCCCCTAGTCCACCCATTAGTGTTCTCCCTTCCCATTTTTCCAAAGTCCCTCAGTTGAATTCACATATATTTTTGATGGTGTATTTTCAAGCAGTTGTGGGATTCGCGGCGTGGCGAGTCGCGTTGACAAGACGGTGGAGAGAGAGAGAGAGGGAGACAGAGAATGTGGGGGGATAGATTCTGGGAGAAAAGAGAAGCTTCCGTGTGGGAGGGAACATGTTTAGCGATGTGAAGAAGGTGAGAGGGGGCCGATGGGGGCTGGGAGTGTTGAAATCTCAAGGGCGGTGGCGCTGTAAAGAAATGCCGGTCATAAGGGCAATGAAGACTTACGTCTGCTGAGCGTTGCTGCGACCCACCAGTGACAACAAGGTTTTCATTCTTTCACTTGGACTAGACTTTAGAGTTGAGAGTTGTTTTCCTACAATCACATATCCGTTTTAATTTACAGTTACTTTAATCACTTACACGTGAGTTTATTTTTATGAATTTGTTTGTTGCGCGGTGTGTTGGCTGTTTCTTCACCATTTTATTTTCTCTCGATCTATTTACAACTTTACCTATTCTGAAATGAGCGCAAATTTTGTATTTAAAAGAAAACGGGTGGTTGAAATATATACATATTCTTCTCTTACTTCAGAATTATATTGACATTCGAACAAATAGTATTTCATACTTTAAATAAATCTACAAAAACTTTTGTTTGTAGTTATTGTTATTGGGTTTCGCAAGCCAGATGAAGCGAAATACAAAAGTTAATCGGAACAAAAGAAACGAAACTATTAATAATTGAATTATTAAAAAAAATAAAAATCCTTAATTATGTTGTAAACATTTCGATGGAAATGATAAGGGAAACGGTAAACAATTTCTATATTTATTTTTGTACATCCCAGAACAAGGGCTCTAACTTGTGCACGCTCCCCCCTCCCCCTCCCCCGTCAAAACACCGGTAAGCAGTGTCCTAATCGGGTATTCCCCTACTATAAACTATGAGTACAAAGGTTTAATGGGTCTAACGTTGAATCATAAATAAGCTGGTATACGGTATAGTATTTCTCCGTGATCGTTGAGACCCGCCATAAATCACGACAATGGATTCTTAAGTTCAGATCCGATCTTAGCGCCAGACAAGTTTGATTACTCTGCGTCTATCGTTGACATATGCGGTTTGCCGTAAAAACCAATTCACCACAATCACTGTGCAACCATGGTCTCAATCTTTATTTTTTTATATATTTTTTTTTAGGGGTTTCCCTTTACCGTAGAATTCACTCTTCATCAGATCAGCTTGATTGTCTTTTAAAGCAGTGAATATTTTATAAACGAACATTTAAATAATTGTGGCACACGCCTTGACACAGAGGCTAAATATGATATACTTGTTGTCTAAATATGACAGATATATAGAATAGATCTGACTAACTCAATATTTTATGACATTTTCCAAGACTGCTTTCTTTCTGACGTTGGTGGCGAAATTCTTGTCTCGTCCGGGAGGCGCTAGTCCCCTTAGCTACACTACATAACATCTGCAATATAATGGGAGATATACTGGGGGATATAATGGGAGATATACTGGGATATATAATGGGAGATATAATGGGATATATAATGGGAGATATAATTAGAGATATCTTCTTCTCTCAGTATATGACACATCAATCATATAAACTTGTCAGCTTAATTGACTAACTATAAAATATTTATTGGTTATCTAGAACATATGCATGTTCTGAATGTAAAAGATTTATTGACTTTCCAGAACAGACCTGTAAACTTAATATTACAAAGCTATTGACTATGTAGGAAAGATATATTTATCAAATGTGAGAGATCTATTGACTATCTAGAAAAGATTTGTAAGCTAAATATGACTGTAATATCAGATCTATAATTCCTATTGGGGAGATCTTTTGATTAAGTTTTAGATTTCTATTTCCTAAAACTAAATTTGATTGACCAATGAATTTAATTCATAATCATATAAAAATAAAAGTGTTAGCTACGTTGACTAATTATTATTTTAGTATTGGTTTACTGTGTCAGTTTAAAAGAAAATGTGAGAGATCTACTGACGGGGTATAAAAAAAAAGAAAGAAAGGAATAATTTTTAGAGTTGAATTTTGTTTTATTATCTTTTAAAAATATTTTTTTAAAATACCGAAATTTCGATCACTTAAATCTCAAACTGATCATCAGACAAAGATGCAATCATGTCTTACATTTATGGAGCATTATTTCACATAAACATGACAGGTTATTAGGCGTGTAACAGGCTTGATTTCTGTTGATAGGTGGGAGGGGGGGGTTGTATAATTTTAATGTCGAGTAATGGAGAGGACCATGACTAGATTCAATCTGAGGGTTTATCACACAAATATGAATAGATCTTATTTTGTTCTTGTAAATAAACAACTTCAAATAAAAATTTAATTAACTTCACTAAACAGCCCCAACTTTACAATTTCTAACATCTTCTAGTTAACTGTCTTAGAAAGATTTCACTGAACCCTCCTACAAAGACCTTACTTACCTCCCCTAAAATCTCATTTTGTTACTCCGCTAAATGTAAAGACTCTTGCTCAACCCCCCTAAATAACTCTTACTTATCTCCCCTGACCATTCTTACTTACCTCCCGTTAATAACTCTTACTTACCTCGCCTGAAAACTCTTTAAAAAAAAACTCCAATAAAGCTCATACTTACCTCCCTTTAAAGCAGCAATTTACCTCCCATAAACAGCTCATAATTAGCTCCCCCCCCCTCAACATCTCTTACTAAGTGACCACCTTCAAACACGGTTTGAGTGATGGCTGTTCAGAGATGATCGTCTTGTAATAACTCAACTTAGGGACATTTAGAATATTCTATAAAAACAGGGTAAGTGAAAGAGAATTAAATATAAAGTAAGAAAATAATTGAATAACGGTCGAGAAAGAATTTTGACCTGTGTTCACCTGTGAAGGTGACAAGTCGGAATGACACAAGGTTCCATGTGTGTACTGTATTACTGGACTTAGATCCCCCCAACTCCTCGAAAGTTCTTAGATATGACTAAAATTATTTCCAACGATTTGATTGAACGGTCTATAGAGTAATTGAATAAACACTTGTTTAGTTGAATAAAGCCTAGATTATGTAACACACGTAGATTAAGCGACTCAACTGTAGATTAGTTTAATTAACCCTGAATTAATTAGTTGAATTAACCCTGAATTAATTAGTTGAATTAACCCTGAATTAATTTGTTGAATTAACCCTGAGTTAATTAGTTGAAGTAACCCTGATTTAATTAGTTGAATTAACCCTGAGTTAATTAGTTGAGTTAACCCTAAGTTAATAAGTTGAATTAACCCTGATTTAATTAGTTGAATTAACCCTGATTTAATTAGTTGAATTAACACTGAGTTAATTAGTTGAATTAACAGTGAGTAATTAGTTGAATTAACCCTGAATTAATTAGTTGAATTAACGCTGAAGTAATTAGTTGAATTAACCCTGAGTTAATTAGTTGAATTAACCCTGAGTTAATTAGTTGCATTAACCCTGAGTTAATTAGTTGGATTAACCCTGAGTTAATTAGTTGAAATAACGCTGAAGTAATTAGTTGAATTAACCCTGAGTTAATTAGTTGAATTAACCCTGAGTTTATTAGTTGAATTAACCATGAGTTAATTAGTTGAATTAACCCTGAGTTAATTAGTTGCGTTAAACCTGAGTTAATTAGTTAAATTAACCCTGAGTTAATTAGTTGAATTAACCCTGAGTTAATTAGTTGAATTTACCCTGAGTTAATTAGTTGAATTAACCCTGAGTTAATTAGTTGAATTAACCCTGAGTTAATAAGTTGAATTAACCCTGAGTTAATAAGTTGAATTAACCCTGAGTTAATTAGTTGAATTAACCCTGAGTTAATTAGTTGAATTAACCCTGAGTTAATTAGTTGAATTTACCCTGAGTTAATTAGTTGAATTAACCCTGAGTTAATTAGTTGAATTAACCCTGAGTTAATTAGTTGAATTTACCCTGAGTTAATTAGTTGAATTAACCCTGAGTTAATTAGTTGAATTAACCCTGAGTTAATAAGTTGAATTAACCCTGAGTTAATAAGTTGAATTAACCCTGAGTTAATTAGTTGAATTAACCCTGAGTTAATTAGTTGAATTAATCCTGAGTTAATTAGTTGCATTAACCCTGAGTTAATAAGTTAAATTAACCCTGAGTTAATTAGTTGAATTAACCCTGAGTTAGTTAGTTGAATTAACCCTGAGTTAATAAGTTGAATTAACCCTGAGTTAATTAGTTGAATTAACCCTGAGTTAATTAGTTGAATTAACCCTGAGTTAATTAGTTGCATTAACCCTGAGTTAATTAGTTGAATTAACCCTTAGTTAATTAGTTGAGTTAACCCTGAGTTAATTAGTTGAATTAACCCTGAGTTAATTAGTTGAGTTAACCCTGAGTTAATTAGTTAAGTTAACCCTGAGCTAATTAGTTGAATTAACCCTGAGTTAATTAGTTGAATTAACCCTGAGTTAATCAGTTGAATTAATCCTGAGTTAATTAGTTGAATTAACCCTGAGTTAATTAGTTGAGTTAACCCTGAGTTAATTAGTTGAATTAACCCTGAGTTAATTAGTTGAGTTAACCCTGAGTTAATTAGTTGAGTTAACCCTGAGTTAATTAGTTGAATTAACCCTGAGTTAATTAGTTGAATTAACCCTGAGTTAATTAGTTGAATTAAAACTGAGTTAATTAGTTGAATTAACCCTGAGTTATATAGTTAAATTAACCCTGAGTTAATTAGTTGAATTAACCCTGAGTTAATTAGTTGAATTAACCCTGCGTTAATTAGTTTAGTTAACCCTGAGTTAATTAGTTGAATTAACCCTGAGTTAATTAGTTGAATTATCATTGAGTTAATTAGTTGAATTAAACCTGAGTTAATTAGTTGAATTAACCCTGAATTAATTAGTTGGATTAACCCTGAGTTAATTAGTTGAATTAAACCTGAGTTAATTAGTTGAATTAACCCTGAGTTAATTATTTGAATTAACCCTGAGTTAATTAGTTGAATTAAACCTGAGTTAATTAGTTGAATAAAACCTGAGTTAATTAGTCGAATTAACCCTGAGTTAATTAGTTGAATTAACCCTGAGTTAATTAGTTGATTTAAACCTGAGTTAATGAAAAGCTTATCTCACCCTACCCCACCCCACCCCCTGTTACCTTTGTATGGGGCAGCTCATGTTTTTATAAGTGAGAGGGTAGGGGGTAGAGTTGACGTCGACGCTGTGGTATTTGAGCAACCATTCAGCGTACATCATGCCATGTAGTAAAAGCTGTGGTATTTGAGCAACCATTCAGCGAACATCATGCCATTTAGTAAAAGCTGTGGTATTTGAGCAACCATTCAGCGAACATCATGCCATTTAGTAAAAGCTGTGGTATTTGAGCACACCATTCAGCGTACATCATCCCATTTAGTAAAAGCTGTTCGTATTTGAGCACACCATTCAGCGTACATCATGCCATTTAGTAAAAGCTGTGGTATATGAGCACACCATTCAGTGTACATCATCCCATTTAGTAAAAGCTGTGGTATTTGAGCACACCATTCAGCGTACATCATGCCATTTAGTAAAAGCTGTGGTATTTGAGCACACCATTCAGCGTACATCATGCCATGTAGTAAAAGCTGTGGTATATGAGCACACCATTCAGCGTACATCATGCCATTTAGTAAAAGCTGTGGTATTTGAGCACACCATTCAGCGTACATCATGCCATTTAGTAAAAGCTGTGGTATTTGAGCACACCATTCAGCGTACATCATGCCATGTAGTAAAAGCTGTGGTATTTTAACCCATAGCCAGATAAAAGAAAAATAGAACTAAACTGCAAAATGAAAGTGACAAAGGAAGTCTTCAGAGATGTGTTTCCCTTCAGTTAAAATCAAATGTGTCTATTTACGTGTGTTAGTTTCTGTTCGTGATTGCCTGTTTGTGTCAGTGTGAGCGTGTGACTATTGACGTGTCTGTGTGTGTTTGGGCTCAGAGACCAAAGCAGTTCCCCTCCAAGTAGCAAACTAATGATTTATTACAAGAAACCCTCCAAATTCCAGGCCCTTACCCCGCCCCTTTTTTTCTCATCTCTTCCCCTCACCATCCCATTCAATTGTCTGATTGTCCATCTTGTGTTTTGCCCACTTGCCATTGAAAGCCGTAGAAAGACATTCTCCTTTACCCCGCGACCCACCGCCACTAGCATCACGCGGCTTTTGTGTCTCCTGAAGTGAACTCAGGGGTGTAGCCGTAATGTGGTTCAAGTGAACTCAGGGGTGTAGCCCTAATGTGGTTCAAGTGAACTCAGGGGTGTAGCCCTAATGTGGTTCAAGTGAACTCAGGGGTGTAGCCGTAATGTGGTTCAAGCGAACTCAGGGGTGTAGCCGTAATGTGGTTCAAGTGAACTCAGGGGTGTAGCCGTAATGTGGTTCAAGTGAACTCAGGGGTGTAGCCCTAATGTGGTTCAAGTGAACTCAGGGGTGTAGCCCTAATGTGGTTCAGCTGTTGAGAGTTTCAAGAAGTAGTTTACTTCAAATTTGCCGCCATTACATATTATGATATAACTCACAAAATCAATTAGTGGCTGGTTCGCTCTAATGAAATTAAAATGAAAACATGATAAAAAAATATTTAAATTCATTTATTTGATGAGCATTGCATAAACTTGTAAGTTACAAACAAGTTTATTTGACAAAACAATGTGTTCAAATTAAATTTAAAAAAAAACAACAAATTAGCGCAACCCGCATTCAAGACGTATCTTACCATTATAACTGACGCCACTTGAACATTTAAAGTTGCAATTTTCTGTAGCTTTTTATGTCACGGATTTAACTTATTCAAAGAAAAGTGAACATTAAGCTATCAGTATCACTTCCAGACTTCAAAGTCATTTCAGAAGTTTCCCGGAATTGAGAATTGTTAAGTTTTAGGGACAACTGTTAGGTAGAGTTTATCATTTTGTTACATTGCCAACTGTATGATTTTGAAGCTACATGAATCCGTAATTAAATTTGTAAACAAGTGTCCATCCATCCCTGTGGCGCTACAGCCCATGCAGGGCTTTGGCCTGCCTCACCACTTCCTTCCATTCAGGCCTAACCAATTCCTTTCTTCTCCAAGATTGGATGCACAGATGCTGTAGATCTTTCTCTCCATCATCTATCCAGCTAACTCTAGGTCTTCCATTTGAATCGTTTTCCTCTGGGGTTTTGGTGGTCCACCCTCTTTATTCCTCTGTCATTTGGCATTCTTTCTAAGTGTCCTGCCCAGCGCAGTCAGCCCTTTTAAAATTTATGGTTGCTACTATCGTGGGATCCTGGTATAGACTGTACAGTTCATGGTTGGTTCGTAAGCTCCATGGTAAACATGTATACTGAGTCTATATACAAATGACATGTTATCTTTTACATCAGGCTCTGAAATCTCTGCTTCTTCAATTCCCAACATTCTTGATTGGTGGAGATTGGACGCTGCTCTTTAATTCTATTGGACGCGTCGTAGCTAATGGCATATATAACGAGCGCTTCATAAATAAAGGATACACTCGTAGTTTAGGAAGCGCCATTTCATTGTCTGAGATGGTGGTCAAGGGGTATGATTTAAAGCTGATGGGAGCTGGATATTCTCCCGAGAAAGAAAAGTGTCTTGATTTTAATTATATTTTAAAAACATATTTATATTATTGTTCTCGTCAATTTTACGTTGTTGTTTAAACAATTAATGCGGGGAAAACACATGGTGCCGCTTTATTTATATTTTGTTTATCGTCTTATCTTATCTATTACAGACGCTAATTTTGTACAGAAGATTATTGATTCCTACGCTTATCCACGTCTTTCATGCTTTATTTAGTTACCTGGACTAATTTATAGAATTATAATTTTTTTTTAAAAATTGGCAGGACTTTGCTTTTGAGACTTGCCCTCACTCTGTTTTCTTCGGTGCCGCCTCTGACTTCTCTTCTTTTCGTAAACTTCAGCAACAAAAGATCATTTTAAAAAAAAATAATTTTAAAAAAGAGAGCTCTTCCTAAGCGTAACTATATGCAAATGTGGGTGACGAGTTGTCTCCCCCCGCTAGCCGTGAAGAGTTACCTGTCCACAGCGAGGGTCGTGGAGCAAGAGGAGAGAACTGCGGTGGAAGCTTGTCGTCCGGAACACGTCTGCGCGCTGTCTCCCCACGGTGTAATCCGTTGAAAATGACTGAATTAAATTGTTCCTAGCGGGACAAACTTGTGAATACAATTGAATAGGGAGCCGCTTTACGGCGGTGCGAACCCAGGGATAAGCAAGGTAGATGTGCTAGATAAGTGAGCAATTAGAGGGGGAGATGGATGTGCACGGAGGGAATGTAGTGGGAATGCACCGGGAGAATGTAAGAAATTTTACGTGGAAATGGTGGGAGAGTCACGTGGGGATGCATGTCATGAGATGTTGGGTCAGGTGGAATAGTTTATGGTTGCAATAGAAGGGGATGTGTGAAGGCTGTGGTGGGGAGTGAAATGATCGAATGCGTGGTGGTGTGCTTTGGAATGATCGAATGCATGGTGGTGTGCTTTGGAATGATCTAATGCATGGTGGTGTGCTTTGGACATAAAATAATGTAATCTGGGGGAGAAGGTGCTTGAAATGATAGGAGAATATTGTGGGGAATGAAATGGTTCAATGTATAGGTGTGAGATATAAGCTGATGGAATGTGTGTTGAGAATGTGTGGGAGTTTGTAGAAAGAATTTTGGAAATGTGTAGAAAGAATTGTGGGATTATGTACAGAGAATTGTGGGAATATGTACAGAGAATTGTGGGAATATGTACAGAGAATTGTGGGAATATGTACAGAGAATAGTGGGAATATGTACAGAGAATTGTGGGAATATGTACAGAGAATTGTGGGAATATGCACAGAGAATTGTGGGAATATGTACAGAGAATTGTGGAAATATGTCGTTAAATGTGAAAAATGGTTGGTTTAGTGTAGAGGGAATGGCGGGAATGTGTTCAGAGAATGGTGAGAATGTGTTCAGAGAATGGTGGTAATGTGTTCAGAGAATGGTGGTAATGTGTTCAGAGAATGGTGGTAATGTGTTCAGAGAATGGTGGTAATGTGTTCAGAGAATGGTGGTAATGTGTTCAGAGAATGGTGGTAATGTGTTCAGAGAATGGTGGTAATGCGTTCAGAGAATGATGGTAATGTGTTCAGAGAATAGTGGGAATGTGTTCAGAGAATAGTGGGAATGTGTTCAGAGAATAGTGGTAATGTGTGCAGAGAATGGTGGTAATGTGTTCAGAGAATGGTGGTAATGTGTTCAGAGAATGGTGGTAATGTGTTCAGAGAATGGTGGTAATGTGTTCAGAGAATGATGGGAATGTGTTCTGAGAATGGTTGTAATGTGTGCAGAGAATGATGGGAAGGTTATTGAAAGGATCTGCATGTATTAAAAATGTCCTGAAATAAAGATGTGAATGATGACATTCAAACTATTTGTTTTGTTATTGTTAAACCCTTTGAAAATTTGAAGAACTATTCGTTAGCATCCTGTATGATCTTTATATCCCATTACCTGACTAAAACAATGAGAAACTTTGAAAATTCAATCAACTACCATCAGATCTCCACGCTTGAATGGTTTTATCCCACGGCGTGGTGAGCCACAGTAATGAAAAACAAACACATGCACATTGTTTCGTTATAATACTATGTTTAAAGTTACACGTTTTTAATTAAAGCAAGATTACTTGGTTTTAGCGGGGGATCACTCTGTTGTGCCGAGGAGATGCGGTGTGAGTTATCTCATGAGTGGGTTTGTCTCGAGTGGGTGTAATGTGCCATGACGTAGATTTCCAACAAATGGTTGCGTTCGTGGTAAATCCTGTATTTTAGATCACTGTAGTAAGATGGGTGACATATTAGGCCATTAGAGAGTGAACCATGGGGGAGTGGTGACCGAAATGTCGTCCCCCCACTCCGCCTCCAGTCAAAAAGAGACCCACTAAGGTAGAGACCCACCAAGGCAGAGGTCTGAAAGAACAGAGGCCCACCAAACCAGAGATCTGAAAGTACAGGGACCTGCCAAACCAGAGATCTCAAAGTACAGGGACCTACCAAACCAGAGATCTCAAAGTACAGGGACCTACCAAACCAGAGATCTCAAAGTACAGGGACCTACCAAACCAGAGATCTCAAAGTACAGAGACCTGCCAAACCAGACACCTGAAAGTACAGGAACCTGCCAAACCAGACACCTGGAAGGGCAGTCGTTAAAAAGAATCTTCGGTATTTAAGTAGAAGAACAGTTAGCTGTTGGACAGCCCTCACCTATTACAGGTTTCTTTTTTAAACTTTACACTCAAGTGACGTAGTACGGTAACACAGATAAGACGGTGTAGTGTCACGAAGCTCATCCATCATTTGTCCACGCAATCTGTTATGGTCAACGAACTCTCGAATGATTGCATCACGAATTAACGTCATCTAAGGGCAGAATTCTCCTACTGTAAAGACGACACCAAAAATGGGTTATTTTATCGTGTGTCCAATCAACCGAGTACACCGCAAAAAGTGGTTGGGTAATCCATTAGGATGTGTGACTGAGAGAAAGCTGATTAGCAGGTAGAAAATAATCTGTGAGCCAATCTCTCCGTATTGATATACAAAGTTGATTGACATTTGTAAAAATAAAAAAAAATAATTTAAAAAAAAATTTAAAAAAATAAATTATTAACAAAAATATAGTGACTAATAACATGAGAACCGTCGGTTTAGTTCCCAGACGTCATGCCGATCGTTTAAGGTTCCGGGGACATCTCGTTTACTTGGTTGACACTGTGGGAAGATGTAGTTTGATTATGTAATAGTAATGTTTTGGAAATGAGTTGTTTGGCGTGGGGGGATGGGGGGCCTGTAGCCGCTAGTGGTGGGGAGGAAGTGGTTGATAGACTCGGGTGCCCATAACAACAACGTGAGATGCGCTGCTGGAAATATTGTGAGGATTGTGTCTTGTTGGCAATGGTTAAATAAAAACTGACTTTGTTAATAAACAAAAGGACTATATTAAAGCATTTTTATAAACATCTCCCTTAAATACTATTTCATTTGGGAATGAGCTCTGCTAAATATTTCCATCGATCTATTATTGATGGACGTACGTATGTTGTATATTATTGTTTGGTAGGACTTACCCTAAACTCTTATAAAGGCACATCCGGTAGGGCATGGGTCACGTGGTCTTGGTCTCTTGTTAGGTCACACTTCAAAGAAAACAGCACGCATGATAACAGTCCCGGCCGAGCGCCTGCCGAGTGTTGCTATAATCTCCGAGTGTTTAAAATGTGCAAACTTATTCCCAGCAGTTGACAATCATGTCCTGGGCTTTCTTACAACAACACAGTGAAACAATAACAAATGTCTTCTGTCAGGGCGATTGCCTTTAATCTCAAACTATGAAGAAAACTTTCTGTGCTGGTATTTACAAACGTGAGGTTAAACATGATCCCGGGTGTCACAATCGCACATCCATTGGGACGTCAACAGACAACTATGTGCATTTAGTTGAGTACAGCAAAATACAGTTCTTTATGTTCTTTAGTTGAGTATAACGAAACACAGTTCTTAAGTTAAACACAGGCCAACACAGTTTTTTTAGCTGAGTACAGAAAACATAGTTCTTTAGCTGAGTATAGCCAAACATAGTTCTTTAGCTAAGTACAGCCAAACATAGTTCTTTAGCTGAGTACAGCCAAACATAGTTCTCTAGATGAGTACAGCCAAACATAGTTCTTTAGCTGAGTACAGCCAAACATAGTTCTTTAGCTGAGTACAGCCAAACATAGTTCTTTAGCTGAGTACAGCCAAACATAGTTCTTTAGCTGAGTACAGCCAAACACAGTTCTTTAGCTGAGTACAGCCAAACATAGTTCTTTAGCTGAGTACAGCCAAACACAGTTCTTTAGCTGAGTACAGCCAAACATAGTTCTTTAGCTGAGTACAGCCAAACATAGTTCTTTAGCTGAGTACAGCCAAACATAGTTCTTTAGCTGAGTACAGCCAAACACAAGTCTTTAACCGAGTACAGCCAAACACAGTTCTTTAGCTGAGTACAGCCAAACACAGTTCTTTAGCTGAGTACAGCCAAACATAGTTCTTTAGCTGAGTACAGCCAAACATAGTTCTTTAGCTGAGTATAGCCAAACATAGTTCTTTAGCTAAGTACAGCCAAACATAGTTCTTTAGCAGAGTACAGCCAAACATAGTTCTCTAGATGAGTACAGCCAAACATAGTTCTTTAGCTGAGTACAGCCAAACATAGTTCTTTAGCTGAGTACAGCCAAACATAGTTCTCTAGATGAGTACAGCCAAACATAGTTCTTTAGCTGAGTACAGCCAAACATAGTTCTTTAGCTGAGTACAGCCAAACACAGTTCTTTAGCTGAGTACAGCCAAACATAGTTCTTTAGCTGAGTACAGCCAAACATAGTTCTTTAGCTGAGTACAGCCAAACATAGTTCTTTAGCTGAGTACAGCCAAACACAGATCTATAGCTGAGTACAGCCAAACACAGGCAATGTTAAAGATGCGGTGTTGTAGTGTTGCAGTGTAGTGACGTATTGCATTTTCTAAAATTTGTGTGATGCATTTAATTTTAATATCAAGTTTTTGTGTCCTACTGTTTGTGTGTGTGTGTGTGATTGAGTGAGTGTTTGTTAGCGTGTTTGAGTGTGTGCGTGCGAAACGGTTTTTACACAAATCTTTCCCAATCCAGGTTAAGCTAACCGTATTAAAGAGTGCACGCCTTTCATTACTATTCTTACCGTACAAGAATATTAATTGCACTCTATATTATAAACTAAATTTAAATTTCATAGCAGTTTCCAGTTTCTCTCAAAGCTTGAGGTACCAAGATATTTCAAATTCAGCAGATTTAAGTTTAAGTTTTGAATTTCAAATAAACAAAATTACCAAATTTTCAGAGACGCCAACGCCCTCACACCCCCTCCCCCCCAAACCTCACTCACCCAGTCCTTATCATCACTCAACTAAATTCAGTTTGTGTGTCCCTTGTTGGAAATCACTTGCATCCACACTGGCACAATTCTCTTGTGGCCCCCCACACTGGCACAATTCTCTTGTTGTCCCCCCACACTGGCACAATTCTCTTGTGGCCCCCCCACACTGGCACAATTCTCTTGTGGCCCCCCACACTGGCACAATTCTCTTGTGGCCCCCCACACTGGCACAATTCTCTTGTGGCCCCCCACACTGGCACAATTCTCTTGTGGGCCCCCACACTGGCACAATTCTCTTGTGCCCCCACCCCCAAACTGGCACAATTCTCTTGTTGTCCCCCACACTGGCACACTTCTCTTGTTTCCCCCCACACTGGCACAATTCTCTTGTGGCCCCCCACACTGGCACAATTCTCTTGTGGCCCCCCCCCACACTGGCACAATTCTCTTGTTGTCCCCCACACAGGCACAATTCTCTTGTTGCCCCCCACACTGGCACAATTCTCTTGTGGCCCCCCACACTGGCACAATTCTCTTGTGGCCCCCCACACTGGCACAATTCTCTTGTGGCCCCCCACACTGGCACAATTCTCTTGTGGCCCCCACACTGGCACAATTCTCTTGTGGCCCCCCACACTGGCACAATTCTCTTGTTGCCCCCACACTGGCACAATTCTCTTGTGGCCCCCCACACTGGCACAATTCTCTTGTTGTCCCCCACACTGGCACAATTCTCTTGTGGCCCCCCACACTGGCACAATTCTCTTGTTGTCCCCCACACTGGCAGTTCTCTTGTTGTCCCCCACACTGGCACAATTCTCTTGTTGCCCCCCACACTGGCACAATTCTCTTGTGGCCCCCACAAAAGGCATATCAGTCAAGCTTCTTGTTGTTTCAATGTGCGGTGTTGATTCCACAAAGAAATACAGACAGGTGCCTTTCTATTAGTTAAATCAGAAGTGTCTGTCCTAATCTGCTGTGTTGTCAGTACGACAAAATTCGGGTGTCAAGTAAATCTAGAGACGCCCCTCTGTCTACTCTAAGGACACCAAACTCTTGTTTGATTAATTTAAATTTAATCGTTAGCTTTTGAAAAATTAACGATTAATTAATCATTAATTTCGATTAAAGCCAAAAATTAAAATTTATTTCATAAGTAACACTTATTAAACGTCCTTGTTGAAAATCAAAATAACACTGGAATGTGTTCTTTATATGTCATCTTTATACAAACTACGCAAAAAGACAAGTGTGTTGACATTATTTGGTTCAAGTGATGAGCGGGTCTAATTGACAGTATAACCAGCCGATCTGAACAATCATTCACATGGAACTGAGGTAACTGGTATGCACAAAAGGGTCATGGCAAGGAATGACATTATCGGATATTGGTGTTCATTAAGTTTCCACCATTGTAGAGGGTTAATGGATTCAGGAACTTTCATCTCCATTTTGTAACGCAGTAATTCATCAGAAGAGCTGTCGTCATTTTCTGTCTCTGAGTAGCTCCATTACTGCCATTAGCTTAATACGCTTTTCATTTGGTCTGATAAGTAGGCGAAGTGTTAGAACCATGGTAGGCAAACTTTATCAACATTTTGAACATTCCCATCAGTCAATAGTTTAAAACCAAAATGTTCGTGTAATCGTCATTATTTGGTATTATTTATCGGCCTATATATTTTTTTTAATGATTTTTTTTTACCTTTTGACTTCCAATAATTATTTGTAAGTGATGAGTCTATTAATCGTTAAAAAATAATATAATCGTTAAAAATTTTTAACGTTTAATCGAAAAATTAATCGTTAATTTCCGCAGCTCTAATATATATATATATATTATATATATATATATATAATATATATATATATATATATATATATATATGTATGTATGTATGTATGTATGTATGTATGTATGTATGTATGTATGTATGTATGTATGTATGTATGTATGTATGTATGTATGTATGTATGTATGTATGTATGTATGTATGTATGTATGTATGTATGTATGTATGTATGTATGTATGTATGTATGTATGTATGTATGGTATGTATGTATGTATGTATGTATGTATGTATGTATGTATGTATGTATGTATGTATGTATGTATGTATGTATGTATGTATGTATGTATGTATGTATGTATGTATGTATGTATGTATGTATGTATGTATGTATGTATGTATGTATGTATGTATGTAGTATGTATGTATGTATGTATGTATGTATGTATGTATGTATGTATGTATGTATGTATGTATGTATGTATGTATGTATGTATGTATGTATGTATGTATGTATGTATGTATGTATGTATGTATGTATGTATGTATGTATGTATGTATGTATGTATGTATGTATGTATGTATGTATGTATGTATGTATGTATGTATGTATGTATGTATGTATGTATGTATGTATGTATGTATGTATGTATGTATGTATGTATGTATGTATGTATGTATGTATGTATGTATGTATGTATGTATGTATGTATGTATGTATGTATGTATGTATGTATGTATGTATGTATGTATGTATGTATGTATGTATGTATGTATGTATGTATGTATGTATGTATGTATGTATGTATGTATGTATGTATGTATGTATGTATGTATGTATGTATGTATGTATGTATGTATGTATGTATGTATGTATGTATGTATGTATGTATGTATGTATGTATGTATGTATGTATGTATGTATGTATGTATGTATGTATGTATGTATGTATGTATGTATGTATGTATGTATGTATGTATGTATGTATGTATGTATGTATGTATGTATGTATGTATGTATGTATGTATGTATGTATGTATGTATGTATGTATGTATGTATGTATGTATGTATGTATGTATGTATGTATGTATGTATGTATGTATGTATGTATGTATGTATGTATGTATGTATGTATGTATGTATGTATGTATGTATGTATGTATGTATGTATGTATGTATGTATGTATGTATGTATGTATGTATGTATGTATGTATATGGAATTTCATTGGGCTATTTTAAGTTGAATTACTGTGACGGATTGTCACACTGACAATTTTGTATTTTGAAGAGACATTTGATTTGATCAGTTTCAAATATTTAGTTACGTATGTCGTGCATTGATTTCTTACTAAATTGAACTTGTCACTTGTCAGTGTAAACTTGTCACTTGTCAGTGTAAACTTGTCACTTGTCAGTGTAAACTTGTCACTCGTCAGTGTAAACTTGTCACTTGTCAGTGTAAACATGTCACTTGTCAGTGTAAACTTGTCACTTGTCAGTGTAAACATGTCACTTGTCAGTGTAAACTTGTCACTTGTCAGTGTAAACTTGTCACTTGTCAGTGTAAACTTGTCACTTATCAGTGTAAACTTGTCACTTGTCAGTGTAAACTTGTCACTTGTCAGTGTAAACATGTCACTTGTCAGTGTAAACTTGTCACTTGTCAGTGTAAACTTGTCATTTGTCAGTGTAAACTTGTCACTTGTCAGTGTAAACTTGTCACTTGTCAGTGTAAACTTGTCACTTGTCAGTGTAAACTTGTCACTTGTCAGTGTAAACTTGTCACTTGTCAGTGTAAACTTGTCAATGTCAGTGTAAACATAATCTTTCGCTATAATACCCGTATTCAGCACTGCTGGACTTTTTCTACCCTGTGTTCAGTAGTGCAAGATTCTTTCTACCCTGTGTACAGTAGTGCAAGATTCTTTCTACCCGTTTACGGCATTGCAAGATTCTTTCTACCCGTTTACGGCAGTGCAAGATTCTTTCTAATCGTTTACGGCAGTACTAGACTCTCTCTGCCCACACGGCATAACTAGACTTTCTCTGACAGTACAAGACTCTCTGGTAGTACGGCAGTACTAGACTCTCTCTGACCACACGGCATAACTAGACTATCTCTGGAAGTTCTAGGCTCTCTCTGGCCACACGGCAGTACTAGACTCTCTCTGGTTGTTATAGACTCTCTCTGGCCACACGGCAGTACTAGACTCTCTCTGGCCACACGGCAGTACTAGTATCTCTCTGGCAGTTAAAGACTCTCTCTGGCCACACGGCAGTACTAGACTCTCTCTGGTAGTTATAGACTCTCTCCGGCCACACGGCAGTACTAGACTCTCTCTGGCAGTTATAGACTCTCTCTCTGGCCACACGGCAGTACTAGACTCTCTCTCTGGCAGTTATAGACTCTCTCTGGCCACACGGCAGTACTAGACTCTCTCTGGCAGTTATAGACTCTCTCTGACCACACGGCAGTACTAGACTCTCTCTCTGGCAGTTATAGACTCTCTCTGGCCACACGGCAGTACTAGACTCTCTCTGGCAGTTCTAGGCTCTCTCTGGCCACACGGCAGTACTAGACTCTCTCCGGCCACAGGGCAGTACTAGACTCTCTCTGGCAGTTCTAGACTCTCTCTGGCAGTACTAGACTCTCTGGCAGTACTAGACTCTCTCTGGCAGTTATAGACTCTCTCTGGCCACATGGCAGTACTAGACTCTCTCGGGTAGTACTAGACTCTATCGGGCAGTACTAGACTCTCTGGCAGTACTAGACTCTCTGCAGTACTAGACTCTCTCTGGCAGTACTAGACTCTCTCTGGCAGTACTAGACTCTTTGGCAGTAGTAGACTCTCTCTGGCAGTACTTGACTCTTTTTGGCAGTACTAGAGACTCTCTCTGGCAGTACTAGACTCTCTGGCAGTAGTAGACTCTCTCTGGCAGTACTAGACTCTCTCTGGCAGTACTAGACTCTCTCTGGCAGTACTAGACTCTCTCTGGCAGTTCTAGACTCTCTCTGGCCACACGACAGTACTAGACTCTCTCTGGCCACACGGCAGTAGTAGACTCTCTCTGGCAGTTCTAGACTCTCTCTGGCAGGTTTAGACTCTCTGGCAGTACTAAACTCTCTCTGGCAGTACTAGACTCTCTCTGACCACACAGGCAGTACTAGACTCTCTCTGGTCACACTAGACTCTCTGGCCACGGCAGTACTACACTCTCTCTGGCCACATACGACATTGCTAGACTAAATTTCCCGCCATTGTCACCCTTTTAATATTCTCTAGGCAGTTTCCCTCAATCTGAAAGTTATTGAAGAATGATAAATTGTCACCTGTACGGTCACCACCACCACCTCCCCCCCCTCCACGTAACCCTCTCCCACCCGCGTCCCCCTGTCACAACACTGGAATTTTATGACTGTTTTATCAAGTGTAGTTATAATTTCATAGACTCTTGTTATAATTCTATCGACTGTTGTCCTTGTGTTATCTACTGCTGTTACGGTCTTATAAGCTTATAATTGTATGGCCCTTTTATTTATACATTTACATTTCCGTTAACTGCATTCGGATTTTTTGTTTGTTTATAAGTCGGTAGTATTCCCGTAACTATGAACTTGCGGCCAAACACACACTTGCTACTCCAACTTCACCCCCCCCCCACCCTGCACAACGTCCACCATGTTGTAGTATTGGCCCTTAATATATCTACATAATTACACATTAGGAATAACTGCTGCCCGGGGCGGAACTAGATTAATGCCGCCCCATTTTGTTAGAAAAAAACAAACAAACAAACAAACAAACAAACAAACAATAACAACCAAAAACAAACCTAACATCAGATAACAAAGTTGGACTAAAATGCGACCTCTTGTATAAAAAAAGCCACCGCTTCTGGTAATATATTTTTTCTATATTTACAGATTGACAGAGACCCATTATATTTATTCGTGCACATTTATCAATAAATATTTAAAAAGAAACTACAAAACAAAAGGCGAAGGAAGGAGGCTACGAACAGACAGTTTTCCCTTTATTGTGATATGACAGTCTAATTCGTCTACGCTAACACTAAGCAAAGAAGAGAAGAGACGGGGGGAAAAAAACGAACGAAAAAAAAACACTTACTCAAATACATTTTCTACAAGGGCCTACCACAGAAAGGCAGGGGGGGGTACAAGCCAGCGATTTCATTGAGGCTCCTACAGTCGTGAGGGCAGGTTATCAAGCCTAGGCAGCGTTCATGTGTTCATTCCCTTTATAGTTTGGAGAAATTTTGTGTAAAAAAAAATAAAAAAGTTTTTAATTTTTTAATATATTTTTTTTAAACTGAGCATTCAGTGAAGGTTGAATCTTGAAGCCGTCTAGTTGATCTCCGTACTGCATTGACAAGCAGCCCTACCTGGATATAGGCAACAGTTCGTTCCATTCGTCGTGTGGTATCACAGAGCTGCCCTGGTGATTTCTCAAGGATTTACTATTTAAATTGTGTTTTTACGGGAAAGAAAATAAGTGTGTGTTTGCGTGTGGTGGCGAGTCTCTGGGGCACGTGACTTACTTCCGAAGGTGTGTGTGTATTTAGGATCGGGCTACCATCTCGCTACTGCTGATTGATACATGGTAATAGAAGCTAACCATCGGATGACATGTGGATGAGCTGTTGCTGCTACCACTGAAGCAGGATTTCATTTGGATTTCCGTTTCATTGTTTCGGTTTTTTTAAAAAAATATATTTTTGTCGTTGTTGTTATTGTTTTTTCGAATCGTCATGAGAAGAGGGTGGGGCAGGATAAAATGTCAGTAGCCTGGAGTGTACGCACGATTTCTTTGGGACATTTGGACAACCCCAGCGACTAGATCAGTGCGATATTGTGGACATGCAAGGTAAGGCGTTTTTTTTTAAAATGAGTGTGACCCCCCTCAAAACCCCCACCCCCACCCCCACACGCTTTGGATGTTGTTAGCTGGCGTGGCGCTTGTCGTTCCGTTTCACTTCCGCTTACGTCTTTCAGTGTGTTTGTTTATTTGTTTTTTGGTCTGTTTGTACATTGTCACGACATAGTTTCCTTACCCCAATTCATAACACGGCTTACACGCTTTATTTGACGAAATACACACTCCGAGACATACCTGACCCACGTCACTATAAAATTCTACCTACACACTTCATTGCACGCCTGACACGCCTCATTATTTTGCATACGCCCGACACATACACAGTATCTCATGCGTCTCATCAACTGCATTACAATCTAATAGTTGGCCCTACTACACACTCTAATAGACGGCCCGACTACACACTACATAACACATCGTACCCCCCCCCCAATTTTAACAAGACGCACACACTCCATTGCATGTCTATACCCACTTAATTACTGATGCATGTGACACCATATGTTACACAACAAAACACGAACACACACACACACTATACCTGGCACACATGTCGAGTTAATCGTTTATTTTAATAATACTCTCATTGAAGATGGCTGAAAATTTGAACCTGCTTCTAAAACACAAAGAAGTGAATGATTTATGAAAATAACCAATATGTTTATTAGTGTGTATTTAGTGCTGTAAAGGGGAGGGTTTTTTCTGCTTAGCTGGTCAAGCGTTGAAATGTGATATTTAAATGACAGAACAGCAATCTCACAAGTGTCTTTAGTCTGTCACAGACCACTGGGAGTATAAGGGAGTAACTACGTATGTGCCAAGGGAACTTTGTTCTATAGTTTGTAGCGAATACTATTAAAAAAAATAATGTGCTACACCCAGCCACTCCACATCTGTAATACTTTTCTATTTTGGAGACAGAGTTGCTCTCCACATCTGTAATACTTTTCTATTTTGGAGACAGAGTTGCTCTCCACATCTGTAATACTTTTCTATTTTGGAGACAGAGTTGCTCTCCACATCTGTAATACTTTTCTATTTTGGAGAAAGAGTTGCTCTCCACATCTCTAATACTTTTCTATTTTGGAGACAGAGTTGCTCTCCACATCTCTAATACTTTTCTATTTTGGAAACCGAGTTCACTGTGGAGCTCCGTAATGCAAACCAAACTCATACGTTCTTTGACAGGTACTCAGACGTTCTTTGACAGGTACTCAGATGTTCTTTGACAGGTACTCAGGCGTTCTTTGACAGGTACTCAGACGTTCTATGACAGGTACTCAGACGTTCTTTGACAGGTACTCAGATGTTCTTTGACAGGTACTCAGACGTTCTTTGACAGGTACTCAGATGTTCTTTGACAGGTACTCAGATGTTCTTTGACAGGTACTCAAACGTTCCATGACAGGTACTCATACGTTCTTTGACAGGTACTCAGATGTGTTCTTTGACAGGTACTCAAACGTTCCATGACAGGTACTCATACGTTCTTTGACAGGTACTCAGATGTTCTTTGACAGGTACTCAGATGTGTTCTTTGACGGGTACTCAGATGTTCTTTGACAGGTACTCAGACGTTCTTTGAAAGGTACTCATACGTTCTTTGACAGGTACTCAGATGTGTTCTTTGACAGGTACTCAGACGTTCTATGACAGGTACTCAGACGTTCTTTGACAGGTACTCAGACGTTCTTTGACAGGTACTCAGACGTTCTTTGACAGGTACTCAGACGTTCTTTGACAGGTACTCAGACGTTCTTTGACAGGTACTCAGACGTTCTTTGACAGGTACTCAGATGTTCTTTGACAGGTACTCAGATGTTCTTTGACAGGTACTCAGATGTTGTTTGACAGGTACTCAGACTTTCTTTTACGGGTGCTTAGCCGTGCCGCTTGAGTGTGTGAAAATGCAACAGATCTTTTAATGAAGAACTAATCCACACACTGCTACATGAGATATGAATGAAACTGTAGCTCTAACCAACACTCTGCCACACAAGATATTTTATAATCCAGCCCTTATACCCGTGGGGACACTTCATTTACTTAAAGATATTGCGGTACTTTATAACATGATCGTTTTATGACCCAGATACAAAATATCAACCCCCTCTCCCCCCCCCCTTTTCTGAGCTGATTTCTATGGATCGGGAACATGTGGATCGTATTGAACCAGTCTGACAACTTATCTAGTCTGTGACGGTCTTCACTCTAACTACACCATATTCAGGACATCTAGTCTGTGACGGTCTACACTCTAACTACACCATATTCAGGACATCTAGTCTGTGACGGTCTACACTCTAACTACACCATATTCAGGACATCTAGTCTGTGAAGGTCTACACTCTAACTACACCATATTCAGGACAGCTAGACAGGATTTCAGACTTGCGATTTGGAATATTTCATGTGGATCTATTTAGTTCCAGAGTAGAGTTCCTATAGATAACTACTTTGAGAGCTGAATGGCTTATATTTATGTTACATGGGAAGAATATACTGAATGGTAATGGGGTTTATGTAAATACGTGGAAAAATTTAGTCGTGTCATTTAGGTCAATTTTGTAATGTACTACATAGTTTCAAGATCTTTTAATATTTTTTCTGTCACTCAAAAATTAAAAGTACATTTTAAAAAATTATAATACGGGAAGTTTCGGGAGGTGACATAAAATTAGAGATGATTTGAGAGAGGGGATGAGAGATGGGGTGAGAGATGGGGTGAGAGATGGGGTGAGAGATGGGGTGAGAGATGGGGTGAGAAATGGGGTGAGAGACCACTTGAAGTTTTATTGAAGTCAATTTAAATAAAAGAAGAGCCGCAAATTTCAACAACGATTGAGTAACTGATCAGTTTGTATTGTATCATTTCACTCATTAAAAACCACTTTTACTGTTATCGCTTTATTCGCTTTCCACACACAATAGCCATGATTTGATTCTCACTTGTACATGCATTTTTCATCATTATATGACACTGACTAGTGCACGCATGATTTATTTTATGGCACTCAATAGAACACACGTTTATTATATGACACTCACTGGTACATGCATGTTTAATTATATGAAACTCGCTAGAACACACTTTCCATTAAATGATTCTGACTAATACTCTGTTAGTTATATGATACTCATTTATAAACTTATATTTCGTTGTATAAAAATATAATTGATACACGTATGTTTCATTTTATGAGTTAATGTTTAGTTAAAAGATACTCGCTAGTACATGCACGTTTCGATATACGATACTCTTGTCAGATACACGTGTCGTTGTATCTTCTTGTCAAACATAACTATTTTATACGTCATAGATGTCCCGATTTATTTACTAAAACTCTTACGAAGGCGATATCCTCTGTCACTTACTGGTGTCTTGGTCTGGGCCAAACCTTCACCACTTTAGTGGTGTACAGATACACGAAATTTGATCCATTGGTTACCTATGTGTCATCATATTAGTTACATGTGTGTCATACATTATATACCTATGTGTCATCATATTAGTTACATGTGTGTCATACATTATATACCTATGTGTCATTACATTGGTTATCTTTGTGTCATTACATTGGTTACCTATATGTGTCATTACATTGGTTACCTATATGTGTCATTACATTGGTTACCTATATGTGTCATTACATTGGTTACCTATGTGTCATTACATTGGTTACCTGTGTTCATTACATTGGTTACCTGTGTCATTACAAACACTACCTCACAGTGCACTAACAACTACAAATATCACTAACAACTGAAATAGTGCATTCACAAATACATTAGTAATTAGTGCACTCACTCATATGAATTAGTAATATCATCACTATAACGTTCCATAATTCATGTTTTATTTTGAAAATACATAGCCGCTGTAGCGTTGTTCTTTGCCATGTTCTTAATCTCATTACCGTGACAATGACATACACATTTAGTCGTCATCTTTCATGGCATCAATTTGCTAATCTCCATAATTTTATAACGGAAAAATATATAAATATACATATATATACTAGCAACATAACCCGTCCAAAAACGGGAATAATAGTAGGGTGACCTTTGAAGTTCATGGAAGGACATCACTACATTACCCAGCCCTGTCTGTCCAGAGACCCTACCTCCCCACCCCTCACCGCGGTCCGTCCAGAGACCCTACCTCCCCCACACCGCGGTCTGTCCAGAGACCCTACCTCCCCCCACACCGCGGTCTGTCCAGAGACCCTACCCCCCACACCGCGGTCTGTCCAGAGACCCTACCCCCCCACACCGCGGTCTTTCCAGAGACCTTACCTCCCCCTCCACCACGGTCTCTCCAGAGACCCTACCTCCCCCTCCACCGTGGTCTGTCCAGAGACCCTACCTCCCCCCACCCAACACCGCGGTCTGTCGCGAGACCCTACATCCCCTCCATCGCAGTTTGTCGAGAGACCCGCCGTCTCGACCGTCCAATCATGTGTATCACGTGAAAAATACTATACATTATAGTTATAACAACATTACCCACCCCCGTCTTTCCAGAGACCCTACCTCCCCCCTCCACACACCGCCTATCTGTCCAGAGACCCTACCTCCCCCACCCCTACACACACCACGGTGTGTCCAGAAATATAATAAATAACCCGTAAATACAAAGTTTTTGATTAAAAATCCCAACGCGCACCGCTAAAAATAAACTCTTGGAAAAAAAAACTGCACCAAAAATAACTCGTTTTGAACGTCGTTCAATATGTAATTGAGTCATAATTTTTCTCCGCCAGTTATTGACTGTAGGAGTCTGTAGGAGTTTGAGGGACAAATCGCTATCGATGACCGCACAGAACATTGCCTTTTATTATATAGGATATATATAATATGATCTTCAAGACATAGAACTAAAATATGATTGCGTGTTTTTGTTGTTGCGAATAGTCTTTTACCGAGCTTAGGAGCGAGGGCAGTAATGTACATGTATTCATCGTCATTTTCGATTCTTTTATTTATTTTTGTTTACTTGCTTTTTCCACACAAATTTAGTGGAGTTAATTTTCCCCCCATCTTCTTCCGATTATTTTTCAATATTTTGTGTTTTAAATAAATAAATAAATAATTATAAATAAAGTAAATTGTACTATATTATTTAAAATGTTAACTTCCCACATGGCTCTAAGTACGTTTGAAATGTCATTGAACTCGATAACTCCATCACATTTTATTGTAGCATCACCAAACCTCAGTGTCTGTTCTGCTCTAAGCTGCATGTATTTATCCCAAATGTGAAAAGTCACAACTTCCTCGGATCAGTTCTTGTTGTGTTAAAAACGTCTGCTAGGTTTAGATCGCTTCGTTTGAACAGACCTTGCAGCGAAGTGGTAAAAAAATGGCACAGTTTTACTTACAAAAGAAACTTCAATTAGCTGAATGTGTCTTATCACAAATGACCTTTTTAATGTGATCTTTGATATTTCATCACCAAAACGATACCCCGCCCCGCCACCCCCTCTCTCCTTGCTTCCTCTCTTCTCACACCTTTGAGCCCCCCTCTCCTGTCGAACGCGCACTAATTCAAACTTCAACAAAAACAAACAACACACACATCCTATTAAAAAATAACAACTTATCGCTTTAACGAAACTAACTTGACATTTTTCAAACATTCCGACCAAGTCTTCAACTTTTTTTCTTTAAAAAAAAATTAAAAAATGATCATTTACTGTCCGTAAGCTTTTTGGGACCAACCCCATCAATCATAATGTCACAAGGACGATCTATGGGCTGACAAAAAAAGAAGAAGAAAAAGAAGAAAAAAAAGAAGAAGGAAAAATCTACGTCTTATTGACACGAAGGTGGAGGGGCTTGTATCGGCGGTCGTCGTGGTGGTAGTTTGTGGCAGTCGTGGTAGTTGCAAGTGTGAATGAAGTAGGGCACGCGGGTTCTCAAATATCCGGCTTTGTTTGTTGTCGAGCGGACAAAAGAATGAAAGAAATCGCCCACAAGACGGATCCTGTCCTCACTAAGGTATCTTAGCTGTTCGTGGAGGTAGCGGGGCTGTCCCCGGGCGATTACTCTATCACCTCACGTTACACGAGAGAGATTTCAAGTTGTTGAAATGGACGTTTCCGTCCGATTCATGAATTTCGGCATCAACTTTCTTGTTACAGCCTGGACGGGCGGCTAACAGACTGGACGGGGCGGCTAACAGCCTGGACGGGGCGGCTAACAGCCTGGAAGGGCGGCTAACAGCCTGGACGGGGCGGCTAACAGCCTGGACGGGGCGGCTAACAGCCTGGACGGGGCGGCTAACAGCCTGGACGGGCGGCTAACAGCCTGGACGGGGCGGCTAACATCCTCGCCGGGCGGCTAACAGCCTGGACGGGGCGGCTAACAGCCTGGACGGGCGGCTAACAGCCTGGACTAGCGGCTAACAGCCTGGACGGGGCGGCTAACAGCCTGGACGGGCGGCTAACATTCTCGCCGGGCGGCTAACAGCCTGGACGGGCGGCTAACAGCCTGGACGGGGCGGCTAACAGCCGTGTACTCGTGTAAATCCAATAACCGTGAAAGGCTTCCGATTTTATCTGAGACGTTTTCAATTTTAGGAACTCCATTGAAAATCTGTTGATTTTTACAAGGCGCCAAAATTAATTTTATGCCGAGATTACTGCGTGTGTGTGTGTGTTTGTGTGTGTCTGTGTGTGTGTGTCGGGGCAGTTGCCAAGGGCGCCGAGGGCTAATCCTTCAATGATCAATGTATTCTGTATAATTTATTCTGTATAATTTAGTAAATTTTCCCTATTTCTCAAGGGCGCAAAAAATGAAATAGCCAAGGGTGTGGAGAACCCAGTTACTCTTCTGGGGAGGGTCTATATACTCTCTGAAAGCACTCTGTTAAGCACTCACTTCTGTTCTTTACACTAATACAGGCGTTTGTTATTTACAGTAAAATACACTTATTCTTTACACTAATACACATTTCTGTTTTTTTTATTAAATACACATGTCTATTATTTACCCTAATAGAACATACTGTTGCTTTCACTAACATAGACTTTGTCCCATGGTCCATACACAATCTACATTAGACCATGTGCATTGTGCATTCTCTACTCGCTCTGTTATTCAACAAAAATGATTTTTAAGAGACATCTCCAGTACAAATCATAATAAATCCATAATTAATAATGTAAGATTGGAAAGTACCCCAAACCTACAATAACTAATTATGAGGGCTGCGGAAATTAAAGCTTAATTAATCGATTAATCGTTACAAATTTCAATCGATTAATTTGATATAAAAATTCGATTAAAATTTAAGAAAATATTCTAATATATTTTTTCCAATGTAATAGTAATTTATATTTTTTGTTACTGACATAATTTTCCCTCGTTTAATAATTATTATTTATTTAGACGTGCATACGTAAACAAAAAGGTTTTTCTTCCTTATTTCTTGCATAGCAGAACGAATTTGCTGTGTTACGTCACAAAAGTTGGGGACCATGGAATTACCGCAACTTAACCGATTTCACGAAATAATGATTCGCAACTTAACAGAGTCTATAAATGCGTTATAAAACTATAATTAATCGAAATCAATCGACTAAATTTTTGCCCCGATTAATCGATAAATTTTTTTTTATTCAGCGTCAACCCTACTAATTATATATTAGTAAATAGATTTAAAGTTAAAAATTACACTGTGCTACCACCCCCCCACACACACACACATAAAACCACAAAAGTACGTCACACACAGATCCTATATAATAAAAGGCTATGATCCGTGCGGTCATCGATAGCGATTGGTCCCTTAAACACATATGACTCCTACAGCCAATCATATTGAACACGTTTACGCGCAGTTCAAAACCAGTTGTTCTTGGTGCAGTATTTCTTCCAAGACTTTATTTTGAGTTATGCGCGTTTTGATTTATAGTTAAAAGCTCTGTTTTTACGAGTTATTTATTTTAACTATAATGCATAGTATTTTTGACGTGATGCACATGTAATGCCGGCCGAGACGGCCGTTGGAGGGGAGTTAAAACATGCCACCGAACGATGGCGGAACGTCCTTGGACGGCCTTGGTTGCTCGTACATTATATTTGTCTTTGCTACTTCACCTCAAATTGGTTCCACTAACATTAATTTTTAAAAAATTCCCGTAAAGTAAGTTAAGATATTACGCACCAAATGCCCTTGTGTTATTTATAGATGGTTCCAGAGTCATTTTATACCAAGAAGTGTCAGAATCAACCAATGACAGCAGTTTAGTGTGGGCTTTGGAAGTGTTTGTTCCGCGCTCAATCAGGTTGACACTCAATCAGGTTGACACTCAATCAGGTTGACACTCAAACAGGTTGACACTCAAACAGGTTGATTCTCAACCAAGTTGGCAATCAAATAGATTGGCAATCAACGAGGTTGGCAATCAAATGGGTCGGCAATCGATCAATCAGTTTGGATTTCAATCCAGCTTGTCCACTACCAGAACCAACATTAACGAAAATATATGACCATTGAAAATATAATTATAATACTAGCCTATACACCGGCGATTGTTTGGATTGTTTGCAGAAAAAATAACAGTACTACTTTAATACATTTTTGTGAAAACAAGTAATAAAAATCTTAAATGAGTATTTAAACGCAATTTCCAACAAAGAATTTCCGACTTTTTATTCAAGGGAAATCATTCTAGATTACATTAAAAGTCAATTCAAATCAATATTTATGAAAGTAAACAAAACAATTGCTATCTACAAAGTACTGCTAAAAATACGGGAGTCGAACGAAGAGAGATTTTTCAAAAATTCCTTCTCCAACTTTGTTCTAAATATGATTAGCTATCGTTAAGCGTTTTTTTTTCCAACCTGATAGATGTTATGGTTGGAGAGAAATTGACAAAATACTGATATTTTTCTGTTTTTTTATTTTTTTTATTTTCCAGGAAATCCAGTAAATCTTTTTGGTAATATTTTTCGCCCATGCACTTCCTTGGGACTTCCTTAACCTATTTGCAAAAGACACGAACCCTCTATCTTGGATGGTTCAGGAGTAGATGCTTGTGCAATCATGAGCAGACAGGACAGACATTTCAAATATTATTTGTCCCATGGGGAAATTACTTCAAAAATAATAAGGCATACAAATCAAAAGGAAAAGAAAACTTAAATTTCCACCTGGTAAATACACTTTAAAAAATATTGTAAGCGCTCCCTTATTTTCCAGTTTAGTCCCGTTTGTCAGTGGGATTTTTTTCTGGTAGGATCCCTTTTCTTACCGAGTCCAATTTTTCAGAAATGATCCCGTTCCTTTGTGGTATCATGTTCCATGGCGTGATCCTGTGTCGCGATGAGCTTTAATGACCTTATGTGATCCCGTTATTGACGTGATCCTGTGTCACGATGAGCTTTAATGACCTTATGTGATCCCGTTATTGACGTGATCCTGTGTCACGATGAGCTTTAATGACCTTATGTGATCCCGTTATTGACGTGATCCTGTGTCACGATGAGCTTTAATGACCTTATGTGATCCCGTTATTGACGTGATCCTGTGTCACGATGAGCTTTAATGACCTTATGTGATCCCATTATAAGCGTGATCCTGTGTCGCGATGAGCTTTAATGACCTTATGTGATCCCATTATTGGCGTGATCCTGTGTCACGATGAGCTTTAATGAACTTATGTGATCCCATTATTGGCGTGATACTGTGTCACGATGAGCTTTAATGACCTTATGTGATCCCGTTATTGGCGTGATCCTGTGTCACGATGAGCTTTAATGACCTTATGTGATCCCGTTATTGGCGTGATCCTGTGTCGCGATGAGCTTTAATGACCTTATGTGATCCCATTATTGGCGTGATCCTGTGTCGCGATGAGCTTTAATGACCTTATGTGATCCCGTTATTGACGTGATCCTGTGTCGCGATGAGCTTTAATGACCTTATGTGATCCCGTTATTGACGTGATCCTGTGTCGCGATGAGCTTTAATGACCTTATGTGATCCCGTTATTGGCGTGATCCTGTGTCGCGAAGAGCTTTAATGACCTTATGTGATCCCGTTATTGGCGTGATCCTGTGTCGCGATGAGCTTTAATGACCTTATGTGATCCCGTTATTGACGTGATCCTGTGTCGCGATGAGCTTTAATGACCTTATGTGATCCCGTTATTGACGTGATCCTGTGTCGCGATGAGCTTTAATGACCTTATGTGATCCCGTTATTGGCGTGATCCTGTGTGTCGATGAGCTTTAATGACCTTATGTGATCCCGTTATTGACGTGATCCTGTGTCGCGATGAGCTTTAATGACCTTATGTGATCCCGTTATTGACGTGATCCTGTGTCGCGATGAGCTTTAATGACCTTATGTGATCCCGTTATTGGCGTGATCCTGTGTCGCTATGAGCTTTAATGACCTTATGTGATCCCGTTATTGTCGTGATCCTGTGTCGCTATGAGCTTTAATGACCTTATGTGATCCCGTAGCTTTAATGACCTTATGTGATCCCGTTATTGGCGTGATCCTGTTACCTAATGGAAACTTCTTTCCGATGGGGTCCCTCAAAGAACGGGTCTTTATGATATCTTACACGCGCAAAATATGTGATTTTTTTGAAGTAACGGTGACAAATTGGGTTACGAGTGCAGGTTTTGGGTTGCAATTATAAAATATACCCGTGTAACAAATACACATCTCTTTTCGTACGCATTACATTTCATACACATCTCTTTTTATAAACATCCCTTCTCATTCACATCTCTTTTCGTACACATCTCTTTTCGTAGACATCTCTTTTCATACACATCTCTTTTCATACACATCTCTTTTCGTACACATCTCTTTTCGTATACATCACTTTTCATGCACATCTCTTTTCGAACACATCTCTTTTCGTATACATCTCTTTTCATACATATCTCTTTTCGTATACATCTCTTTTCGTACACATCTCTTTTCGAACACATTTCTTTTCGTACACATCTCTTTTCATACACATCTCTTTTCGAACACATCTCTTTTCGTACACATCTCTTTTCGTACACATCTCTTTCCGAACATATCTCTTTTCGTATACTTCTCTTTTCATACACATCTCTTTTCGTATACATCTCTTATCATACACATCTCTTTTCGTACACATCTCTTTTCGTACACATCTCTTTTCAAACACATCTCTTTTCAAACACATCTCTTTTCGAACACATCTCTTTTCGAACACATCTCTTTTCGAACACATCTCTTTTCATGCACATCTCTTTTCGTATACATCTCTTTTTGTATACATCTCTTTTTATAAACATCTCTTTTCGTACACATCTCTTTTCGTACACACCTCTTTTGGCAATTGTTTATATAACTAAACGCCTTAACAAGTTTATGGTATTGTAATTGTAATGGCTTACATCAATTACTGCCCGCACGTCAACCATTAATGTACACGTACAATTTGATGGTATTGTAAGTGTAATGGCGTACATCAATTACTGCCCGCACGGCAACCATTAATGTACACGTACAATTTTTTGGTATTGTAAGTGTAATGGCGTACATCAATTACTGCCCGCACGGCAACCATTAATGTACACGTACAATTTGATGGTATTGTAAGTGTAATGGCGTACATCAATTACTGCCCGCACGGCAACCATTAATGTACACGTACAATTTGATGGTATTGTAAGTGTAATGGCGTACATCAATTACTGCCCGCACGGCAACCATTAATGTACACGTACACATCAGAACTATGAAGAGGTCTTGTACGTATTCCTACCTCAATCGTTAATTTACATATATGTATGGGAATATCAGAACTAGAACACCAGAGGTCAATACGTAAACATACATTGACCATTAATGTACACATACACACATGAGAGCTAGTAGTCATACAAGTCTGCGTGTACAAGCACAGACAATTGAACGAGCACACACTATTAATGTACACATACATCAGAATCAGTCCTCACTAAGGTCTTTAAGTTTGAATACACTGATGTGGTCCAAAGCCGGCACATCCCATCGTCAGCAACCATGTCCGACAAGACCTTCCACTCGAGTCTACATCTAGAGTTCTAGAGCCACCCAAGATCCCCACGGGGCCCTCCCCCTCCCCTCTCTCACTATCCAATGTACTAAAAGGCCCCCCTTGAGAAGCTTCTAATACGGCCCCCTTTCAAAGTGAGCGGGGGAAAGCTAGGGGTACACGAGACAATGGCTCTGCTTGAGTGAATGGTTGCACACGGCCCAGCGCGTTGACGGGAGGTAAGGCGATACAGTTCGGATGAGATTCTTTAAACCCCGACTACCGTAACGTGAGACCCACCGCGTGTGTGTGTGGTTCTGTGGGGCAGGGGACTGAAGTGGTGGGGAAAGGGGCGGGAAATAAGGTGTGACCCATTCGATTGGTTATTCATTAGGGAACCAACAAGTGTTCACCAATAAACAAGGGCCCGAAGGACAGGGTATCACATGGTTATCCTACAATCGTCAAAAAGTACACTTAGATTCCTAATAATTTGACATCCGGTCATATTATTATTATGTAATATCATATACTAGTGAAATATACAGTCATTTAAGTAACTTGTAGCTTGGTCGAAAATATATTTAAAAATGTAATAATTTTGAATTTATGAATTTTTTACTTTAAAAGGGTAGGGATAAAGATCACTGGAGCGAGGGAAAAAATGTGCGGCTGTGTACCACTGGGTGAGTGCGGCTGTGTACAACTGGGTGAGTGCGGCTGTGTACAACTGGGTGAGTGCGGTTGTGTACCACTGGGTGAGTGCGGCTGTGTACAACTGGGTGAGTGCGGCTGTGTACAACTGGGTGAGTGCGGCTGTGTACCACTGGGTGAGTGCGGCTGTGTACAACTGTGTGAGTGCGGCTGTGTACAACTGGGTGAGTGCGGCTGTGTACAACTGGGTGAGTGCGGCTGTGTACAACTGGGTGAGTGCGGCTGTGTACCACTGGGTGAGTGCGGCTGTGTACAACTGGGTGAGTGCGGCTGTGTACCACTGGGTGAGTGCGGCTGTGTAGAACTGGGTGAGTGCGGCTGTGTACAACTGGGTGAGTGCGGCTGAGTACAACTGGGTGAGTGCGAGTGGGGTTGTAATATTAAAATGTTATTTTACTAAATTGAAGCGCGAAATCCTAATGCATGTTTTGTCAAGGAACTCACACAGATAGGAAGTTCGCGCATTAAAAAATATTAATGTAAATACTATACGGAGTAAAATCGGCGGTTCAAAATTTTGGTATTGATCAGGGGAATGAAGAAAAAAGGGGGGGGGGCAAATGGGATTTTTACCCAGATAAATTGTGTTATTTGAGTGCATGTTTTGTCTGGTGACTCTGGTAGACTGGTGGTTAACGCATCGCTACCACCATTGTGAGGGCGGCTATTTCATGTCCATATTATTCCATAGATAACGACCGCACACAAAAGGAAATAAGGTGTTGGGCTCGGAAAGCGGGAAAATTGAAGCAAAAAAATCGTATTTGTAAACCAAAGCACATTTATTTCTAGTTGATAAGAAAACCCGATGTCTTGTCGTCAGAATATTGTATGACCCACATAACCAAAACACCTATTAATGAAATACGATTTTTTAAAATTTATTCATTGCGTTAGTTTTAAAAAGGAATCAACGATTGTGTTGTGGACAATGTTCCCTTTAAGCTGCGCGGCTGCCCAGATATCTGACTGACTGACGACGCGCAGCAGTTTAGAATTACCGCACAGCAAATTTTATAAAAGATTGCATAAAAAGGGAATGCTGTGCAACTTTGCACAATAGTTTGTTTGTTTTTAAATTTATTTTACACGTGGACCAACGAACGTTATAGGGAAGGAGCATTGGTTGTGGTATATATTTATATATTTATATATTTTTATATTTATATATTTATATATATCTTTTTTTATAAATTATTATTTTTCGCCTTTTACACATGAAGATTGAGCAAAGATTGTACGTTGTTAAAAGTGAAGGAGAGTTGCTCAGTTTGTCAGCCTCACTGCCTCGTCTTTGTTGTCATTTCATCCACACAGGGCAGACTTAGTCACGACGGCTATGGTTAGATAAGTCAAAGTAATGATACAAAATGGGCCTACGATAAACTTTCAAAAAAATAAATAAAATAAAAATAAGATAAAAGAAGGAATGATGTAATTGAAACAATAAATGGAACCTTTATTAGTGGACATACATGTTATGTGAACGCTTCGGCAAATGCTTTCATCAGTACAAATAAATAAAGACATGTACATGTATTTAAATTTAAAAAATATTATATTATATCCTACCTACTATATCATAAAAAGTTATTAAGTAGAAATAACAAAGAAAATAAAAGAAGAAACAGGGACACAATTACTTTAAAAAAATACAGGACAGAAGAAGAGGAAGGAAGTATTAAAATTTAAAGTTACAACCACAACTGGAAAAAGATTACACAGTTCCGTGAAATTGGTTCTTTCCGTATGGAGCCAATTTTCAAATTGTGTTATTAATCTATTTTTAAAACAGATCCTATTTATATAAACACACTACACAAAATCAAATTATAGACTATAGAAATATCAACATATCCATAATCCGAATATAGTCATTTTTCATTACCAACTGCTGTCGAAATTTTAAATTTTGTCTCATCTATTACAAGGAATTTACTAGTTACCACAATATTTTAGCGTAGATCTATCACCCGTATGTGACGTCACATATTTACCGTCGAAAGTACAAGACCTGTCGCGAAGAACGATTAAATCCTTGTAATGGACTTTGCGCGCGTGACGTCATTTACCAAACAACGCTCCAAAAGATAAGCCGTTTGACAACTTTTGCTGTTGCGGTTTTAAATTTTATTAAAATCCGGACGCCGGCACGAAACTACGGAGCAGGGCTGTATGCTTTCCTCACCGGTGTTTGCTATTTTGTAGCTAATTTTGTCGGCACTGAAGGTGATTATACCTCGCTGCGTCCCGCCGACCCACAATCATGAATGAAATTGCACGGCATGGCTGGGGGGGGGGTTGGGCGAGGAAATGGCAACCACTTTTCAACCCGCCTCATCCCCATGGGTTTACAATTATAATTTATTCAAGCTTTTCACAGACTCTAAAAAAAGAAGCTTCCCTCTGCCACCCCCTCCCCCCCCCCTCAAATTCCTTACAACAAAACGCAAGTATGTAACTGTCTCAGAAGCAACCCCCATCCCACCACCACACACACACCAGACGAGGTGTGTCTGAATATATTTATCTTCCTAGAGACGGTCCCCGCACACCTCCCAGGTACAATTGGGGCCTCCAGCCGTGTCTCGAGGGTAACCCGAGACGGTAGGCAACTCTTTCCATCCACGAGTCCCCCCCAGTTCCCCCCCCCCATTTGGTCTCTGTTTCAGTATCAAAACTGGTGTCTTTCTACGTCAGCACCCCACTGGGCGCTCAAAGGGCCGGCTCCGTAGAATACCGAGCTGGTCGTGCGCAGCGTTTGGTGGTGGGTACCTCAGGTGTGGTCGTGTGGTGGAAGATGTGGTCGTGTGGTGGAAGATGTGGTCGTGTGGTGGAAGATGTGGTCGTGTGGTGGAAGGTGCGGTCGTGTGGTGGAAGGTGCGGTCGTGTGGTGGAAGGTGCGGTCGTGTGGTGGAAGGTGTGGTCATGTGGTGGAAGATGTGGTCGTGTGGTGGAAGGTGTGGTCGTGTGGTGGAAGATGTGGTCGTGTGGTGGAAGATGTGGTCGTGTGGTGGAAGATGTGGTCGTGTGGTGGAAGATCTGGTCGTGTGGTGGAAGATGTGGTCGTGTGGTGGAAGATGTGGTCGTGTGGTGGAAGGTGTGGTCATGTGGTGGAAGATGTGGTCGTGTGGTGGAAGATCTGGTCGTGTGGTGGAAGATGCGGTTGTTGTGTGACTGTTAAAAACGTTATCAGAGTTCCCTTCTTGTATTACTTTTTATAACGCGTGATCTGATGCATAAGATTTCTAAATTGTACATTTTGAAAGGCTCACATAGGACTGATGAAGATGATTCAGTGTTATATATTACAGACGGACGCTCTTTCTATAAAGAAGATTATTGCAACCTACGCTCATCCGTGTTCTGAGTCTGGTCTTGGATTTGTATTAGAGTTTTTGATGTTTGTCCAGAAAACACATAAGAATAAATAGAAATTAAAACAAGATTTTTAAAAACCACGTTTTTATAAGCGGACTAAAAAGAAGAAAATAATTTAAAACTTATAACTTCAAGTAATTTATTTTCATATGACTAAAAACGTGGGGCGTGCGCTTATGAGGTTTAATATATGCAGTTCATTCATTCTCTCACTTATATATATAGATCTCTCTTTTGCCTTCTAAATTATAAATCTTTAATTTTTATAACAAACACCCGCCCCACGTTTTTAGTCATATTAAATTAAATTACTTGTGCTTATACGTTTTAAATTATTTTCTTCTTTTTAGTCCGCTTATAAAAACGTGGTTTTTAAAAATCTTTTTTTAATTTCTGTTTATTTTATTCTTTTTAGTATTGACTATGTTCAAATATAATACGTATTGCCCGACAAACATTTACAGACTGTAAATGACTGATCTCCCCTTGATGTTAAACATGGTTTTTGTGGTCGGGGTTGGTGTGAACTCGGCACGTTAATGTAATGTAAACAAGGGCAGACGGATAATAAATAGGCTAATTTATAGATAAACTAAAAAGTTCAATAATTTGAAAACGGTACATTCGATCGATCTGAAATTTTGACACAATGCATTGTCATGCAAGATCTATTTGTGGTAAAATTTTGAGATCTCTAGGAACACCAGAATTGGTTTAATCTTACGTTGGCAGATTTGAAAAATTGAGGACAGACACTCAGGAACGAAAGCGAGTTAATAAAAACGTGGTAAAAATAAACAAATCACCATCACTAATCACAGACACTTGCAGGTCTTCAATACCTTTGAGTGGGTAACCTTCCCTTTATTTTAGCGTTGACACGTTGGCGTCACGAACATGGTAACGATTGTCAATAACAACACATGACGTCATCCACTATTGGGTATTTTTGAACACAGTATAACGTTGAGTTTAAAAAAATAAATATCTGGTCTAGCTAACCCAACAATGGTCTTAATTGCGTAGACGAGTCAGTGTTTTCGGTGATCAGTTTCAATCTTATCCAACACACAATGTGCTAAAACCATCTGAATGTGTTGTATTAGAAAAAGGGCAAGGACACCCTCTGTTGTGCTATTTGTTAAGGTGCAATTTATGTACGTCGAGTGTGTGTTGATGTACCTCTAGTACCCGAACTGTTGTATGGCAAACACAGGACGCTGTTCAATCTTATCCAACACACAATGTGCTAAAACCATCTGAATGTGTTGTATTAGAAAAAGGGCAAGGACACCCTCTGTTGTGCTATTTGTTAAGGTGCAATTTCTGTACGTCGAGTGTGTGTTGATGTACCTCTAGTACCCGAACTGTTGTATGGCAAACACAGGACGCTGTTCAATCTTATCCAACACACAATGTGCTAAAACCATCTGAATGTGTTGTATTAGAAAAAGGGCAAGGACACCCTCTGTTGTGCTATTTGTTAAGGTGCAATTTATGTACGTCGAGTGTGTGTTGATGTACCTCTAGTACCCGAACTGTTGTATGGCAAACACAGGACGCTGTTCAATCTTATCCAACACACAATGTGCTAAAACCATCTGAATGAGTTGTATTAGAAAAAGGGCAAGGACACCCTCTGTTGTGCTATTTGTTAAGGTGAAATTTATGTACGTCGAGTGTGTGTTGATGTACCTCTAGTACCCGAACTGTTGTATGGCAAACACATATGTACGTCGAGTGTGTGTTGATGTACCTCTAGTACCCGAACTGTTGTATGGCAAACACAGGTGTACGTCGAGTGTGTGTTGATGTACCTCTAGTACCCGAACTGTTGTATGGCAAACACAGGACGCTGTTCGGCGAGAAGTTCACCTATCTAAAGATGATTTAATCCAGGGATATTCCAGCTGAGAGCTTCCACGGAATGAAGGGATTAAAGGAATGTTATTGTCCGATGTTATTGCCGGAATGTTGATCGCAGAATAGACTCGAAATTCCAAGGGCGGAAAATTATAATTAAAAAAAAAGGTGATTTTTACAGTTATTGTCTCCCCTTTTTGTGCGTATGCGTAGTGCAGTTTATGTAGAACTGATCTACTCTAGACATTAACTTTCGCTTAGAGCAAGGGTGGGCTATTGTTTTGGGTCGCGGGCCACTTTGTGGTAGCGAAATTTAACAGAGGTCCGCACCGTTTAAAATGATGATATTCTTTAGTTAACCTTACATTGCAATAAGGAAAAAATATAAATGTTATCATAAAAATAAATAAATAAATAACACTAAAACAAAAGTGGTCTTTTTAATAAATGTATGTAGTGTTCTAATGTCCTATTATTTCGATTTCTAGCTGCTAAGGTATTTTATTATAGAATCAGTTTAGTTAGACAAACATACCACACTATTTCACAATTTAAAAAAATAGGAGTGAAGTAGCTTGTTGAGACATGAAGCAAATTTCAGTTCAATGCGGGATTTCTGAATATCTTGGCGGGCCACAAAAAACTATGTGCGGGGCCGCATTTGGCCCACGGGTCGCACTTTGGTCTAGAGTCCAGAATGTTTAGAAGATTTTACACGCTTGCCATCCTCTTAAAGGCTATAATAATAATAAGGTCTTGACCAGTAAATAAGTTCGAAATAAACATTTGAATATACAAGTTTTGCTTATACATGTTTGATTAATGTGGTAGTCGTGGTAGAGCCATGTTGGGACGCTCGTATAATGAGCCAGGCCAGTGTTCGTATCTCTTCGACTGTTCAATCACTGAAATCGAAGCAACCAATAAGAAGGCACAAATCAGAATGCATGAGAAAGAAATAACCAATTAGAAGGCACAAATCAGAAAGCATGAGAAAGAAATTACAAGTGCTCTTGCTATTTTACTTTCATTACACGCTCTTATTTAAGTCACACTGTTTGTATCCGTCAAATCTTGTAGCGTAAAATGAAACCACTTTTGATGGTCCTAGAGATCTCAAAATTTACCACAGATAGATCTTGGATGGCAATGCATTGTATCAAAATTTCAGAATCGATCGGATGTACCATAATTAAATTAATGCATTTTTTAGTTTATCTCTATATTTCTATTTCTCACTCAACGCCTCTTGCAATAGTAATTTTCAAGGCGAGGGCGGGGATGCAAGAACCAATGAAAAAATTGGGTCATGTCCTCTCCAGCCAATCGGCGTTAGGTGAACATGTGAACACTTTGTGCGTTCATGACCTGTGTCTGAACGTGGCTTTACTATGGGTCTGTCATGTAGACACCGACAATGTTTACATCACGTGCTGTACACATTCAACATCCTTTTTACACGCTTTTATTTAAGTCACACTGTATGTTGTATGGTGTATCCGTCAAATCTTGTAACGTAAAATTACGCCTTTCTGGTGGTCCTAGAGATCTCAAAATTTTACCACAGATAGATCGTGGATGACAATACATTGTATCAAAATTTCAGATCGATCAAATGTACCGTTATTAAATGAATGCATTTTTAGTTTTTAGTTTATGTCTATATTATCGCTCACCCAGTGAACCACGCCACAATTAGCCCTAGAGGGATACACGCAATTTCAATGTGTTGATGTCAGAATTAATTAATCGTTAATTTCGATTAAAGCCAAAAATAGAAAATTATGACGTCATTAAACTGAACATTTCAAGGGAAGTATCAAAAACAGGTAATTGACTTCAGCGATGCATTTGATCCGTTAAAAGAGAATTGTTTATGGCAGTGAACACAGTAAACTTTTCCCCCATTTTCGACTTTGCCATCCGCAGTTAGCTTAAAAACAAAATTTTTGCCCCACTTTCCAGTTATATGTTTCAATTTAACTGCGCTGATGCTGTCAGCCATTTCTTAGTTGACGTCTGCCTGTCCACATATATTAATAAAAATAAATTATAATATTACGCCGGAGAATTTTGTACGTAAAAAAAAATATAAATTATTATTAATTATTAATTGTTTTATAATAAAAAATTTTAAAAAATGTTATAAATATTTTCTTTAATTTTATTCGAATTTTTATCGATTAAAAATAATTTTAATCGATAAAAGTTTTTAACCATTAATCGAGAAATTAATCGATAATTTCCGCAGCCCTAGTAATTATAATATCTTTTAAATCACATTTAAGATATTGACAATGAAGTTTAACGAATTAAATTGAATTAATAAGGTCGAAAAATCGGTTAAAAAATTTTTGATACTAAAAATTAGAAAATGAAATATTAAAAAAATCTTTTTTTAAAAACGACACGCTTTTATTTACAAAATGAAAGTGCACTAAAAAGGAGAAAATAAAAAATTTCAATCCGTGAACCTATCGACTGCACATAAAAGCGTGGGGCCCTCATCACAACTCGCTATCATGTACAAGACTGCGAAACAAATACAAATTTATATGAATATTAATAAACATTAAAAGTTTCACAACTTTGATCTTATACATGCTACTATCATATTAATTAGAAAAAAAGTATCTATATGCAAAAGAGTAGTTTCAAAAAGAAATGAGTTCACGGATTGAACATTTTTCTTTTCTTTTTTTAGTGCACTTTCTATATGTAAATAAAAGCGTGTCGTTTAAAAAAAAAGATTTTTTTAATATTTTATTTCAAATACCATTTTTTTAGTAGATCTATCTCCATTCATTGAATCTCAATATTAAATAAGACTTAACAATGTTGAAATAATTAAAATGTTTATTTTTGCGTCTCGGATAAAAACATTGTAACTTAATGAGGTTGTTTACATTGCAGTCACGTGTGGACAGTGACAAGACGTTTTACAAAACTCCCCCCCCCCTTTTAATATTTATAAATTTTCAAAATATTGTGCCTAGGTAAGAAATATATATATTTTTTACCTTTGTATGTCTCCTTTCTACACAGCGTGATTGCATATCATAGAGACTATATTAAAAATCATTTTTAAATCAAATTTTTATGTGTGCTCATTTTCCACAAATACTTTTAAGCCCTTAAGTAAACGCCAATGTCGTACAACAAAGAGCGCCCCCAAGGGCAGGAGGACCACCCTCCTCTTATTACAAACACATCTACAGACATCATTACAAACGTGGCTGTACACACAATGACCAACGCGATTACAAACACCATGACAAACGCGATTACAAACACAATGACAAACACCATGACAAACGCGATGACAAACGTGATTACAAACACCACGACAAACGCGATTACAAAAAACATGACTTACACGGATACAAACACCATGCAAAACAAAGCTACAAACACCATGACAAACACGACGACAGAATGTACACCGGGCCAAGGGAACTGAATGCTGTGCGGTGTGGGCGGAAGGTATTCTCCATCAGTCATCCAACTGTTGTTCTAGGATAGTCTCCCTGGATGTTTGGATTTGGATATTTATGTCAAATATCCTCACACTCACCTACCAACGTTGACTCCAGATTGAAAACAACAACAAAGTTCGATCAGCTTCCTCTAGACAATAGACGGATGTCCTTTGTGTCATAGACGGATGTCCTTTGTGTCATAGACGGATGTCCTTTGTGTCATAGACGGATGTCCTTTGTGTCATAGACGGATGTCCTTTGTGTCATAGACGGATGTCCTTTGTGTCATAGACGGATGTCCTTTGTGTCATAGACGGATGTCCTTTGTGTCATAGACGGATGTCCTTTGTGTCATAGACGGATGTCCTTTGTGTCATAGACGGATGTCCTTTGTGTCATAGACGGATGTCCTTTGTGTCATAGACGGATGTCCTTTGTGTCATAGACGGATGTCCTTTGTGTCATAGACGGATGTCCTTTGTGTCATAGACGGATGTCCTTTGTGTCATTCTCTTAAAACGTTAAGTTGTACCCAGCCCCCCCCCTCCCCCCCACATACTCTGTGCTAAATTCTGATGTACTACACAAAAGTCTGATGGACGATTCCGAATTCTGATTTACAATTTCAAGAGTCTTATACAATCCCAAAGTCTGATGTACGATTCCAAAGTCGCATGTACCACTCCAATGTCTGAAGTATAATTCCAAAGTCTGTTGTACCATTCCAATGTCTGATGCACCTTTCCAAATTGTGATGTTGTATGAATCCAAAGTATACACAATGCTATATTAAGTTGCATTATTCCAAATTGCAGTGTATGATTGTGTGGTCCGATGTATAAAACTAAGATCCAATATTCGGCCTTGTGCAATATAACATAGACCATCTACCAAGTTGGCCACATAAACTGATCTGTCTATACAAATAACAACATGCAATAAAGTCTTCACAGGTGGCACTATGAAATAGATTGTCTTCACTTCGATGTACAATAGGGTCTTTCAGACAAACTTACAGATAAGAAAGATTAGTTATTTAGTTTTTAAGTGTTCTCATTACACAGTTGTAATGAACAACTAGATCTCCAGGACGTACACATAATCATATTGTTAACTTCCATTTGATAAAACCTTCAAGTACAATGGATTTTAAGAGTTTTCCTTAAGACCAATTATGCCACCCGTCTAGAGCCCCCACTATTACGGCTCCCTTCTAGAGCCCCCACTATTACGGCTCCCTTCTAGAGCCCCCACTATTACGGCTCCCTTCTAGAGCTCCCCCTATTACGGCCCCCCCCTTCTAGAGCTCCCACTATTACGGCCCCCCTTCTAGAGCCCCCACTATTATGGCTCCCTTCTAGAGCCCCCACTATTACGGCTCCCTTCTAGAGCCCCCAACATTACGGCTCCATTCAACGCGATACACACACCAGCACCATCGAACATATTCATGCTATTCTGTGACCACCTGTATCTATTGCTTACATTTTTAAAAAAACCTATCAAATAACGCCCATAATGTTTATATTACTGACTAACTGTTTAAAGTCCAAACACGGCAAACGTACAATAAATTAATACTTTTCGACAACTTTCACGAAAAAGACGCCCCCCCCCCTTTTCCCCCTCGGAAAAAATCTCACGTCGGCAGCTCCCGCGAGGTCTGCAGTAGCTCAGTACCATTAACCCCGCCGGTGTACCCGTCCGGTCTACGCCCATGTCGACTGGTGTTAGTTTGATGATGGAAGGGTTTACTGATGGTCCTGTCATTTGACGTTACAGCGAGCTGTACCAAACGCACCGGCCAGACCCCGGTCATAGTAGGTGACGAATCTCGGGGATACACCGACAATGGTAAAGTGCGAACCAACATTTTGCTATGATTAAGTGCGTAGTAACATCTTGCTATGATTTAGTGCGTACCAAAATCTTGATATGATTTATTACATATCAACATCTTGCTATGATTAAGTGCGTACCAACAACTCCTTGCAATGATTGAGTGCGTACCAAGGTCTTGATATGGTTTTAGTACGTATCTACATCTTGATGTGATTAAATATGTACCAACATCTTGCCATGAATAAGTGCGTAGCAACAACTCCATTTTATAAATAAATGGGTACCAATAACACCGTGGTTTGACAAGGTGCGTGCCGAAAATCATTGTCAAGATACAACTCTTTCCAAAAAACTATGCCAGGATTAAGAGCGCACGAACAATACCTTGCCATGATTTAGTGCGTCATAACAATACCTTGCCATGATTTAGTGCGTCATAACAATACCTTGGCATGATTTAGTGCGTCATAACAATACCTTGGCATGATTTAGTGCGTCATAACAATACCTTGGCATGATTTAGTGCGTCATAACAATACCTTGGCATGATTTAGTGCGTCATAACAATACCTTGCCATGATTTAGTGCGTCATAACAATACCTTGGCATGATTTAGTGCGTCATAACAATACCTTGGCATGATTTAGTGCGTCATAACAATACCTTGCCATGATTTAGTGCGTCATAACAATACCTTGGCATGATTTAGTGCGTCATAACAATACCTTGCCATGATTTAGTGCGTCATAACAATACCTTGGCATGATTTAGTGCGTCATAACAATACCTTGGCATGATTTAGTGCGTCATAACAATACCTTGGCATGATTTAGTGCGTCATAACAATACCTTGCCATGATTTAGTGCGTCATAACAATACCTTGGCATGATTTAGTGCGTCATAACAATACCTTGCCATGATTTAGTGCGTCATAACAATACCTTGGCATGATTTAGTGCGTCATAACAATACCTTGCATGATTTAGTGCGTCATAACAATACCTTGGCATGATTTAGTGCGTCATAACAATACCTTGGCATGATTTAGTGCGTCATAACAATACCTTGGCATGATTTAGTGCGTCATAACAATACCTTGGCATGATTTAGTGCGTCATAACAATACCTTGCCATGATTTAGTGCGTCATAACAATACCTTGGCATGATTTAGTGCGTCATAACAATACCTTGGCATGATTTAGTGCGTCATAACAATACCTTGCCATGATTTAGTGCGTCATAACAATACCTTGCCATGATTTAGTGCGTCATAACAATACCTTGCCATGATTTAGTGCGTCATAACAATACCTTGGCATGATTTAGTGCGTCATAACAATACCTTGGCATGATTTAGTGCGTCATAACAATACCTTGGCATGATTTAGTGCGTCATAACAATACCTTGCCATGATTTAGTGCGACATAACAATACCTTGCCATGATTTAGTGCGTCATAACAATACCTTGGCATGATTTAGTGCGTCATAACAATACCTTGGCATGATTTAGTGCGTCATAACAATACCTTGCCATGATTTAGTGCGTCATAACAATACCTTGGCATGATTTAGTGCGTCATAACAATACCTTGGCATGATTTAGTGCGTCATAACAATACCTTGCCATGATTTAGTGCGTCATAACAATACCTTGCCATGATTTAGTGCGTCATAACAATACCTTGGCATGATTTAGTGCGTCATAACAATACCTTGCCATGATTTAGTGCGTCATAACAATACCTTGCCATGATTTAGTGCGTCATAACAATACCTTGGCATGATTTAGTGCGTCATAACAATACCTTGCCATGATTTAGTGCGTCATAACAATACCTTGCCATGATTTAGTGCGTCATAACAATACCTTGCCATGATTTAGTGCGTCATAACAATACCTTGGCATGATTTAGTGCGTCATAACAATACCTTGGCATGATTTAGTGCGTCATAACAATACCTTGGCATGATTTAGTGCGTCATAACAATACCTTGGCATGATTTAGTGCGTCATAACAATACCTTGCCATGATTTAGTGCGTCATAACAATACCTTGGCATGATTTAGTGCGTCATAACAATACCTTGGCATGATTTAGTGCGTCATAACAATACCTTGCCATGATTTAGTGCGTCATAACAATACCTTGGCATGATTTAGTGCGTCATAACAATATCTTGGCATGATTTAGTGCGTCATAACAATTCCTTGCCATGATTTAGTGCGTCATAACAATACCTTGCCATGATTTAGTGCGTCATAACAATACCTTGAATGATTTAGTGCGTCATAACAATACCTTGGCATGATTTAGTGCGTCATAACAATACCTTGCCATGATTTAGTGCGTCATAACAATACCTTGCCATGATTTAGTGCGTCATAACAATACCTTGCCATGATTTAGTGCGTCATAACAATACCTTGGCATGATTTCGTGCGTCATAACAATACCTTGCCATGATTTAGTGCGTCATAACAATACCTTGCCATGATTTAGTGCGTCATAACAATACCTTGGCATGATTTAGTGCGTCATAACAATACCTTGGCATGATTTAGTGCGTCATAACAATACCTTGCCATGATTTAGTGCGTCATAACAATACCTTGGCATGATTTAGTGCGTCATAACAATACCTTGCCATGATTTAGTGCGTCATAACAATACCTTGCCATGATTTAGTGCGTCATAACAATACCTTGGCATGATTTAGTGCGTCATAACAATACCTTGGCATGATTTAGTGCGTCATAACAATTCCTTGCCATGATTTAGTGCGTCATAACAATACCTTGGCATGATTTAGTGCGTCATAACAATACCTTGGCATGATTTAGTGCGTCATAACAATACCTTGGCATGATTTAGTGCGTCATAACAATACCTTGCCATGATTTAGTGCGTCATAACAATACCTTGCCATGATTTAGAGCGTCATAATAATACCTTGCCATGATTTAGTGCGTCATAACAATACCTTGGCATGATTTAGTGCGTCATAACAATACCTTGCCATGATTTAGTGCGTCATAACAATACCTTGCCATGATTTAGTGCGTCATAACAATACCTTGGCATGATTTAGTGCGTCATAACAATACCTTGCCATGATTTAGTGCGTCATAACAATACCTTGCCATGATTTAGTGCGTCATAACAATACCTTGCCATGATTTAGTGCGTCATAACAATACCTTGGCATGATTTAGTGCGTCATAACAATACCTTGGCATGATTTAGTGCGTCATAACAATACCTTGGCATGATTTAGTGCGTCATAACAATACCTTGGCATGATTTAGTGTGTACCAATACAAACTTGGATCCATTTGGTTTGTACCAACAACACATTGTCATGATGCACTGGGCAACGTGTCCCCATTAAGTGAAAAACAGGATATTTTCTTGGGTAACATTTTAAACATCCTGTAATTGTTTGAGGTCAAAGTTTCTCAAATTGTGAGATATGTTAGCCTTCCACTGAACTGGGGTAGGGGGGGGGATCTCATAACCAATGTTTCCTCTAAGGTTCGTTGGTCAGTGTACAAAGTAAAAAAAAATCTTATGCACATTTGCGCAACATCCATTTTTGTGCAATTTATTTTAAAATTTGCTGCGCGGTAATTCTAAATGACTGCGCGGCATTGGTCGCACAGTTGCGCGGCCGTGCACCTTAAAGTGAAATTTGCTCATAACTCACCAATAGTAACTCAGGCGTAGGATGTAAATGACGCCCAGATGGCTAGATGTTGTCAAGAATTCCTAATACAGTTCAAGACACATTTATGACTTTCCATGACTTGATTGACCCATGCCCATTGCAGACTTCCCGTGACTTAAATGAACAGTGCCTAATTAAGACATAACAAAGAGGCATTTTATTGGTGCCCCACGTATAGTATCCGAGTAGTTTATTGGTGCAGGACAAGTAAGAGCGGGCCACTCAGTCAGTTTATTTCCAGGTTAAAAAGCTAGTAACAGATTCCAGTCTGTCCGCTACGTGTTGAGGATCCTGAAAATTGTCGACTCCTCTTTAGGTTTCGTACAAGATGGCGTCACCTCTGGCGATAATGATGATTGATGTCAAGGAACACACCAGCTATTATTACAAGAGTCGAACCTAATTGAAACTAAACCTAGTCTCGGCTGCCTGGGAGTTCCTCCCCCTTGTCGGCGCAGGACAGGCAGACCGCAAAAAAGCAATATTATTATTTATGTTTTATTTAGTGAGTGGCCTGGTTGAGGCGACAAGACGGATCTCTGACGGAGCCATTACCGCGGTCTTATTGGAACTGCAGAGGCCATCAAGCTGGTGAACCTATAGCACCTGATTATTACTTGCGTTGCGCGGAGGAATATAGTTCCACAAATTGGAGATTCAATTCGCGTCCCGAGTTGAACCAGTTGGGGGAATGTGACGCATGTAGCTGACGAGTAAAGGCAATGGTACCAGTCATGTAATTCTCTTGCCTACCCTGACCAAAGGCCAGTGTAAAAAATACCAAATTCCAAGTCTAGGTACTGACTAGTTGAAAGTGTAATAAACTGACGTAATTCAGTACTAGATACTGACCAAAGGTCAGTCTCAGAAACTGACGTAATTCCAGTACAGGATACTGACCAAAGGGCAGTCTAAGAAACTGACCTAATTCCAGTACTAGATACTGACCAAAGGTCAGTCTCAGAAACTGACGTAATTCCAGTACAGGATACTGACCAAAGGTCAGTCTCAGAAACTGACGTGATTCCAATACATGATACTGACCAAAGGGCAGTCTTAGAAACTGACTTAATTCCAGTACTAGATACTGACCACAAGGCCAGTGATAGATGCTCTCAATTTATATATAGATGACACATATGAATTGTTTGCCTCCCTCCTCAAAACTCCTGATTGTTGAAGATCTGACACTCCACGTTTTGCTTGGATACAAATTATATGTCTTATAGTTTCTTTGTAGTTCATGGCTGGGAAAAAGCTTGGGTATGTCTCTATCATGAAGGAGAATATATTTTTTGTTGTTGCAAATTTATGTCAAAATAATGACTGTCTGAAACAATAACTTCGCAAACATTGAGCGTATTTTTTTTAATGCCGTTCTTATTATTACTTATTTATTTACATTTATCTTTATAATATATTTTTTTTTAAAATGCAGTCCTTAAAGTGGAGTTCGTTTTTGTGAGCCTAGATGTATGTAATTCTACACAGTACACGACTAACCTGTTGACACTGGTTGATATAGTCTCGTAAGCTTTTGAAAATACTTTGGTCATTGCCAAATGTTTTTTCCATCTAGCCGCTACAATAAAAGAACCCTTATAAACTATCCTTGTAAGAATGACTCTTCATCTGTCCCTCTAACCCAGCTATATATAAACCAACTTTTTAAATGTCACGTTTCTTTTTTTAAACCATCGATACGTGGGCGTTATAGGTGCTGGTGGTATCGATTATTGAAATTCAAAATTGATTATCCCCCTTGTCGATGGTGAAAATTAATTATTCCGATCCGATGCACCGGTGTGGTATTTGGAGCTTCCGATCCGAGGCACCGGTGTGGTATTTGGAGCTTCCGATCCGAGGCACCGGTGTGGTAGTTGGAGCTTCCGATCCGAGGCACCGGTGTGGTAGTTGGAGCTTCCGATCCGAGGCACCGGTGTGGTATTTGGAGCTTCCGATCCGAGGCACCGGTGTGGTATTTGGAGCTTCCGATCCGAGGCATCGGTGTGGTATTTGGAGCTTCCGATCCGAGGCACCGGTGTGGTATTTGGAGCTTCCGATCCGAGGCACCGGTGTGGTATTTGGAGCTTCCGATCCGAGGCACCGGTGTGGTATTTGGAGCTTCCGATCCGAGGCACCGGTGTGGTATTTGGAGCTTCCGATCCGAGGCACCGGTGTGGTATTTGGAGCTTCCGATCCGAGGCACCGGTGTGGTATTTGGAGCTTCCGATCCGAGGCACCGGTGTGGTAGTTGGAGCTTCCGATCCGAGCCACCGGTGTGGTAGTTGGAGCTTCCGATCCGAGGCACCGTTGTGGTAGTTGGAGCTGTCCGAATACATCGTTCACGTTCTCTGTTACAATAGTTGTTGTTTGTTGGTCACCCGTCACGTGGCTTTCATAGAACTACTTTAAACGGCTACCTCGTGTGTTAACTTAGTTCCAGGCTGGAGGTGTAGCAGATATAAATGTAGCTTCCATAAATATAACACAATGAGAACATTAAATGGATTATATTTAAATGATAAAATCTAAAATTTTCTCTTCGTTAAATATCAGATATTTAAACTACACGTGGCATGACAACTCCGTAGGACGCAATAATCTTCTGTATAGAAGGAGCGTCTGTAACAGATAAGATAAGATAGATGAGATGAGAGGATAGAGAGATATTCAAGCGGTGAAAAAAATTCAAATTTTCTTGAGGGACCATTTACTTCTTACATCAAATCATTTTACAGCTGAATCCTAGAATCTGCAAAGAAACATAAGAATGCTGTCATCAGGCAGACAAATGGCTGCTTCAACCTCTGGCCTTGTACCGAACTCTGCTGGCGGAGTTCAAAGAAACATAAGAATGCTGTCATCAGGCAGACAAATGGGTGCTTCAACCTCTGGCCTTGTACCGAACTCTGCTGGCGGAGTTCACTACAGAGTTGTTCATGAAAAAACCTCTGTCGCACATAATTGCATCAACGATGTGGCATCACTAATACAACCGATTGGAGCGTTGCCATGTTATTTATAACCATGGTTACCGCTCTTCCGGAAGACTGAAATTCTAATGGACATTTTGTCAGGGTCAACTGACCATAATGTTTCTCTTACATCAGCTATTGCTACCTAACGTTTTTTTTCCCGTCTTCCAGAGTCGAAAGTAGGGAACATGACAGTAAGGCCGAGAGTTAGAATTACGCCCCTTGGTAATTGCTAGAACCATACTAAGATGTAATCATTTGTATTTCGCGTTAATGAACTCAAATTTTCAGCATTTATTACAGTCTATACATTGCTAATAAATTTGTAAGATAAAATAAACATTTTCTGATACCCGAGACTCATATTTTGAGAGCTTCTTTAACTCGTGCACGTGACATTTGCTGCGCGGCAGCGCGGATATTTGAATGATGTCGCGCAGCAGTTTAGAATTACCGCTCAGAAAATTTTGATTAGGGTTAATATAGTATCTGTGTTTGTGGGGTAAAATTTAGGAAAGAAAAATTGATGTTGTGCACCTTTGCTAACGACTTTGTCATTTACACATGGGCCAACGAACCTTTGAGGGAACATTGGTTGTCAATACCATACTTCTGATGAAATACTGTAAAGTCATGTACGTAATGACTTTTATAATTAAACGTGCATGTAGCTTATATTTGTCGGTAGAGAATTCAATAGTGTCAAATATCTTTCTCTCATTAAAATATGTGTGTGTGACGGTTTCAAAACAGGAATAAGATAATCGAATAACAAATAGTGTACAATGAATTACCGTTCGTCTAAATTTCGACTCTTCGAATTTCCTTAGTTTGATTTTTCTTTGATGAAATTTATTTTCAAATAAATTCCATGCAACTGTATCTGATGTACTTTGTATCTTTATATCGAAGCTCAGCAACAGTTTATTAGGGACTAATACCGACAAGATCATATTTCAGTATTGTTCCCCCCCCCCAGTATTTCCAGGCATGATAGCTATTAATGAATATTAACATCTCTATTATTGTTAGAAATGTACAGTATAACCGTCATAGTTACCCCCCCCTCTTACCGATGTGTCAGTACAAATCGACACGAAGTAGAACTGACAGTATCTACGGTCTAATTTTTATCACACACTCCCAACCCCACGAGTTACCATTCCTTTCATGGTTAGTTCTAATATTTCAGACAGTCCCTAAAAGTCTGGACGGTTTGATAGCACGAATGATGTTGTTAGTGATAATAATATTCTCGCAGACGCAAGAAAACAATTTGTGCAAGAACGATGGTCCAGTGTAAAAATAAAGCAACCAATCGCTTGACCCCAACATTTAGAAAACATCAGTCTGCCACTCTCTTATCGTTATATTAACAACATAAAAATAAATTTTCCCATAAGACCACCTGAGTTTTATACACGTTTCGTCTTCTTCTCGTTTTTGCTAGTTCGCCGAGGGCGGCTTACAGCCGAGACGTTCGTTGTCTTGTTGCTTGTTTTCAGGGTCGCCCACACTCTCTCCGTTTAACACCCTTCTTACCGCGAGACCACGGCGCCATGACGCTTTCCAAAGTTTTGAGCCATGTTTTACGAGGAGAACTCTTTAAATAGCTCTTATGAAGTACCCAATTAATGATGACGTAATTCAATGAAAAAAAACGATACATCCAATTTCCACCAATATAGAGTTGTTAAGACGGAGGCGTGACGTAGGCGGGTCAAAGGTTAATTCAGAGAATATACAGTCCTACCGTATGACCCGGGTTAGAACCCTTGTCCCAGTGTCAATTAAAATTAAATTACTTCATTTCTCCCATTCACGGACACAAAACTATTTCTCATGTCGACGAAATTAACCATTTGCTCGTGTAAAAAAAAAGAAGGAATTTCTCGTGTCAGTGATATCAATTAATTTTTCACGTTTTTCTTTTCAGGTTAGCTTGTATCCCACTGCTGATATAAGATTTCGTTTGATATCACCTTGCTGATTAGATCCAGCAGAGATAGAATTCCAATGCAAATGACATGAAGCTCCACCGGCTTATATTACACAACGTCGGCTCATTTAAGAATGCGTTCAAGTGGAAAATTGGGATCGCCCTGAAGATGTAGGGACTTGCCCAAAAGTTAGGCCCAAGGGCTTATGGCTGACTCGAAGTCATTACTTTACTCCAACATCAAAGTGATCTCTTTAGCTGTATATTATTATTTTTTCTTCCAAAGTCATATCTCAATACTTCGTAGGCTTGTCCTGAAAGCTATCAGTGCAGTTGTGTTTACGGGAACCAACGACGTGTCCATCTATTTCTGAAAATAATTTGTGTTTAATCTCTGTAAAAAAAAAGCAGTTTCGGTTTTTATTGAAATGAATGCTTGCGTTACCTCCCCTGGGCTCCTATCAAGCCGAACATAGGCAAGTGAGCTATAAATAGATGATATAAATCTCGCGTTAGCGTGATCAGAGGTGGGTCACGTGACTAGTGTTTCCGCTTTGAGGCACGTATTATTTCCCAGTAATAAATTACCTCGTGTGAGCAATTAAAGTAACATTTACTCGTTAAGTTTGCCTATCAATGTACCCGTCACATTCACCTGTCACATTTACACCTTCAAGTTTACCTGTCACCTTCACTCTTCAAGTTCACCTGTCACATTTACCATTTTCATAGGTTTTCTTGAACAGAAATCTCCGATGGGTGTTTGTTCACAAGTAGCGCCTAGACCCCAATCGAAACGCAAGACACAAGTGTATACCGTCCCTTTATTCTAACTCATCGCACGACCGATGATCCGTTAAATCCACTTTCTTGTAAAATCAAAATTAGAAATTGTGGAGATAGCATCCTAGCTTTTTAAAGAGCTGAAGACGGATGGACGTTGTAGAAATTTTCAGTCGGAGATTGTTAGTTGAAGATTGTTGGTCGGAAGTTGTTAGTTGTCAATCGGGAATTCCTAGTTATCAGTCGGAAGTTGATAGGTTTTAGTGGGAAGTTGTTGGTTGAAAATTTTTAGCAGGAATTCGTAAGTTGTATATTGTCTGTCCGAAGTTGATAGTTGTTAGTCGGAAGTTTTTAGTTGTTATTGTTATTAGGAAGTTAATAGTTGATATTTGTTAGTCGGAAGCTATTGTTAATTGTTTGAAATGAACACGCATGTGATTGTGCGTACACTTTTTATCAAATATAAATGATTGTGTGAATGCACGTGTGTATGATTATGAGTATTCCCATTTGTACGTTTAAATTTGTGTATGTTGAGTTATGTACCTTTGTACTGCTCCATCCCCCCCCCCAAGACTCCTTTTCCCCCCGGTTTAATAATTGTATCTCTCCGCTATTAACTCATTAGAGTCCTCCCCACAAAATCCAACACACATGCCTTCAGAATTTGTGATCTTAATGAGACCTTTCCGGCGGTCTGGTCACGACAGCCAAACAACAGAAATAACAACAACTGGGCTGTGTGGGAGGATAACTCGATTTCCCCTTGTTCGCAAACGAAGTTCCTTCTTGAATAAATTACCATTGTTCGCCCCCCTTGTTGCTAGGTTTTCTTTAATTACTTTAAGCGGATGAACCCGAGACTTTGGGATCGCTTAAATACCTTGTAAGCGCGGGAAAGATAGAAGCAATTATTTCAAGAGTTTAAATCTTTGAGAACTTGGAACGAGAACGAAGGCCTACGTCACAGAAACACGATATACATATAAACAGTAACATCAAATGATAAATTGACAAGTAAGTGTCATCAATCCATACATTGAAAAATACTGACACCAATAAAAAGTGTCACCAATCCATTCTTTGACAAAACATTGACACCAATTTGTGCATCCAATGACGTGCAGTGAAATACGATGACATATTGACATTTTAAAATTACCAAAAGTGCGTAAGACATTAACAGGATTCTTTGTAACAAGACATAATTGAATTAATTTGACCCCTGGCATTATGTGTGTGTGCATCTAACATTTCAACAACTAAAATGTCAATTTTTTTTTCAAAACAAGCGTTACACAAATTTTAAAAAGACAGAACAATCCATAAAATTGTAAGATGGAATGTAAAATGAAATTCATCTACACTCACAATCCCATCAAATTAAAAAAAAACAAGAACAAACAAGAAAACAATATAGTAACATCTTTTAATTATTTTGATTTCCTAAATTTCAGATACATATTTACAAAAACCTGAGAACCTTCGGGTCGGGTTTTCCGTTACTGAGCTAAGGGCTTGGGAATATTTCCCAAGGTAATTATTAGTTTTACAGGGTGATCACGAGTGTGCACAGGTAACAACAACTTCATTTCACACCTGTCCACAGGTTGGAGAAACATTTTCTTAACCCCCCCCACCTCACACCTACCCATCGCCCTGCACCAACCCCTTCTTTTTCCTCCGCGTTTTCCATCTCCACTTACCATTCATTGATGAAGGTCTTAGTTGAGCCGTGCTGGGGGGGGGGTGGCCACGTTATTTGGGGTATGAGATGGTTGTGTGGGGGTGTGAGTGTACATGATCAGTTGTGTGGGGGTGTGAGTGTACATGATCAGTTGTGTGGGGGTGTGAGTGTACAGGATCAGTTGTGTGGGGTGTGAGTGTACATGATCAGTTGTGTGGGGGTGTGAGTGTACAGGATCAGTTGTGTGGGGTGTGAGTGTACAGGATCAGTTGTGTGAGGGTGTGAGTGTACAGGATCAGTTGTGTGGGGTGTGAGTGTACAGGATCATTTGTGTGGGGTGTGAGTGTACAGGATCAGTTGTGTGGGGTGTGAGTGTACAGGATCAGTTGTGTGGGGTGTTAGTGCACAGGATCAGTTTTGTGAGGGTGTGAGTGTACAGGATCAGTTGTGTGGGGTGTGAGTGTACAGGATCAGTTGTGTGGAGGTGTGAGTGTACAGGATCAGTTGTGTGTGGTGTGAGTGTACAGGATCAGTTGTGTGGGGTGTGTGTGTACAGGATCAGTTGGTTGGTGGGTTGTAAGGACGCACTCTGCCACACCAAACAGCTGCGAATATCACACTGGGGTCTAAAACATATCTGCGAAGATCCTATCTATCTATCTCTCTATATAATTCGCCAGAAACTAGAGCAAGCAAGGCACAGTCTTTTGATATGTAGTAGTGTGCACACCCGCACTGCGCCGCACTATGAGTCCGCTATGAGATCACTATTTAGAAGGAAAGGAAGAAATGCGCACTGCCGGAAGTTTGTGCCCGTTCTCCCCCCCTTTTTTTTTCTTTGCACTGTCTATATGAGCAATTCTGGGGCGTATGCTACGCCGCGGGTCGGGTCTAGTTACGTTATAAAATGTAGCAAATATCTCCAAATATCCCATTTGCGTATATAACACATGCCATAGCTGCGATATCCCATCATCAATATACATAATTTGCTATCTCTGTCACGTCTGTCTGTCACGTCTGTCTGTCACGTCTGTTGGTCACGTCTGTCTGTCACGTCTGTCTGTCATGTCTGTATGTCACGTCTGTCTGTCACGTCTGTCTGTCCCGTCTGTCTGACCCGTCTGTCTGTCCCGTCTGTCTGTCCCGTCTGTCTGTCATGTCTGTCCTTGACGCTACTAATTTTAGAAATCAGGGCACCAAATTACTGCACCAAAAAAGAACTTTCAAACGTCCGTATAAAATTGTTCAATAGGGAAATAAATGAATAAAATAAAAATAAATGAAAGTTCTGTATTACGTTATTTTTTAATCTGATGTGTATTTATTTTGAAAACTTCCTTCTTTTTTTACGGGTGATACACTAGTTGGGTAATAAAGCGCGTCTTATAGAATCAAATCGTTCACTCTCTCTCTGTCTCTCTCTCTCTCTCTCTATCTATCTATCTATCTACCTATCTATCTATATATCTATCTATCTATCTCTCTCTCTATCTATCTATCCATCTTTGGTTGAAATCATGAGAAAGACTGATCCTGGGAACCAACGTCCCAGCAATTCATTAGTTCACCGTGTAGCTAATATGATTATCCACCTCCACACAAAAAGGGTCTCACTACAGGAGCCATAAATACAAATAAAATCTCCGAAAATATCCTTGACATCCTGAGGAAGTGAAGCCCACACATTTTCCCGTTAAAACACCGAGTAGAGTCAACACTGAAAAGACGCCTGCGTGTATTAAAAATACTTAAAGACAAATATATAAATTTATATTGTACTCATCGTCTTGCGCTCGAACTTGCCAGTAACAGATCATACGTCTTCTTTGCCAGTAACAGATCATACGTCTTCTTTGCCAGTAACAGATCATACGTCTTCTTTGCCAGTAACAGATCATACGTCTTCTTTGCCAGTAACAGATCATACGTCTTCTTTGCCAGTAACAGATCATACGTCTTCTTTGCCAGTAACAGATCATACGTCTTCTTTGCCAGTAACAGATCATACGTCTTCTTTGCCAGTAACAGATCATACGTCTTCTTTGCCAGTAACAGATCATACGTCTTCTTTGCCAGTAACAGATCATACGTCTTCTTTGCCAGTAACAGATCATACGTCTTCTTTGCCAGTAACAGATCATACGTCTTCTTTGCCAGTAACAGATCATACGTCTTCTTTGCCAGTAACAGATCATACGTCTTCTTTGCCAGTAACAGATCATACGTCTTCTTTGCCAGTAACAGATCATACGTCTTCTTTGCCAGTAACAGATCATACGTCTTCTTTGCCAGTAACAGATCATACGTCTTCTTTGCCAGTAACAGATCATACGTCTTCTTTGCCAGTAACAGATCATACGTCTTCTTTGCCAGTAACAGATCATACGTCTTCTTTGCCAGTAACAGATCATACGTCTTCTTTGCCAGTAACAGATCATACGTCTTCTTTGCCAGTAACAGATCATACGTCTTCTTTGCCAGTAACAGATCATACGTCTTCTTTGCCAGTAACAGATCATACGTCTTCTTTGCCAGTAACAGATCATACGTCTTCTTTGCCAGTAACAGATCATACGTCTTCTTTGCCAGTAACAGATCATACGTCTTCTTTGCCAGTAACAGATCATACGTCTTCTTTGCCAGTAACAGATCATACGTCTTCTTTGCCAGTAACAGATCATACGTCTTCTTTGCCAGTAACAGATCATACGTCTTCTTTGCCAGTAACAGATCATACGTCTTCTTTGCCAGTAACAGATCATACGTCTTCTTTGCCAGTAACAGATCATACGTCTTCTTTGCCAGTAACAGATCATACGTCTTCTTTGCCAGTAACAGATCATACGTCTTCTTTGCCAGTAACAGATCATACGTCTTCTTTGCCAGTAACAGATCATACGTCTTCTTTGCCAGTAACAGATCATACGTCTTCTTTGCCAGTAACAGATCATACGTCTTCTTTGCCAGTAACAGATCATACGTCTTCTTTGCCAGTAACAGATCATACGTCTTCTTTGCCAGTAACAGATCATACGTCTTCTTTGCCAGTAACAGATCATACGTCTTCTTTGCCAGTAACAGATCATACGTCTTCTTTGCCAGTAACAGATCATACGTCTTCTTTGCCAGTAACAGATCATACGTCTTCTTTGCCAGTAACAGATCATACGTCTTCTTTGCCAGTAACAGATCATACGTCTTCTTTGCCAGTAACAGATCATACGTCTTCTTTGCCAGTAACAGATCATACGTCTTCTTTGCCAGTAACAGATCATACGTCTTCTTTGCCAGTAACAGATCATACGTCTTCTTTGCCAGTAACAGATCATACGTCTTCTTTGCCAGTAACAGATCATACGTCTTCTTTGCCAGTAACAGATCATACGTCTTCTTTGCCAGTAACAGATCATACGTCTTCTTTGCCAGTAACAGATCATACGTCTTCTTTGCCAGTAACAGATCATACGTCTTCTTTGCCAGTAACAGATCATACGTCTTCTTTGCCAGTAACAGATCATACGTCTTCTTTGCCAGTAACAGATCATACGTCTTCTTTGCCAGTAACAGATCATACGTCTTCTTTGCCAGTAACAGATCATACGTCTTCTTTGCCAGTAACAGATCATACGTCTTCTTTGCCAGTAACAGATCATACGTCTTCTTTGCCAGTAACAGATCATACGTCTTCTTTGCCAGTAACAGATCATACGTCTTCTTTGCCAGTAACAGATCATACGTCTTCTTTGCCAGTAACAGATCATACGTCTTCTTTGCCAGTAACAGATCATACGTCTTCTTTGCCAGTAACAGATCATACGTCTTCTTTGCCAGTAACAGATCATACGTCTTCTTTGCCAGTAACAGATCATACGTCTTCTTTGCCAGTAACAGATCATACGTCTTCTTTGCCAGTAACAGATCATACGTCTTCTTTGCCAGTAACAGATCATACGTCTTCTTTGCCAGTAACAGATCATACGTCTTCTTTGCCAGTAACAGATCATACGTCTTCTTTGCCAGTAACAGATCATACGTCTTCTTTGCCAGTAACAGATCATACGTCTTCTTTGCCAGTAACAGATCATACGTCTTCTTTGCCAGTAACAGATCATACGTCTTCTCACGTCATTTGGGATTTATAAACTAAAACCAAAATGTATTTTTATTTACTGACCAATCGTTATGAGGTGGTCGATACGCCCCATTGGTTGCGATATCTCTTAATGATTTAAAAAAAAATTTTGAATTTATATAAAAAGACAAGTCACGGTCACTGACAAATTTTCATATTGTAATATTTATAAGAGAAATGTATGATATTTGTTTTGGTCTGAATAACATGCTATATCTGGGGTTATCCTGCTTTATATTTAAAATTCAACCATCTTCAGTTGGTTTTCAGCTTTCGCGCCAACAGGTTTTTATATTGTATTCTCGCTTTTAACTGATTCCTTGTTTTTTTTAGAGCGCCGTAGAATTTGCGTAGTTTTATTTTAATCGGAAATAATAAATGTTGTGAATGAGAGAGCGGGGATCATTGAGAGCGGGGACCATTGAGAGCGGGGACCATTTCGGGTAAAGTGGCGGTCGTTAGTTTAGATGGAGGGATGTGACCAGTTCAGATTAAGGTATAAAGTTATGGTCACCAAATCTAGAGAAAGTTATGGTCACCAAATCTAGAGAAAGTTATGGTCACCAAATCTAGAGAAAGTTATGGTCACCAAATCTAGAGAAAGTTATGGTCACCAAATCTAGAGAAAGTTATGGTCACCAAATCTAGAGAAAGTTATGGTCACCAAATCTAGAGAAAGTTATGGTCACCAAATCTAGAGAAAGTTATGGTCACCAATTCAGAGAAAGTTATGGTCACCAATTCAGAGAACGTTATGGTCACCAAATCTAGAGAAAGTTATGGTCACCAGTTCAGAGAAAGTTATGGTCACCAATTCAGAGAACGTTATGGTCACCAAATCTAGAGAAAGTTATGGTCACCAAATCTAGAGAAAGTTATGGTCACCAAATCTAGAGAAAGTTATGGTCACCAAATCTAGAGAAAGTTATGGTCACCAAATCTAGAGAAAGTTATGGTCACCAAATCTAGAGAAAGTTATGGTCACCAAATCTAGAGAAAGTTATGGTCACCAAATCTAGAGAAAGTTATGGTCACCAAATCTAGAGAAAGTTATGGTCACCAAATCTAGAGAAAGTTATGGTCACCAAATCTAGAGAAAGTTATGGTCACCAAATCTAGAGAAAGTTATGGTCACCAATTCAGAGAAAGTTATGGTCACCAATTCAGAGAAAGTTATGGTCACCAAATCTAGAGAAAGTTATGGTCACCAAATCTAGAGAAAGTTATGGTCACCAAATCTAGAGAAAGTTATGGTCACCAAATCTAGAGAAAGTTATGGTCACCAAATCTAGAGAAAGTTATGGTCACCAAATCTAGAGAAAGTTATGGTCACCAAATCTAGAGAAAGTTATGGTCACCAATTCAGAGAAAGTTATGGTCACCAAATCTAGAGAAAGTTATGGTCACCAAATCTAGAGAAAGTTATGGTCACCAATTCAGAGAAAGTTATGGTCACCAATTCAGAGAAAGTTATGGTCACCAAATCTAGAGAAAGTTATGGTCACCAAATCTAGAGAAAGTTATGGTCACCAATTCAGAGAAAGTTATGGTCACCAATTCAGAGAAAGTTATGGTCACCAATTCAGAGAAAGTTATGATCACCAATTCAGCGAAAGTTATGATCACCAATTCAGCGAAAGTTATGGTCAAGAGTTCTGAGAAAGATACGGGTATAGATCAAGAGAAAAAAAAGGAGGGTGCGTGCACATATTGAGCACTAAAAAAGTCTCATTTTGACCCAACATTTCCAATGATCATCCCACTAAGGGACGCTACTACAGGGGCTATTACCTCCGTCGTCCTCAAAAGAGTTGTCTTTATTTTCAAACCAACAAAAAGATCTTGTTTGTGGGTGTTCCCTGAGGAAGGCTTCTTGTTCCATTCTTGTTCCCTTCTTGTGTCTTTTCAAACTTTCCCATACCTTGTTCAATAACTTGTAAACTATTTTAAGCTAAATATAACATCTAGTTTTTTTTAATACGCATGCTTAATTTCGTAACATGTGAAAACATCAACATTTTGTAAGAATAACTTTTACTACATAAATAAATACATAAGTAAACACAATATCATGGAATGAGAGTTATCCCACCCCACCCACCAATCTCAATCCCTTGTAAAACGAAGTATGTTTACAAAGATTACGCCCACCCCTTTGACCCTTGTGCTATGTAATATGAGGTCAACACTCTCAAACGTGCGGAATAAATAAGGAATTCTCAGAAATAGACCAAGTGGTTGTTATATATAGAATGGACGTCACGAGGAATTTTCTTTAAGATTTAAATTATTTCTCTAGACCTGCCACTTACTCGTTTAAAAAACAAACAAAAAACCTCCAATAAGTTATTGCCCTTGTCTCCGAGGTCATTTTTTTGTAGTTAACATAATCTCTGTGAATTTGAATTGCAGACGGTTTAAAATGGACACATAATAAAATTAACTTTTAGCAGGTCAGCAGAAACAGGAACAATGGACATTTCATACATATGGCACTGGATTAAAAAAACATCCGTTAAACGATGATGAAAGTTGCGTTTGTAGTACTATTTGTCCACGCTACTTACAGCACTGTGGCGTTAAACGCTGTGTTTAAATTAAAAAAAACAACAACAACAACACAAAATGGCGATGTCTCTTAAAATAGTTTCCTAGTCGTCGTTTATTCTCTCAGGGAATTGTTTGTTATTATTCACTTGTTACACTGCCGGGAGAAAGTCATCTGTGAGAATAAGAAGAATATTAGGTATTCCGTGGACTGAACCTGAATAGAAACTTTTATTTGCAGACGACCATCCGATTTTTCTATTGTTCAACGGTCTGTTTCTCTGTGATTGCTCAAGATTTGTCATTGAATTTAAAAAAAAACAAAAAAAAACCTATTATTGTTATTATTATTATTATTATTATAAATTATCGTATTTTGTAAACGTCGAAATTGACCCGTTTAATGATCGTCTGCTTTCGCATGGTATAAAACTTTAAGGTCTGAGTCGGTGGTGCTGTGACAAGAATATATCAACAAGATGGATGGAGGCGGGTTCGATTCCCAGGAGAACACAATTGAAATAAAAATGTTGCATATTCAGTTTGAGGGGGGGGGGAGTGGCGAAACATGCTGCTGCTTCATGTGTCTTTGGATCAATGAATTCTCTGTTTCATGTGTCTTTGGATCAATGAATTCTCTCTTTCATGTATCTTTGGATCAATGAATTCTCTCTTTCATGTATCTTTGGATCAATGAATTCTCTCTTTCATGTATCTTTGGATCAATGAATTCTCTGTTTCATGTGTCTTTGGATCAATGAATTCTCTCTTTCATGTATCTTTGGATCAATGAATTCTCTCTTTCATGTATCTTTGGATCAATGAATTCTCTCTTTCATGTATCTTTGGATCAATGAATTCTCTGTTTCATGTGTCTTTGGATCAATGAATTCTCTCTTTCATGTGTCTTTGGATCAATGAATTCTCTCTTTCATGTATCTTTGGATCAATGAATTCTCTCTTTCATGTATCTTTGGATCAATGAATTCTCTCTTTCATGTATCTTTGGATCAATGAATTCTCTGTTTCATGTGTCTTTGGATCAATGAATTCTCTCTTTCATGTATCTTTGGATCAATGAATTCTCTGTTTCATGTGTCTTTGGATCAATGAATTCTCTGTTTCATGTGTCTTTGGATCAATGAATTCTCTGCTTCATGTGTCTTTGGATCAATGAATTCTCTGTTTCATGTGTCTTTGGATCAATGAATTCTCTGTTTCATGTATCTTTGGATCAATGAATTCTCTCTTTCATGTATCTTTGGATCAATGAATTCTCTGTTTCATGTGTCTTTGGATCAATGAATTCTCTGTTTCATGTATCTTTGGATCAATGAATTCTCTGTTTCATGTATCTTTGGATCAATGAATTCTCTGTTTCATGTGTCTTTGGATCAATGAATTCTCTGTTTCATGTGTCTTTGGATCAATGAATTCTCTGTTTCATGTGTCTTTGGATCAATGAATTCTCTGTTTCATGTGTCTTTGGATCAATGAATTCTCTGTTTCATGTGTCTTTGGATCAATGAATTCTCTGTTTCATGTGTCTTTGGATCAATGAATTCTCTGTTTCATGTTCATGTCTACTTGCCCAACATTGAACACATGACGTCTTCACATTATGTTTAAACATGGATGTCATTATCTTTTCCCGTCACTTATTTCTCTGCCCATCCATCTGCATTTTCTGCGGACGTTCTCGCCATATCTTATTCTTATTTACTCAATATACTTATATGTGAAACAATTTTCTGACAATGTCAATTTCTGATTTTTTCCCCCTTACTTTTAAATATATTTTCATAAATTTATTAGTGGTATGTGGAAAAAAATGCCCCCCCCCCTTTTTTTTTCCCTGACAACACCATCTCCATAATAAAACATTGTGCCACTCGCTGTGTCTTGTATAAGACTACACACAAGACTTGTATTATACAATTGCCTACATACTAACAGAACAGCCATGATTTATATCGTTTAGATATTCACATTTCAATACGTCCAAGCCCCACTTAAGTCTAAACCCATACAGCGGTATACTGCTCACTACTGAACCTCATTATGTCGAGTTAAACGTTCTGTCGTGTGTTAAAATCTGACATGGACACAGGTGGGCCAAATTTCTTGTAGTGTATACGTGTATTAATTGTTTCCCTATATTTGCCTTGCTTTCTTATGTTTCAAAAACATTAAACAAAATAAGAGTGCAAAACCTGTCAACAAAAATAGCGATGTCTTCAATTCGAGAGATTTAACAACCAATGGACGATTTGTTCCGATATTAGAACAATCCATATTAGAACAATCCATATCCTCATATTCTTAATGGGTGACGAAAAAATTGGTTAATAACGTGGCTAAAATGTGTCATTTTAAAAAAATATTAAAAAAAGGCAAATTTTTTTTTATTGTTTGGCCTTTGCGGGATTAAAGTATGACGCTTTAATCAATGGTGGCGTGGTATGTAAATTCTGTTTGAATGCGGACAAGCTCTTGATATGATTGGCAATGAATTGCCCATTGAAATGTGGCCGCATGTTTGTTATAAATAGCCATTGATTAGTTTGGGGGCTCACAAAGAAGGTAGTGGTGTTGAAACAATCAGCTCGAAAAATAACCCACGGAATGACGACATGAGAAGTGGCATTCTGCAACGCTCCCGGACGGTGTGGTAAACAATAAGTGCTACAAACAAGGGTCTCATTTTCGTTCATTATATCTTTTGACAAGATATTTGGGTAAGATTTTCAATGTTTTATATTGCCAGCAATCGAAGTGGATCTCAAAGCTTAAAATATGCTATATTTTATTTAATATTATGAGAGTTATCAAATGATTTATTTTTTTAATTTAGATGTAGAAAAACAATGGCGTATGTTCTTTTGAAATTATATTTTCGGTCCTGTTATAATAAAAGTAAAAGTACTATTAAAGTTCAACTCAAACGATACAGGTTGGGGCAGGTAAAATTCAAGTGTCTCAACAATGGGGAAAGTACTAACCCAAAAGACGTTAACATAAGTTGACAAGGATACATCTTTGTCTAAATTAGACATCACGGTTAGTGATTGTTGTGTTACGGAAAGGTCGGTGGGGTTGTAAAGGAAGGGGAGAGTCTGAGATAGAAGAGGCGTGGTTAAAGGTTGTGGTGCCCAGATGTCAATCCTAGCATCTAGTATCTTAATGTTCGTTAAGAACTGGGCTCAGCTGAAATAAATACTAAATACTGCTCCATTCGAACAGGGGTCAGCGAACAAGTGTAAATGAACCCATTAGAGGTAAAAAAAGGAACTCCTGGGGCAACGCAGACTCATATAAAATGCATATAAAATTCGCTAGAATCCGTTCATTTGGGGGTAACGTCAACATATTTTTTAACGCAATTTCCTTTGGAAAAATTGCGTTTATAGATTCGAAATGTCTGTAACGCTTGCACATGCAACTCCTCCTGAACCATACCCGATAGAGGGTTCGGGTCTTTTGCAAATATGCTAAGGAGGTCCCAAGGATGTGCAACGGCCAAAAAAATACCGAAAAGGTTTACGGGATTTCCCGGAAAAAAAACCGAAAAAATATCAGTTTTTGTCAATTTCTCGCCAACCATAACATCTATCGGGTTGAAACAAACGTCAAACAATAGCTAATAATATTTAGAAAAATGTTGGAGAAGGAATTTTTCAAAAACCTCTTTTTGTAATCTAGAATGATAGTTAATGGGTTTTCCCGCTTTGTGAATGCTTATGTTAGATTGTTGCGTGGTGCGCATTATATTGACACATTCTTGGTGTGATGTAGCGTGAGGGGATATGACTTCATATTGTATTTAGTTTAAGAATTACTTATTTGAATCGAGTTTTAATGTAATCTAGAATGAGTTCCCTTAATAAAAAATCCGAAATTCATTGTTGGAAATTGCGTTTAAATAGTCATTCGAGTTTTTATTTCTTGGTTTTTTTTTATATCGGGCTATCAGTCAAACAATTTCGCCAGTCCCAGCTTTAGAAGCTCTCTCAGTTTTTCTGTGTTAATTTGCTTCCATAATTATAACTGATATTACAACAGAAAGATACTCTAAATTGCTTCCATAATTATAACTGATATTACAACAGAAAGATACTCTAATGCAAGGGTCTCCAAACGTTTCTGCCGAGGGCCGTATTAACTGTCAAACAGCAGTTTGGGGGCTGAACACACAGTTTTGTGGTAAACTACATGTAAAAATGGTATCTTTTTTATTGAGATTAAAAGGTTTCCAGGGGCCGGATGAAAGGGCCTCGCGGGCCGTATCTGACCCACAGGCCATATCTGGCCCTCGGGCGGTAGTTTGGAGACCCCTTCTCTAATGTAACACTCAGATAGGCATAGCGATAAAAACACTTGTTAAATTCTCTATTGAAGATCAAACACATACAAATTCTCGTTCTTCAAGCCTGGAATGGGTTGCCTGATCAAACAAGAAAAACCAAAACACTATCAATATTTAAAACTCTAATAAAAATGCAACGCAGACATAAACCGTTTATTAGCGTAGGGCGCAATTATCTGTAGAGAAGGAGCATCTGTAATAAATAAGGTAAGACAGTGACACACGTTTCCTGATTATTACCGAAAACCGGCCAGACAGCGGCAGTTGCTCGGTGCAGTAAAACTATCCCAGGACTCTTCATAAATTGATCACCGTCCCAAGTTGGGTGATATGACGTCATATCACTGAACCGTATCCTCCAGTTTTATTGGGAACTTTCTGGAACATTCCTGACCCTTGCTCGCCCACATCACATCCTAGTTTATAATCTGCTCAACAAGGTCGCAAAGAGGCGGTCCACAATCCCATCTTTTGTCTCTCACCTTGTTCATGCTAAACCGGTAACCGGGTTGTGTAGGCCCTGGTTTGTGACCTTTTGTCGCTCAATGTGTCGACTAAACCAAAACCTAGGTTCTGTATTCTGTAGTTCCCGGATGAGACCTTTTGTCTCTCACAATGTCGACTAAACCAAAACCTAGGTTGTGTAGTCCCGGATGTGACCTTTTGTCGCCGACGGGAAGGTTAATCTCCGAAAACCCGAGACTACCACATCGGAATCAGTTGAATATCCAAAATCTCACATGCCGATATTGACGTCTGATTTTGCAAAATAGGAATTAATGACTTAAAAATTATTTGGATTTATCCATTTCCCTTTCTTGGTGCTTTCTTAATTACAGACAAATAGGCGACTATTTCTTAATTACAGACAAATAGGCGACTATTTCTTAATTACAGACAAATAGGCGACTATTTCTTAATTACAGACAAATAGGCGACTATTTCTTAATTACAGACAAATAGGCGACTATTTCTTAATTACAGACAAATAGGCGACTATTTCTTAATTACAGACAAATAGGCGACTATTTCTTAATTACAGACAAATAGGCGACTATTTCTTAATTACAGACAAATAGGCGACTATTTCTTAATTACAGACAAATAGGCGACTATTTCTTAATTACAGACAAATAGGCGACTATTTCTTAATTACAGACAAATAGGCGACTATTTCTTAATTACAGACAAATAGGCGACTATTTCTTAATCACAGACAAATAGGCGACTATTTCTTAATTACAGACAAATAGGCGACTATTTCTTAATTACAGACAAATAGGCGACTATTTCTTAATTACAGACAAATAGGCGACTATTTCTTAATTACAGACAAATAGGCGACTATTTCGCTAATTAAAAAGGAAATAAAATTAACAACTAACAATTCAAAAAAAAATCATAACCTTTGGGTTCCACTTTGCTTTTTACTTTGTTTCACCAACTCTCTCTTTGACCAGTCTGAACTCAATCAACACACACACACACACGTTAAGTCAACGACTCTTTAGATTCTCCAAGTGTACAAGTTGTTGAAGTGAATACAGTCAGGGCCGCACCATCCTTATCGCCATCTAGGCTGAAGCCTAGGGGCCCACGACATTAGGGGCGCTTAAAACCTTTACAATGACTTGGGGGGCAGACAACGTGCATTTACCTTGAGAGGCAAAGAAGCTAAACAATTTGGTGGCCCGACTACGTATAGGGGAGTTATTCCCCCCCCCCGACTACGTATAGGGGAGTTATTCTTTTACTCGTATTTAAACACATAAGTCACGGCATTTTTGTAAAACTTTATTTCTAGTTATGATATAAATTAACGATCAGATGATTCTTTCGTCTCCAAAGATTCTTTTCTAATATAAGAACAATTTTAAAAGAACATTGTTTTCATCTATCTGACATGCATTTGTTTAGCAACTGTTCTAGTTGCTGAAAGTTGTGCACTTATATCCCGTTAGAAAATTTAAAATAAAACAAACACAAGGTCATAATTTTAACACTTGTCATGGACTAAGCAAATGAAATTTTTGTTTAGCCAACAAACGATCGACTGCCCGTAAAACATCTCGAGCACTTTTCATCGGCTTGAGTTATAGTCCTAATTTTTTTTGTTTTAAAGCAAACAACAAAGATAAAATACTAACTCAGCCTCACGGCGTGTTTAAAGAAACAAAACCTACTTTAAAAAAAAAGTATTGAATGATTAAAGATTAACCCACGCACAATTTTAACAACGCCAGCCGCCTAACGAAGAACAATTAATTGGTTTAGTTCACAACTCTTCTCTAGAAACCCGAGTTATTTACCCTTGATCCCCCCTCCCACCCTATTCAACCACCCACCCGTGGTTCACCCCCCCCCAGGTCTCCGTTGAAATGTTGTCCCATGCCAGTGTCCCGGCAGACGTTCAACCCCCCCGGTGGATCACCCCCCCCCCGTGGTTCACCCCCCCCCGTGGTTCACCCCCCCGGTGGTTCACAGGTCTCCGTTGAAATGTTGTCCCGTGCCAGTGTCCCGGCAGACGACGAGATCGGCAATCAATGATGATCGTCTCACGATTGTTCCAGGCACGGAAACCCTTCGCCGGCCCACTCTTTCCTGCAATTAGTAACGCTGCCTCTGTTCTTCGACTATCCCCCCTTTTGTTTAAACATGGAGTTCACTGTAAGCCCTTCGTCATTGTGGTGCTGTTGAATTTCATGCCTTGATTTACCTTTGTGATATCAACTCCACGGACAGGCGTCTTTGCCGTGGGATCAGGTCCTCACCTGGAAATTGGGGCGTTTTGAGGCAGTGGGATAACAGGTAACGTTAACATCACAAGTAAAGTGGTAACAAGTCATTGAATGTCTGAGGGTAAGGTCCGCCCTTGGAAAGTAGCATGTCATGATGTGTCAGACGATAAGATCCGCCCTTGGAAAGTAACGTTATGGAGTCCTAGGATAAGGTCCGCCATTTGAAAGTAACATGGCATGGTGTGTCTGAGGATAAGGTCCATCCTTTGAAAGTAACATGTCGCGGTGTGTCTGAGGATAAGGTCCATCCTTTGAAAGTAACATGTCATGGTGTGTCTGAGGATAAGGTCCATCCTTTGAAAGTAACATGTCATGGTGTGTCTGAGGATAAAGTCCATCCTTTGAAAGTAACATGGCATGGTGTGTCTGAGGATAAGGTCCATCCTTTGAAAGTAACATGGCATGGTGTGTCTGAGGATAAGGTCCATCCTTTGAAAGTAACATGTCATGGTGTGTCTGAGGGTAAGGTCCATCCTTTGAAAGTAACATGTCATGGTGTGTCTGAGGATAAGGTCCATCCTTTGAAAGTAACATGTCATGTTACGAATGACAAAGAGGCTGTCATCTGAAAAGTAGCATGTCTCAGAAGTAATCAATTCAGGATTATAATAAATATTCTCAGATTCATGGAGTAACTTTAGTTCATGGACAGCAAATCTTCTCCATTGTCCTATTTTATTTAGTATTGATGTATAGAGAAACTTGTTAAAAAGATTTCACTCGACCTACTCTCACATACACAAATACATTTCTGAATAAGAGTTAGATTTAGGGGAGATGAGTCATCCATTAGAATTAAACTTTAGCTACGAGTATTTACTAGTAAATGGCTTTATCTTGTACAAATATGGTACGTAAAAACTTGATGGCCCATATTAAAATACTATACCCATAATGTCTATTCCTTCGGGGACAGGGGACCAAATTTTTTTTTAAATTCCGTAAACGTAACTGAGCGAGTTTTGATTGGTGAAGAAAAGTTTTCCCAACTATGGTCAGCATACGCAATTACTGGAGGTAACACACATGCCCCATAAAATTGGTTTCTTTCAAAAGTTAAACCAAATCTTTCCAATAGTTCCTCTGACAGGGATTAATTCTCTTAGGGAAACAGCAGACATGATGATCTGCCCAATGGTCTTCTTGTCGAACACAGTGCCGGAATCACTACATCTTACTTTAATTATTAATTGAAATCTGGTGGACGTATCACAAGCAACAGTAATTGGTACATTTTTAATGAAAAGAATGCTCCTTGACAAGCATCCGATCCAATTTTAAAAAAAAACCTTTAACAAATTTACAGTTGAAGCATTTACTGGTATATATTTTTTTCAAAAATAATCTGCCACGATCATTAATCTCACGAGTTGTTTCCTAGAGGCGGGTAGGTGCGAGGTGGTGAGAGAGCTTAAATCTTGGCTCTTATAGGTATTCACACGAAACTGAACCAAAATGGGCCTAAATAATCCATCGCTTTACGACCCAATTGACTATAGACTACACTAACATTTGCTTGCAAAAACTTGAAGAGTTAAGTTGTGCAACGAGCTTTGAAAACGGCGACAGTAAATACTAGTTAGTAGGATCAATGTCGTTTCTCTTGTCAAGAACGTTACTAACGAGTCACTGGTAACATGACGCTATTTCTTCCAAACGTCCAAAACTACACAATATTATAGTAGTAACCACATGAAGTACAAGAGAAGGTAATTTTCTTGACCCTGCCAGACAGGCGGACCTGCAGGTTGTTTTAGTTTTACACCAACATTTGGTTTTTAAAAGTTCAACAAATAGAAGGGCGTTTATTGGCTAGACATTTGAAATGTTTGTTATACGTCTACGTAATTGATGTTTGATATCAGACAGTGAATACTCAAAACAGCAAGAAATACTGAAGATAAAAAATTTCTTCCAGGTGTTGCTATTTGGATTACGTTTTTAAATTGTTCATTTAAGACGAAATAATTCACTTTTATTGAGGCAGAAACGTCTTTTTATTTTATACTGAACATTCAGAATGCGTCCGTGTTCTTGCTGTGATAGCGTACATACCTAGGTACAGATGCACTTGCCCATGGAGAACTTTATTGTTCCATTTTATCTGCCATAGTGTGATTTTATATTAGGAAATCTAACAACGATTAATGTTTTAATATTATTATTCTTCTTCTTATTATTATTATTATTTTAAACATTCAAATGAAGTAAATTTGCATTAAAGCAGCAGATATTTGTAAACATAGGTTGTTAGTAATTACTGTCTCACTTGACCCATTGAGCTAACTGCTGGCTCACTTCAAACTTTGAGCCAACTTCTGGCTCATCATGAAACTAAATGATCTCAGTGACCTTGTCTAAAAATGACTTGAATATGTAATATAGGAGGAGTAGATACTTTATGTAATATAGGAGGAGTAGATACTATATGTAATATAGGAGGAGTAGATACTATATGTAATATAGGAGGAGTAGATGTTATATGTAATATAGGAGGAGTAGATGTTATATGTAATATAGGAGGAGTAGATGCTATATGTAATATAGGAGGAGTAGATACTTGAATATGTAATATAGGACGAGTAGATGCTATATGTAATATAGGAGGAGTAGATGCTATATGTAATATAGGAGGAGTAGATACTTGAATATGTAATATAGGACGAGTAGATGCTATATGTAATATAGGAGGAGTAGATGCTATATGTAATATAGGAGGAGTAGATACTTGAATATGTAATATAGGAGGAGTAGATGCTATATGTAATATAGGAGGAGTAGATACTTGAATATGTGATATAGGACGAGTAGATGCTATATGTAATATATGAGGAGTAGATGCTATATGTAATATAGGAGGAGTAGATACTTGAATATGTAATATAGGACGAGTAGATGCTACATGTAATATAGGAGGAGTAGATGCTATATGTAATATAGGAGGAGTAGATACTTGAATATGTAATATAGGAAGAGTAGATACTATATGTAATATAGGAGGAGTAGATACTTGAATATGTATTATAGGAAGAGTAGATGCTATATGTAATATAGGAGGAGTAGATGCTATATGTAATATAGGAAGAGTAGATGCTATATGTAATATAGGACGAGTAGATGCTATATGTAATATAGGACGAGTAGATGCTATATGTAATATAGGAGGAGTAGATGCTATATGTAATATAGGAGGAGTAGATACTTGAATATGTATTATAGGACGAGTAGATGCTATATGTAATATAGGAGGAGTAGATACTTGAATATGTAATATAGGACGAGTAGATGCTATATGTAATATAGGAGGAGTAGATACTTGAATATGTAATATAGGAAGAGTAGATGCTATATGTAATATAGGAGGAGTAGATGCTATATGTAATATAGGAGGAGTAGATGCTATATGTAATATAGGAGGAGTAGATGCTATATGTAATATAGGAGGAGTAGATACTTGAATATGTAATATAGGACGAGTAGATGCTATATGTAATATAGGAGGAGTAGATGCTATATGTAATATAGGAGGAGTAGATACTTGAATATGTAATATAGGAGGAGTAGATACTTGAATATGTAATATAGGAGGAGTAGATACTTGAATATGTGATATAGGAGGAGTAGATGGTTTATAGCTTGTATGCCCCCCCCTTACCCCAAATCCCCAGGGTTTAATCTCTCATGAAATATAACGTTAAAAAATTGATGAAAGGAAACCAAAATTAAATGTAGGTTTTTATCTACGTTCAACGCGAATACCCTTTGCTACACGAAATGCTCGTCTGTTCTTCGACACAGTCCTTTTAGAGGCGGCCGCGCAGTGTGAAGAGTTGAAACCCCCCAATTGCACGGCTGAAGGGCCCCGGGAAAGGAATTTCTTTACGGTATAATGACCTACAGTTGCACCGCTCCGCCCCACATATTGCACTCGCGACAGGGCCCCACCGAAAGCTAATGCTGTCAGTTCTACTTTGAACAATGGATTTCAATTCTGTGTTTAAAAAATGTCATTATCTGCTCTTTTATTGTTTACTGAAATTTTTAACTTCTCTTTACTGCTCTTGATTTAAGACATTTCATGACACGCCATTTCACCAAGAAAAATGTCTGAAGTTTTATGGCTCTCATCTCAGCCAGTTAAGACTTATCGAACCAACCCCTCCGCCCACAACTAACTTCCAGCTCTGTAATCGACCCCCCCTCCCCCAACTACCACCACACCCCACCGAATGTTTCTCCTCCCACACCCTCTGACCCGGAAGTTGATAATTTGTCACACCTACTTGGTAATGCAGCGCTATTCATGTTGGCAGGCAGAGATCACTTCGCTGGTAATCACAGACTCCGGCAATCATCGTTTGTTTACTCCTGATCCTGGCGTCACAGAGTCACCAACACACAGGGGAAAGCCGTATTGATTGAGAGAGTAAATTCATGGCAAACTCATCCCGAGAGAACAAAAGAAAAGTGTTGATTTAGGTTGAAGTCATCTATTAATAGAATCACGAAGAGAGAGAAAGAGTGGGTGTGGGAGGGGCCAACAACAAATAATCCCAGACCATTTCCAGTGGCGTAGCTACGGTAAGTCCCCCCCCCCACACACACACACATAATTGCCTTCCTCGATTTTAAAATATTTTCCTCACACAGTCGCTAAAATATGCTAATAAAAATACACTAAACATCAAAGACTGAGACTTTCAACAATAGTTTGGATAAACGCCGTGTTATGGAACCCCTACTACTTATAATAATCCCAACTGCATTTTAAATTTAATGAACTCTTATGTTGTGCAATGAAAAAAAATTATCAAAAGGAGAGAGAGAGGGAGAAAAAAAAGAAAGTAAATAAAAAAAAATTGAAACAATTTATTTCAACTTTTAAAAATCAAATGATCCTCAGATGCCCATGAATCTGGTTCAGTGGTTCTCAATGTACACACATGCAGGCTTTCTATATCTATAAATAAATATTGATGGACAAATATAAACCCAGCGTTATTACGGAATAGTTCAGAATTGTATGTTCCAATTGTATGTTCCAATTGTATGCTCCAATTGTATGTTCCAATTGTATGTTCCAATTGTATGCTCCAATTGTATGTTCCAATTGTATGTTCCAATTGTATATTCCAATTGTATGTTCCAATTGTATGTTCCAACTTTGTTTCTGAAGACTTGTGAGCGCCAACAGTTTGAAAGGTATAATTTTAAAAGTGTTTTTTGTTTTTTTAATTGATTAAATTTGAACGACTGTCATCATGTTTTTGAGGGGGCTTGGGGCGGGGCTATCAATCTTCGCGATGCGCCCCCGCACCATGATGGGATCGCAATAAAAAATATCGGGGGGGGGGCGAAAAAAGAAACCCATTATTTAAAGATATGATTAGGCAGGGAGGTAAATGAAATGTCGGTGTTAGATTTCAGTCTAAAAGTTGTAGGACGCCAATCAAGCTCTTCTTTCCGTGTCCGTCCATTTTTCCCAACGTTATGACATCGGTAACAAAACGTCGATGTCTTAGGTGCGCGGAAATAAAAACAAAAATTCCAAGTGAGTGGTCTCTGTTGTAGCCTCCTAAAAGCTTTTTATTACTATTTTTTGTTGAATATTTTCTGGAACATTCGATATCTTTTAGGTAAAGCCCCGAAGTGGGAGGTCCCCAAAGAGCCAAGGCTCGTAGATCTCAGAGCCAATGTGTGGAGGAGACTGTTTGCCCTCTCCATTTAATGTACTCGAAGACGACCCATCCGAATTTATCATGGCCCATGGGAACAGATGAAATAGTTGTTTCTGGTTAGGGTTGACTGGGCGAGGCAGCACGGCTACCAGTACACACCCTCACACAACCACATACACGCTCACACAACCACATACACGCTCACACAACCACATACACGCTCACACAACCACATACACGCTCACACAACCACATACACCCTCACACAACCACATACACCCTCACACAACCACATACACGCTCACACAACCACATACACGCTCACACAACCACATACACCCTCACACAACCACATACACGCTCACACAACCACATACACGCTCACACAACCACATACACGCTCACACAACCACATACACGCTCACACAACCACATACACCCTCACACAACCACATACACGCTCACACAACCACACACACCCTCACACAACCACATACACGCTCACACAACCACACACACCCTCACACAACCACATACACGCTCACACAACCACATACACGCTCACACAACCACATACACGCTCACACAACCACATACACGCTCACACAACCACATACACGCTCACACAACCACATACACGCTCACACAACCACATACACGCTCACAGATATACCCACACACACACAGGCCGTCACTCACACACACATATGTTTAAAGACACACCCACACAAGAGCGTACACTCCCAATTACCCATACAGCCCACATACACACACACTCTCCCACGACAAAGGGGATGGGGCCCTCATTTCCTAATACCGTTCCTTGGAGGTGATAAATCTAGTCCTTCCAACTCTATCCAATGAGTTACATGGCTGTAAAGACTCTGGTCTCACGAAGTATCGTTATTGTAGTAGAACGATGAATGTTAGTCACAATAGTGGACATGTAGAATGTTGTAAAGGATGCTGTTAAGAGTCCGTTGGATAGATGTGTCCTTGAAACTGTGTAGTGCAGCAGACACTCGAGTCAAGCAATGAGGAAATGATTGGATCCCGATCTCCGGGCGGTCCTAGGAAATGGTGTAAAGCACTTTCTCAGAATCCCAATTAGAGCCTCCCCCTCCCCCCAATCCTTTTTATTTACAAGCAGCCCCACACACACTCTCCCACACTCGTCAACTATATATCTCTCTATATATATTTAACAATCTCTTGTAGAGCTCAGATTTGTAGACCATCATATTTACATTTCTTCAGAAGAAAGAACATTTATTTGAAGTGGTGTTTTAAAAACAACAACACATTTTGTGCGGCTATCGGGGGTTTCCCTTTAGTTTCAGTTGGATAGAGGATTATGTATTCTAGTCCCCGGCTTATCAAGTCAATGATAGAGTGATTATGTATTCTAGTCCCCGGCTTATCAAGTCAATGATAGAGTGATTATGTATTCTAGTCCCCGGCTTATCAAGTCAATGATAGAGTGATTATGTATTCTAGTCCCCGGCTTATCAAGTCAATGATAGAGTGATTATGTATTCTAGTCCCCGGCTTATCAAGTCAATGATAGAGTGATTATGTATTCTAGTCCCCGGCTTATCAAGTCAATGATAGAGTGATTATGTATTCTAGTCCCCGGCTTATCAAGTCAATGATAGAGTGATTATGTATTCTAGTCCCCGGCTTATCAAGTCAATGATAGAGTGATTATGTATTCTAGTCCCCGGCTTATCAAGTCAATGATAGAGTGATTATGTATTCTAGTCCCCGGCTTATCAAGTCAATGATAGAGTGATTATGTATTCTAGTCCCCGGCTTATCAAGTCAATGATAGAGTGATTATGTATTCTAGTCCCCGGCTTATCAAGTCAATGATAGAGCGATTATGTATTCTAGTCCCCGGCTTATCAAGTCAATGATAGAGTGATTATGTATTCTAGTCCCCGGCTTATCAAGTCAATGATAGAGTGATTATGTATTCTAGTCCCCGGCTTATCAAGTCAATGATAGAGTGATTATGTATTCTAGTCCCCGGCTTATCAAGTCAATGATAGAGTGATTATGTATTCTAGTCCCCGGCTTATCAAGTCAATGATAGAGTGATTATGTATTCTAGTCCCCGGCTTATCAAGTCAATGATAGAGTGATTATGTATTCTAGTCCCCGGCTTATCAAGTCAATGATAGAGTGATTATGTATTCTAGTCCCCGGCTTATCAAGTCAATGATAGAGTGATTATGTATTCTAGTCCCCGGCTTATCAAGTCAATGATAGAGTGATTATGTATTCTAGTCCCCGGCTTATCAAGTCAATGATAGAGTGATTATGTATTCTAGTCCCCGGCTTATCAAGTCAATGATAGAGCGATTATGTATTCTAGTCCCCGGCTTATCAAGTCAATGATAGAGTGATTATGTATTCTAGTCCCCGGCTTATCAAGTCAATGATAGAGTGATTATGTATTCTAGTCCCCGGCTTATCAAGTCAATGATAGAGTGATTATGTATTCTAGTCCCCGGCTTATCAAGTCAATGATAGAGTGATTATGTATTCTAGTCCCCGGCTTATCAAGTCAATGATAGAGTGATTATGTATTCTAGTCCCCGGCTTATCAAGTCAATGATAGAGTGATTATGTATTCTAGTCCCCGGCTTATCAAGTCAATGATAGAGTGATTATGTATTCTAGTCCCCGGCTTATCAAGTCAATGATAGAGTGATTATGTATTCTAGTCCCCGGCTTATCAAGTCAATGATAGAGTGATTATGTATTCTAGTCCCCGGCTTATCAAGTCAATGATAGAGTGATTATGTATTCTAGTCCCCGGCTTATCAAGTCAATGATAGAGTGATTATGTATTCTAGTCCCCGGCTTATCAAGTCAATGGCGAGATATGTTGTACTTCTTTAAGATAAAATTGTTACTATAACGTCCATTGGTCGTCAAAACAAAAAGAAAGCGAGCTTTCCTAAAATTAATAATGAAATAAGGGGTCGTCCATAAAGTACGTCACGCTATTTTTGACCATTTTTAACTCCCCCCTGTCACAAACTGTCACACATCTCGGACCCCCCCCCCTAAAGTACGTAACACTTTCGAACAAAAATTTTGTTTTTTAGTAACAAAATAATCAAAATTTAATATAAAAACAGAGTAACGTCACACATGGCAAGCCCCTCTCCCCCCTATACACACTGTCACACTTTCTTACACCCCCCCCTCTGGAGCGTGACGTACTTTATGGACGGCCCCTAATAATTTCTCTGAGTGATATATGTAGCTTATGTGCACCATCATGTCGTTATAAGTTATACGTTTTTTGTAGTTTTGTAATTAGGAAATGAATGTTTTAAATTGAATGGATTTATAAATGTACGCTGCTATTTTATGTGAAACGTTGTGAGACCAGCTACTTACTGAGGTACTGCGATTTTTAATTCTCAAATTATTTATTTTATTTTTTTGCTTCAGTCTCACGAGTTAACCCCCCTTCCCCAATTTTCCCACCTTAGTTACTCCGTCGGGGGACAATGGTCCCAGCCCACTCAAAGGTACTGCCACCACAGCGTCCCTTCTGAAATATTCAGCGGCTATGTGATGTTTGTGACAACCCACATTAGTTATCTCCTCTTGTAGAAGGTTTGATGGAATTTTATTGGACTTCTTTGACAACCAAATCTATTAATAGATGCTGATGTTAGGTCAAACCAAATCTATTAATAGATGCTGATGTTAGGTCAAACCAAATCTATTAATAGATGCTGATGTTAGGTCAAACCACCCAACAACTTTTTTGCGGGGGTATCTAAATGGAGGAAGTTTTCAATCATAATTCAAAATTCGTTTTGGTCATTAAATTTTTGAAAGAGAGCCATGAATGATGAACGCTTTCCTCTAGATCGCTAACACTTTCCATGTTAGAATAACTTGTTCGTTACGCTCTGGTGTTCAAAAAGTTGGAAAACTATCTGAATTTTTTTTTAAAGTCTTCACATTTTTCTGTTTTCATACTTTTTCAAAAAAGAATTTGATGGGCTGCTCCACTATTTAGGTGCAGCCGATTCAAAGGACCTCACTCCAAGGGACCTCACTCCAAGGGAACTCACACCAAGGGACCTCACTCCAAGGGACCTCACTCCAAGGGACCTCACTCCAAGGGACCTCACTCCAAGGGACCTCACTCCAAGGGACCTCACTCCAAGGGACCTCACTCCAAGGGACCTCACTCCAAGGGACGTCACTCCAAGGGACCTCACTCCAAGGGAACTCACTCCAAGGGACCTCACTCCAAGGGACCTCACTCCAAGGGACCTCACTCCAAGGGACCTCACTCCAAGGGACCTCACTCCAAGGGACCTCACTCCAAGGGAACTCACTCCAAGGGACCTCACTCCAAGGGACCTCACTCCAAGGGACTTCACTCCAAGGGACCTCACTCCAAGGGAACTCACTCCAAGGGACCTCACTCCAAGGGACCTCACTCCAAGGGACTTCACTCCAAGGGACTTCACTCCAAGGGAACTCACTCCAAGGGACCTCGCTCCAAGGGACTTCACTCCAAGGGACCTCACTCCAAGGGAACTCACTCCAAGGGACCTCACTCCAAGGGACCTCACTCCAAGGGACTTCACTCCAAGGGACTTCACTCCAAGGGAACTCGCTCCAAGGGAACTCACTCCAAGGGACCTCGCTCCAAGGGACTTCACTCCAAGGGACTTCACTCCAAGGGACTTCACTCCAAGGGAACTCACTCCAAGGGACTTCACTCCAAGGGACCTCACTCCAAGGGACCTCACTCCAAGGGACTTCACTCCAAAGGACTTCACTCCAAGGGACTTCACTCCAAGGGACTTCACTCCAAGGGACTTCACTCCAAGGGACCTCACTCCAAGGGACTTCACTCCAAGGGACTTCACTCCAAGGGACTTCACTCCAAGGGACCTCACTCCAAGGGACCTCACTCCAAGGGACTTCACTCCAAGGGACTTCACTCCAAGGGACCTCACTCCAAGGGACTTCGCTCCAAGGGACTTCACTCCAAGGGACTTCACTCCAAGGGACTTCACTCCAAGGGACTTCACTCCAAGGGACTTCACTCCAAGGGACTTCACTCCAAGGGAACTCACTCCAAGGGACTTCACTCCAAGGGAACTCACTCCAAGGGACTTCACTCCAAGGGACTTCACTCCAAGGGACTTCACTCCAAGGGACCTCACTCCAAGGGACCTCACTCCAAGGGACTTCATCGTGTGTCTATCCACTCCGTGAACTTTCAGAAGAGATTGCGTAGAAGTTGGTAGCCCCATTTAGAGGTACATACATCCCGTTATATCTAAAGATTTTAAATATGAGCTGTAATATGGCGAGATTTGTCAACATTAATCAGCATGACGAGATAAAGTAACTAAGGACCAGGCCAAAAGAAGACCTACTGGGAGATGAGGGTCTCTGACCACAACTGTCACCACAACATGTTCTCCTTTGTCCACTACACTGGTCAGTGGTGGTGTGCCTCACAAACAACCCCCTCCCCCCTATGGAGTTCGCCAGTTATATAACGTTGTTTACGCAAAAGAATGGTTTTTCGCCCTACTTGGTGTCTGGTAATTTATTCCGTTTCCTTGAGCCCAGATAAAAGACATCACAGTTCAAAACTATCATTTTTTTTCTCTTTAAAATGAGGAAATATTTCTAAAAATAAGACAAAGAATTTACCGTAATATGCACAGTAATTTTCGGATAAGCATTTGTTACTATTCTTAAAGTTTGAATTCACAGCTCTCCACATTCTTGTAACACTACAATTATGAGTAAATTTTAGCAAACAACAAACTTAGAAAATTTGCTTTGCTCTCTCTCTGAAATTATTGCACACCACGCTTGCGCTTCTGTTTATAGCGCACTCGGGCTTCCCGATGAGTATTACGGATACACTCTGCGCTCTTCGTGCCGAAGTGAATTTCAAGTAAAGATAAGTGAATGCTGTGTGATGTATAATTGTCTCAGTGGTGAGTACTTGAACTACTTAACATTGGTTGTTTCCCCCTTTTCTTAAGTCACGGTTTTAACCCCAAGCTGAAATCGAGGGCCGCAGTGAAGTTTTTGAGATTCTTGAACGTGTATTTGAATACAAGTGACTCGATAAGTTGAAGTCACGGTGTGGGAAACCGTGCACCACCTCACCAGCAATATTCCCTTTTCGCTGCACAGATATCCGACCAACGCCGCGCAGCAGTTTTGAATAACCGCGCAGCAAATTGTGAAAATACTGCACAAAAATGGATCTTTGCACATGTGTCTTTTTTACTTAGCACATGGGTCAACTAACCTGAGAGGGAACATCGCCCACCAGCATGACAGGATTAGAGGGAACATCGCCCACCAGCATGCCAGGATTAGGGGGAACATCGTCCACCAGCATGCCAGGATTAGAGGGAACATCGCCCACCAGCATGCCAGGATTAGAGGGAACATCGCCCACCAGCATGCCAGGATTAGGGGGAACATCGCCCACCAGCATGCCAGGATTAGGGGGAACATCGCCCACCAGCATGCCAGGATTAGAGGGAACATCGCCCACCAGCATGCCAGGATTAGAGGGAACATCGCCCACCAGCATGCCAGGATTAGAGGGAACATCGCCCACCAGCATGCCAGGATTAGAGGGAACATCGCCCACCAGCATGCCAGGATTAGAGGGAACATCGCCCACCAGCATGCCAGGATTAGAGGGAACATCGCCCACCAGCATGCCAGGATTAGAGGGAACATCGCCCACCAGCATGCCAGGATTAGAGGGAACATCGCCCACCAGCATGCCAGGATTAGAGGGAACATCGCCCACCAGCATGCCAGGATTAGGGGGAACATCGCCCACCAGCATGCCAGGATTAGGGGAACATCGCCCACCAGCATGCCAGGATTAGAGGGAACATCGCCCACCAGCATTCCAGGATTAGGGGGAACATCGCCCACCAGCATGCCAGGATTAGGTGGAACATCGCCCACCAGCATGCCAGGATTAGGGGGAACATCGCCCACCAGCATGCCAGGATTAGGGGGACGATAACACAATGATGAAGACATTGAGGGAACATCGCCCACCAGCATGCCAGGATTAGGGGGACGATAACACAATGATGAAGACATTGAATTGATGAAACCAAGTGTCATTACCATTGCTCATTCCATGAACAGTGAGCGTCCAGCATAAATATAGCAGATACAAAGCTACAGAGTTTTAAAAAATATTTTAAGAACAAACGCCGAAATCAGTCAAAGGGAAAAGTGGCAGGCCGAATCGAGGGCAGGTCGAATCGAGGGCAGACCGAATCGAGAGCAGGCCGAATCGAAGGCAGGCCGAATCGAGGATGGCAAAGGCCGCCTTACAAGGTAGAAAAAACAACTTTCGGCGGAAGGTCTTTCAGTTTTTGAGGCCCCTATCCTATTAACTCGTGAAGGATTCCAGATTCAACGCAGCTGGTTCTGTCGTCAACTTTTCAAAACGCTCGTAAATACGTTTTCTGACTTGCTAGAGAGTTGAAATTTTCACAGTAGGTTTGGCTTGTGGGGAGGTGAAAGCTATTAAATTTTCAGATCGATCGAATGTACCGTAATTAAATTAATGCATTTTTAGTTTATCTCTATATGTAGCGGCAAGCTTTTGTTGACATTTTACGCGTCACGCTGAGTTAAGTTCAACCATCCGTGACCAAAACTTTTTTCCGTTTTACAACAAAGGGTATTTAAGGCAATCTCAGTCTGTAAATGTTTGTCACGTTTAAGCATGATAAATACTTTTTAGTTATGTCTCATATATAAGGGATTTATAGTCAAAAACTTTGTTTTTAGTCACTCAGAACTTTTGTGTTAGTTGATCAAATTTTATATCTCACATTAAATCCCACAATCGATCACAATAAATATTATTTTCTGCTTTTTCATGCGAGATTCCACATTTCTCACTGCAGCTGGGCCTCATTCTTTTAGAAAAGTTTTTTTGTTCATTTTATTTGTACTCCAAAAATACCGAAAGTAAATACCATTCGTAATATTTTTATCTTTATGGCCTTCAACACTGCCCTTCAAATACATATTTTTAAATCCTTTATATTAACTCGTGGTGTCTGTTTGTTTGAACCCTTGATTGCTTGCTTGATTGTCGGTCGCCAAAATTTTGGATAGATTTTAACCCACTTCCTCGTAAGATAGCGAGCTCAAATTTAGCAGGCAGTTTTGTGGCGATGATAAAAACTATGTATCAAAATTTCAGATCGATCGCATGTACCGTAATTAAATTATTGCATTTTTAGATTATTTTATTTATTCCTATGTATCATGTTATTTTTTGAGATAGAGTGTCGCGGTGCGTATTATATTGAACAACCTTTCTGTCGCGCAATAAGGTGCGTATTTTATTGATAACACTTTTTATAAAAATATTCCTGATCGGTGCGGTGCGCATTATGTTAAACATGTTTTACGACACAACTGCAATTGTGTATTTTTGGATGGTCTTGCGCTGCGTATTATAATGAACATTCTTTTAGTTACGTCTAGTACATAAAGGATTTATAGTGAAAAACTTGGTTGTTACGGGGTTTTTTTTTAGAGCGTAACTTTCCAGACAGATAACCTGACATTTTCTGCCTAAACGTAAGTCACGTGTACCATCCATATCGTTATGTTTTGTTTAATTATGATATGAATATTTGTATTTATTAAATGTGCATTTATGTGTGTGCCTGCGTGCGTATGTGTGTTTGTTTATTGCCTTTGTTTAAAATGTAAATCGCATTTGGCCCAACTTCTGGCTAGAGGAGTTGTCGCTCAGATCTGTAATAGTCTAGACATGTCTATTTAAAAAAAAATATTATAATACAGTGTAATACTTATTATCAAAACGATTTCTACTGATACCATTCTACTACCGATCTGACGATGATACCATTATACTACCGATCTGACGATGATACCATTCTACTACCGATCTGACGATGATACCATTCTACTACCGATCTGACGATGATACCATTCTACTACCGATCTGACGATGATACCATTCTACTACCGATCTGACGATGATACCATTGTACTACCGATCTGACGATGATACCATTGTACTACCGATCTGACGATGATACCATTCTACTACCGATCTGACGATGATACCATTCTACTACCGATCTGACGATGATACCATTCTACTACCGATCTGACGATGATACCATTCTACTACCGATCTGACGATGATACCATTCTACTACCGATCTGACGATGATACCATTCTACTACCGATCTGACGATGATACCATTCTAGTACCGATCTGACGATGATACCATTCTACTACCGATCTGACGATGATACCATTCTACTACCGATCTGACGATGATACCATTCTACTACCGATCTGACGATGATACCATTCTACTACCGATCTGACGATGATACCATTCTACTACCGATCTGACGATGATACCATTCTACTACCGATCTGACGATGATACCATTGTACTACCGATCTGACGATGATACCATTCTACTACCGATCTGACGATGATACCATTGTACTACCGATCTGACGATGATACCATTATACTACCGATCTGACGATGATACCATTCTACTACCGATCTGACGATGATACCATTCTACTACCGATCTGACGATGATACCATTGTACTACCGATCTGACGATGATACCATTGTACTACCGATCTGACGATGACACCATTGTACTACCGATATGACGATGACACCATTGTACTACCGATCTGACGATGACACCATTGTACTACCGATCTGACGATGACACCATTGTACTACCGATCTGACGATGACACCATTGTACTACCGATCTGACGATGAAGGTAGCAAACATTAAGATTCCCTGACCACGATAATCTAAAACTATGGCAGTTTGCCAATTAGTAGACAGAATTTCAAAAACAGACGCGACAGGCTGGAGCAGACGCAATTGAGAAGAGCAGACGTCACTTCATTCAGGACTAACATAAACGTTAGAATTTTGCTTTTATATCTACTTCATCTAACACATGAAACGAAACAATCTTTTATTTCTACTTCATCTAACACATGAAACGAAACAATCTTTTATTTCTACTTCTACTTCATCTAACACATGAAACGAAACAATCTTTTATTTCTACTTCATCTAACACATGAAACGAAACAATCTTTTATTTCTACTTCATCTAACACATGAAACGAAACAATCTTTTATTTCTACTTCATCTAACACATGAAACGAAACAATCTTTTATTTCTACTTCATCTAACACATGAAACGAAACAATCTTTTATTTCTACTTCATCTAACACATGAAACGAAACAATCTTTTATATCTACTTCATCTAACACATGAAACGAAACAATCTTTTATTTCTACTTCATCTGACACATGAAACGAAACAAGCTTTTATTTCTACTTCATCTAACACATGAAACGAAACAATCTTTTATTTCTACTTCATCTAACACATGAAACGAAACAATCTTTTATTTCTACTTCATCTAACACATGAAACGAAACAATCTTTTATTTCTACTTCATCTAACACATGAAACGAAACAATCTTTTATATCTACTTCATCTAACACATGAAACGAAAAAATCTTTTATTTCTACTTCATCTAACACATGAAACGAAACAATCTTTTATTTCTACTTCATCTAACACATGAAACGAAACAATCTTTTATTTCTACTTCATCTAACACATGAAACGAAACAATCTTTTATTTCTACTTCATCTAACACATGAAACGAAATAATCTTTTATATCTACTTCATCTAACACATGAAACGAAACAATCTTTTATTTCTACTTCATCTAACACATGAAACGAAACATCTTTTATTTCTACTTCATCTAACACATGAAACGAAACAATCTTTTATTTCTACTTCATCTAACACATGAAACGAAACAATCTTTTATATATACTTCATCTAACACATGAAACGAAACAATCTTTTATTTCTACTTCATCTAACACATGAAACGAAACAATCTTTTATTTCTACTTCATCTAACACATGAAACGAAACAATCTTTTATTTCTACTTCATCTAACACATGAAACGAAACAATCTTATATTTCTACTTCATCTAACACATGAAACGAAACAATCTTTTATTTCTACTTCATCTAACACATGAAACGAAACAATCTTTTATTTCTACTTCATCTAACACATTAAACGAAACAATCTTTTATTTCTACTTCATCTAACACATTAAACGAAACAATCTTTTATTTCTACTTCATCTAACACATGAAACGAAACAATCTTTTATATCTACTTCATCTAACACATGAAACGAAACAATCTTTTATTTCTACTTCATCTAACACATGAAACGAAACAATCTTTTATTTCTACTTCATCTAACACATGAAACGAAACAATCTTTTATTTCTACTTCATCTAACACATGAAACGAAACAATCTTTTATATCTACTTCATCTAACACATGAAACGAAACAATCTTTTATTTCTACTTCATCTAACACATGAAACGAAACAATCTTTTATTTCTACTTCATCTAACTAAACTAAACACATATTCTGTAGGCCTGAGACTAATCTCTTAAGGCCTTGGCTAGAACCTGGGCAATCTGCTCCATCTGCTGAGCATTGCCATACAACATTGTCTTCACATGGGACTCGCCCGCCTCCCTCACCCCCCCGGCTATATCAAGCGCCGGGCAAGACGTCACCAGGTGTACGACTGTCTCAGGGGCTTGGCTGCAATGACGGCAGTTCGAGTCCCTGTTGTGGTCTAGCCTGTGAAAGTAAGAGTTGGTTGGGCAATGTTCTGTTCTCATCTGAGTCACCAAACCCTGGTGTTTGCGACTCAGGTTCCACCACTGGTCTGAACGGCTTGGCCTGGGCATGTTAGCGAATACCCCTCTGGCTGTTGTGTTGTCAGCCCACTCCTGGTACCACTTACTCCGAAAGTGGTCCTTTAGCCAGGTTTTTGCCCCGAGATAGGTGACTGGGGTCTCTGGTTGGGGCAGTGCTGCACCTGCTTTGGCCAGGGAGTCTGCTTTTTCGTTGCCATTAACATTCACGTGGCTCGGGATCCACTGCACTGTTACCTTACCTCCAAGTCTTTCGAGTCTACCCACGTCTTCCAAGATGACGTCAACCAAGTGGGTACTACGATTCTCACTAGCCAGGACTTCGAGGGCTGATCTCGAGTCACAGAACAGTACCGTGTCGAAACCAAAAATTTCCGACCCCTGCAGTGTCCGGTGCACACTTTCCAGGGCCCTGTGTATAGCCTCAAGCTCCGCATCGTAATTCGATGCCATAGTCCCACAGGGACCTAGAAGTTCTTCTTTTGGTGGCCCTCCTATTGGGTATAAGATGAGCGCACCGTATCCTGCAATTCCTTCACTCGAACTGGCAGACCCATCCGTGAACACTTTCACTTGGGTTCCCGCGAACCCTTCTATCGTCTCAAGGGCAGCCGCTTTCTGTACATGTTCAGGGCTGCGTTTCGTCACCGCCGTGTCAGTCAGAGACAAACGTATTTCGGGACGTGAGCATTCCGCATAGGGCGGTTTGAGTGGGACACTTATAATTTGTCTTCTATTTTGTGGGGGTTTGACGTTCCTATCAAGTTCCGTTACTTGATGCATAAATGAGGAACGTTTCAAACACCCACGTCCGCCCCAGTTGTGCTGCATCTGGTAGCAGGGCTCCCTAAAGTCTAACCTGCGGTACCTCTCTGCAGTCGTTATGATTGCCTTGTCCCTACGAATATCGAGCGGTTCTACGTTTGCAATGACTTCCACAGCAGCTGTGGGTGTCGTTCTGTATGCGCCACAGATAAATCTTAAGGCCTGGTTCTGGATTCGACCCAGTTTTTCCAATGCCGTTTTGCTGGCAAAGGCTTGGACGGGCATGCTGTAGTCCATAATCGACCTCACACTACCCAGAAAGAGAGCTCTGAGTGTACTTGCTCCAGCGCCCCAGTTCGTGCATGCAAGCTTTTTCACCAGGTTGAGCTTGGCGGTAGCCTGGGAGCACAGGTCTTGTACAAAGTTATGCATTTGCACCTTTTGATCCAGTTTGACTCCCAGGTATACCGGTTGTTTGTCCCATTTGAGCGCCACATCGTTTATCTAACACATGAAACGAAACAATCTTTTATTTCTACGTCATCTAACACATGAAACGAAACAATCTTTTATTTCTACTTCATCTAACACATGAAACGAAACAATCTTTTATTTCTACTTCATCTAACACATAAAACGAAACAATCTTTTATTTCTACTTCATCTAACACATGAAAGGAAACAATCTTTTATTTCTACTTCATCTAACACATGAAACGAAACAATCTTTTATTTCTACTTCATCTAACACATGAAACGAAACAATCTTTTATTTCTACTTCATCTAACACATGAAACGAAACAATCTTTTATTTCTACTTCATCTAACACATGAAACGAAACAATCTTTTATTTCTACTTCATCTAACACATGAAACGAAACAATCTTTTATTTCTACTTCATCTAACACATGAAACGAAACAATCTTTTATATCTACTTCATCTAACACATGAAACGAAACAATCTTTTATTTCTACTTCATCTAACACATGAAACGAAACAATCTTTTATTTCTACTTCATCTAACACATGAAACGAAACAATCTTTTATTTCTACTTCATCTAACACATGAAACGAAACAATCTTTTATTTCTACTTCATCTAACACATGAAACGAAACAATCTTTTATTTCTACTTCATCTAACACATGAAACGAAACAATCTTTTATATCTACTTCATCTAACACATGAAACGAAACAATCTTTTATTTCTACTTCATCTAACACATGAAACGAAACAATCTTTCTATTTCTACTTCATCTAACACATGAAACGAAACAATCTTTTATTTCTACTTCATCTAACACATGAAACGAAACAATCTTTTATTTCTACTTCATCTAACACATGAAACGAAACAATCTTTTATTTCTACTTCATCTAACACATGAAACGAAACAATCTTTTATATCTACTTCATCTAACACATGAAACGAAACAATCTTTTATTTCTACTTCATCTAACACATGAAACGAAACAATCTTTTTATTTCTACTTCATCTAACACATGAAACGAAACAATCTTTTATTTCTACTTCATCTAACACATGAAACGAAACAATCTTTTATTTCTACTTCATCTAACACATGAAACGAAACAATCTTTTATATCTACTTCATCTAACACATGAAACGAAACAATCTTTTATTTCTACTTCATCTAACACATGAAACGAAACAATCTTTTATTTCTACTTCATCTAACACATGAAACGAAACAATCTTTTATTTCTACTTCATCTAACACATGAAACGAAACAATCTTTTATTTCTACTTCATCTAACACATGAAACGAAACAATCTTTTATTTCTACTTCATCTAACACATGAAACGAAACAATCTTTTATTTCTACTTCATCTAACACATGAAACGAAACAATCTTTTATTTCTACTTCATCTAACACATGAAACGAAACAATCTTTTATTTCTACTTCATCTAACACATGAAACGAAACAATCTTTTATTTCTACTTCATCTAACACATGAAACGAAACAATCTTTTATTTCTACTTCATCTAACACATGAAACGAAACAATCTTTTATTTCTACTTCATCTAACACATGAAACGAAACAATCTTTTATTTCTACTTCATCTAACACATGAAACGAAACAATCTTTTATTTCTACTTCATCTAACACATGAAACGAAACAATCTTTTATTTCTACTTCATCTAACACATGAAACGAAACAATCTTTTATTTCTACTTCATCTAACACATGAAACGAAACAATCTTTTATTTCTACTTCATCTAACACATGAAACGAAACAATCTTTTATTTCTACTTCATCTAACACATGAAACGAAACAATCTTTTATTTCTACTTCATCTAACACATGAAACGAAACAATCTTTTATTTCTACTTCATCTAACACATGAAACGAAACAATCTTTTATTTCTACTTCATCTAACACATGAAACGAAACAATCTTTTATTTCTACTTCATCTAACACATGAAACGAAACAATCTTTTATTTCTACTTCATCTAACACATGAAACGAAACAATCTTTTATTTCTACTTCATCTAACACATGAAACGAAACAATCTTTTATTTCTACTTCATCTAACACATGAAACGAAACAATCTTTTATTTCTACTTCATCTAACACATGAAACGAAACAATCTTTTATATCTACTTCATCTAACACATGAAACGAAACAATCTTTTATTTCTACTTCATCTAACACATGAAACGAAACAATCTTTTATTTCTACTTCATCTAACACATGAAACGAAACAATCTTTTATTTCTACTTCATCTAACACATGAAACGAAACAATCTTTTATATCTACTTCATCTAACACATGAAACGAAACAATCTTTTATTTCTACTTCATCTAACACATGAAACGAAACAATCTTTTATTTCTACTTCATCTAACACATGAAACGAAACAATCTTTTATTTCTACTTCATCTAACACATGAAACGAAACAATCTTTTATTTCTACTTCATCTAACACATGAAACGAAACAATCTTTTATTTCTACTTCATCTAACACATGAAACGAAACAATCTTTTATTTCTACTTCATCTAACACATGAAACGAAACAATCTTTTATTTCTACTTCATCTAACACATGAAACGAAACAATCTTTTATTTCTACTTCATCTAACACATGAAACGAAACAATCTTTTATTTCTACTTCATCTAACACATGAAACGAAACAATCTTTTATTTCTACTTCATCTAACACATGAAACGAAACAATCTTTTATTTCTACTTCATCTAACACATGAAACGAAACAATCTTTTATTTCTACTTCATCTAACACATGAAACGAAACAATCTTTTATATCTACTTCATCTAACACATGAAACGAAACAATCTTTTATTTCTACTTCATCTAACACATGAAACGAAACAATCTTTTATTTCTACTTCATCTAACACATGAAACGAAACAATCTTTTATTTCTACTTCATCTAACACATGAAACGAAACAATCTTTTATATCTACTTCATCTAACACATGAAACGAAACAATCTTTTATTTCTACTTCATCTAACACATGAAACGAAACAATCTTTTATTTCTACTTCATCTAACACATGAAACGAAACAATCTTTTATTTCTACTTCATCTAACACATGAAACGAAACAATCTTTTATTTCTACTTCATCTAACACATGAAACGAAACAATCTTTTATTTCTACTTCATCTAACACATGAAACGAAACAATCTTTTATTTCTACTTCATCTAACACATGAAACGAAACAATCTTTTATTTCTACTTCATCTAACACATGAAACGAAACAATCTTTTATTTCTACTTCATCTAACACATGAAACGAAACAATCTTTTATTTCTACTTCATCTAACACATGAAACGAAACAATCTTTTATTTCTACTTCATCTAACACATGAAACGAAACAATCTTTTATATCTACTTCATCTAACACATGAAACGAAACAATCTTTTATTTCTACTTCATCTAACACATGAAACGAAACAATCTTTTATTTCTACTTCATCTAACACATGAAACGAAACAATCTTTTATTTCTACTTCATCTAACACATGAAACGAAACAATCTTTTATTTCTACTTCATCTAACACATGAAACGAAACAATCTTTTATTTCTACTTCATCTAACACATGAAACGAAACAATCTTTTATTTCTACTTCATCTAACACATGAAACGAAACAATCTTTTATTTCTACTTCATCTAACACATGAAACGAAACAATCTTTTATTTCTACTTCATCTAACACATGAAACGAAACAATCTTTTATATCTACTTCATCTAACACATGAAACGAAACAATCTTTTATTTCTACTTCATCTAACACATGAAACGAAACAATCTTTTATTTCTACTTCATCTAACACATGAAACGAAACAATCTTTTATTTCTACTTCATCTAACACATGAAACGAAACAATCTTTTATATCTACTTCATCTAACACATGAAACGAAACAATCTTTTATTTCTACTTCATCTAACACATGAAACGAAACAATCTTATATTTCTACTTCATCTAACACATGAAACGAAACAATCTTTTATTTCTACTTCATCTAACACATGAAACGAAACAATCTTTTATTTCTACTTCATCTAACACATGAAACGAAACAATCTTTTATTTCTACTTCATCTAACACATGAAACGAAACAATCTTTTATTTCTACTTCATCTAACACATGAAACGAAACAATCTTTTATTTCTACTTCATCTAACACATGAAACGAAACAATCTTTTATTTCTACTTCATCTAACACATGAAACGAAACAATCTTTTATTTCTACTTCATCTAACACATGAAACGAAACAATCTTTTATTTCTACTTCATCTAACACATGAAACGAAACAATCTTTTATTTCTACTTCATCTAACACATGAAACGAAACAATCTTTTATATCTACTTCATCTAACACATGAAACGAAACAATCTTTTATTTCTACTTCATCTAACACATGAAACGAAACAATCTTGTATTTCTACTTCATGTAACACATGAAACGAAACAATCTTTTTTTTCTACTTCATCTAACACATGAAACGAAACAATCTTTTATTTCTACTTCATCTAACACATGAAACGAAACAATCTTTTTTTTCTTTCCGTATACTGTTACATCTCTTCAGTGCGCTACCCTTCGCCTACACAAATACTGCACGTTAGAATATGGCAATGAATAAAATAGGAGTTAAAATCATTATCGAGGAAAGAAATTAAAACAGAAACGAAACGTCATTAGTAAGTATAACTAAACGATAAGTGTGCTCACTTTCAAATAAAATATAAACTCATAAAAAAATTAATTAAGTCCAATATGTCTCACGATAAATAGCTGCAAGCAATGACAGATGTCTCGTTATTTGGGGTCGGTTGGTACAGTCGATAGTTTCTTTACATTTGTTCTATGGTCGGCTCTTTCTAGAACGAGTCCCGACACATTAGTGTGACCCAACACAGTACAGCGACCCGACACCCATAGTGTGACCTGACACATTAGTGCGACCCGACACAGTACAGCGACCTGACACATTAGTGCGACCCGACACAGTATCTTATCTTATCTGTTACAGACGCTACTTCTATGCAGAAGATTATTGCGTCCTACGCTTATCTATGGTTTGTGTTTAGTCCTGAATTTTTATTAGAGATTTAAATGTTAATAAAGTGTTGGTTTTCCTAGTTTCTTCAGGCAACCCATTTCACTCCCGAATTCCGGACGGGAAGAACGAAAATATGTATGTGCTTGTTCTTGCGGAATAAGAAGTTTTTTGTTTTGTTTATCCTTATGTGTATCTGCGGGTTGTATTAAGTTATCTTTGTGTTGTATTTCCAAATAAGAATTAATTGCTTTATGTATGATTACTACTTTACTCTTGGTTCTTCTATCCTCTAGTGTTTCAAGTTTTAATGATTTAACTAATGGTGTTATTCTTGTCAGTTTTGAATATTCTTCAGTATTGAATCTGGCAGCTCTTTTTTGAATTTGTTCTAGTTTATCAATGTTTTCTTTGGTGGATGGGTCCCATACAGAAGATGCATATTCTAGTACATGTCTCACCAAAGTGAGGTAGCATTTAAGTTTTATATCTCTGTTACATTTGTTAAAGTTTCTTTTTATAAAGCCTAGGGTTTTGTTTGATTTTTTAATAACTTCATTGATTCCATGATAGTTTCTCATTTATTATGACTCCTAAGTATTTTGCATCCTTAGTTTGGGTCAGTTCTTTTCCATGAATGAAATATTTTGAATTTATTTGTTTCTTTTTCTTTGTTACTCTTAACAGTTGACACTTTTCTGGGTGGAAAGACATGCTCCAGTTAGTTTCCCATTTTATCAATTCATCTAAGTCTTTTTGTAAAATTTTTCTATCTTGATCTGATTTCATTGTTCTATAGATTATACAACCATCAGCAAATAACCTAACTTTTGTTCCTGTTGAGATGTTCTTTGGTAAATCATTTATATAAATTAAAAAGAGTAAGGGACATAGCACAGTTCCTTGTGGAACTCCTGAGTTAACCTTTCTTGGTGCAGACTTTGATCCATTAATTATTACAGTAGAGTGACCCGACACAGTAGTGCGACCCGACACATTAGTGGGACCCGACACATTAGTGTGACCTGACACATTAGTGTGACCTTACACATTAGTGTGACCTGACCCATTAGTGTGACCTTACACATTAGTGTGACCTGACACATAAGTGTGACATGACACATTAGTGTGACCTTACACATTAGTGTGACCTGACACATAAGTGTGACATGACACATAAGTGTGACATTACACATAAGTGTGACATTACACATAAGTGTGACATTACACATAAGTGTGACCTTACACATTAATGTGACATGACACATTCAGGTGACCTTACACATTAGTGTGTCTTGACACATTAATGTGACCTAACACATAAGTGTGACCTTACACATTAGTGTGTCTTGACACATTAATGTGACCTAACACATAAATTTGACCTGACACATTAGTGTAACCTTACACATTAGTGTGACCTGACACATAAGTTTGACCTCACACATTAGTGTGATCTGACACATTAGTGTGACCTTACACATTAGTGTGTCTTGACACATTAGTGTGACATAACACATAAGTGTGACCTGACACATTAGTGTGACCTTACACATTAGTGTGTCTTGACACATTATTGTGACATAACACATAAGTGTGACCTGACACATTAGTGTGACCTTACACATTAGTGTGACCGGAAACATAAGTTTGACCTTACTTATTAGTGGGACCTGACACATTAGTGTGACAAGATACATTAGTGTGACCTTACACATTAGTGTGTCTTGACACATTAGTGTGCCATAACACATAAGTGTGACAAGACACATTAGTGTGACCTTACACATTAGTGTGTCTTGACACAGTAGTGTAACCTGACACATTAGTGTGACCTTACATATTAGTGTGACCGGAAACATAAGTTTGACCTTACACATTAGTGTGACCTGACACACTAGTGTGACCTTACACATAAGTGTGACCTTACACATAAGTTTGACCTTACACATTAGTGGGACCCGACACATTAGTGTGACCTGACACAGTAGTGTGACCTGACACATTAGTGTGACCCGACACATTAGTGTGACCTGACACAGTAGTGCGACCTGACACATTAATGTGACATGACACATAATTTAAAGTGTGACCCGACACATTAGTGTGACCTTACATATTAGTGTGACCGGAAACATAAGTTTGACCTTACACATTAGTGTGACCTGACACACTAGTGTGACCTTACACATAAGTGTGACCTTACACATAAGTTTGACCTTACACATTAGTGGGACCCGACACATTAGTGTGACCTGACACAGTAGTGTGACCTGACACATTAGTGTGACCCGACACATTAGTGTGACCTGACACAGTAGTGCGACCTGACACATTAATGTGACATGACACATAATTTAAAGTGTGACCCGACACATTAGTGTGACCTTACATATTAGTGTGACCGGAAACATAAGTTTGACCTTACACATTAGTGTGACCTGACACACTAGTGTGACCTTACACATAAGTGTGACCTTACACATAAGTTTGACCTTACACATTAGTGGGACCCGACACATTAGTGTGACCTGACACAGTAGTGTGACCTGACACATTAGTGTGACCCGACACATTAGTGTGACCTGACACAGTAGTGCGACCTGACACATTAATGTGACATGACACATAATTTAAAGTGTGACCCGACACATTAGTGTGTCCCAATGCAGCAGCGTGTCGTCTTTAATAGCCTTTTCTTCTGATGCTCATCAAGCTAATCGCTCAACGCGTTGATGTTCTAAACACTTTTTCAGCATCACGTTTTACGCTGATTTAACTTGTCTATTAAATGTTTCTCGCTATATATTTATATTCCTTTTATATCTTCACATCTGCTCAAACACTGAGATAGAATCTTCTATAGCTGAGCCGCAATCATCTCCGAAAAGAGAGCTGCGAAAGATTTCTTTCTGTGTAGCATTCAGATGGGACTGTGACGAAGAGCGAAATTCTTTAAATGCACTTGGAAATATGTTTCAGATCCTTCAGTACCGCCGTATAAATAGGTCAGTGACAGGATTTTTGTTTTTATTCGCTCAAACACAGGAGCAATGGGCGCTGCTGTCTATTGTATCTTCTAAAGTTCATGAAGCTCTTTGTCAGGTAAGCCCCACATTTAACTGTTGCAGTAATCCAGTCTTGATACTTGATTGGATTAAAAAGACTATAGGATATTAAATTTCTTTTATTGGGCTGAGGGCGCAACTGATATCAGAAAAGACATTTATAAGTCCTGACTACAGCACCAATATAAGGAAACACCGTGAGAAAGCATTAGCGAATGTGTTAAAACAGAAGGGAATCTCAGAAGTGGCAACTGTTAATTAGTTGCGTCAGGAAAGCTGAAAACCAATTTTACAAGTGTACATCTAAGCCAAATCTTGCCATGATAATGACAATAAGGAAAGCCAGGGCTGAGTTGGATTATTATCGGCGTCCGGATCGCCGTTGCTTTACTATTTTAAACAACACTGAGCATCTGCCACAGTCCACATGACCGTGGAGTCTTGTTGCTTTCCTTGACCCAAAGAGCTACGCTTCTGTAGCCACGTTTTAAGGGTCAGAAGCACGGCAGTTGGAATTCTCATGTTATGACTCCATTCCCTGACCGCCTGCTTGAGACATGGGATCAATTTTTGGAATGAGCCACAAAAACTTTGGTATTTTATTTACGTTCTTTATTTATTTGACTGTAAACGGTCGGTTGCATCCTGGTCCGGGGCGGCATACAGCGTATTCCTACAGTTTATCACTGGACACGTCAAGGTGCCGTAGCTTCACAGCGCCGATTTATTTGGCGAGAAAAGGTCCAGTCTGTCCAAACCCGATCGCCAATGACGCAAATGGCGGTCAGATTGTGGCTCCAGGGCTGGGCATCTGGACACACGTCAAGAAACTGTCCATGTCGCACTTGAGCAAAGGTGACTGCTGGTGGAAATTAACTCATAACGATCAGATACTCAGCACCCAGGTGATGACTGAGCACTGTCTCACACGGAGCTAGGACTGAGCACTGTCCCACACGGAGCTAGGACTGAGCACTATCCCACACGGAGCTAGGACTGAGCACTATCCCACACGGAGCTAGGACTGAGCACTATCCCACACGGAGCTAGGACTGAGCACTGTCCCACACGGAGCTAGGACTGAGCACTGTCACACACGGAGCTAGCACTGAGTACTGTCCCACACGGAGCTAGGACTGAGCACTGTCCCACACGGAGCTAGGACTGAGCACTGTCCCACACGGAGCTAGGACTGAGCACTGTCCCAGACGGAGCTAGGACTGAGCACTGTCACACACGCAGTTACCTGCACAGGTTTGATACGAGAAGTTATACCCACTGCGAGTATGTGGCAACGACGGAGATTCATGGATTTGGACGTGTCTGTTCTGACAACTGTGGAGAGTTATCTTTAGGGTGATGTCCGCTTGATGAGGCTCGTTTGATGAGGCTCGCTTGATGAGGCTCGCATGTTAAACAATGAGCCGGGTCATAAGAACATAAGCTCTTACCCAGAAAAGAATTCACACTCTACTGTTAATACAGTATTGCTTACAACCATGAAAATTGAATGGAAATTATTTCTTTCTTTTAACTTTTAAGGTTGGACACATGGACTACGATGAATCTCCGAAAGGCCTCGCATTAAATCCTGTATGTCTGCTAACGTATACAATATGCAATTTTAAAAAACTTAATACATGCTCTAGACATACACGATTTACCACAGTGGGTTTATTTTGTCATCTGAAATGAATATAGCACAACATGTACATTTAGATAATTAATTTAAGTGAGAAAAAAGTTTCGATTAGGAAAATTAATGTTGGATTTCAAAGGGAAATACTTCAATTTTATTCCCAATGGTCACAAAAGGATTACAAAAATAGTTGGCACTCTCTTGTGGTCTACAGTGTTATAGATGATTTGTAATACGAAAGTCCTCATCCAGACCTGCAAGTGACAGCATCCGAATGTTGTGACGTCTGCTCACAATCTCCGGCTGGCCATCAGACGGTAACTCCTTCGTCCCACGCTACACAATACTAATTGACCCAATCAGACCATCATGTTTTTGGGGTCGTGGGGTGTAGGTGGGGGGGGGGAGGGTAGAGGAGATGGGTTGTGAGATTGGGTGGGAGGTTGTTGTGGGAACATGGGGTGGAGGGATAAGTTGGAAGAGAAGGTATGGGAAAGGTGGGGCAGGTGGCGTTAAGAGGTGGGGACAAGTGGTGGGAATATAAGGCGGTGGAGATGAGGTGGGGAGATGAGGTGGGGAGATGAGGTGACCTTTTTGCTATAAATCCCATCGCGCATAACTCAAAATAAAGTCTTGGAAGAAATACTGCACCAAAAATAACTCGTTTTGAACGTCCGCGTAAACTTGATATGATTGGCTGTAGGAGTCATATGTGTTTGAGGGACCACTCGCTATAGATGACGGGACAGAAACTTGCCTTTTATTATATAGGAATATCAAACACTATTGTTTGCCCTGAGATGTCACAGAGGCACAACCTGACACCAACTTGTTACTACGGGCTCAAACGATAGATTTGGTGACATTTGAAGACTGTAAGAATAAATTGGGCATGATTTATTTTTTTTTAAAATGATGTATCCAAAGAAATTTTCAGAACATGGTTTTATTCCGCATTTTGTTCCAGGCTGCGAAATGAATTGGTGAACGTATTGCACCAAGGATAAACATAGGGACAGCCGTGATTCGCCATCATTATTTTATTACCAACAACAAAACTTTGAAGATACGTGAAAGAGAAGCTTACTCCCAGTTCCCAGAATTAAAGGCAGTTTCATCATGTCGGTATACCTGCCACATAGGAGACCATCCTAAGAGATGAACGGTGGCCTCTTTAAGTTGTTTGGATTATTAGTGAAGCGATCGTCTCTTTTGACGTATCCTGCGATAAACGCTTTTGCTAATTAAAAGCGTCAGAATTGTGTGGACGGAAAACGCAGAGAGTTCAAGGATAAACGTATTTTGTGTGGTGTAGGAATAGATTGGTCAAATCACAGAGCAGTGTCACGGAAGTAGCAACACTCAATCAACTAGATGAATAGATGGAGTGTATGCTCCAAAAGACATCTATCTTACATCACTGGAAGCAAGTCAAGTATTAATGATTTTAAACACGCATCGAATTCAACACCGGACATAATAAGTGACCAGACTTCCTTGTTTTATCCTCGGACACGGCGGCCATTGTAATTACCGAAAATTGTCATCAATTGAAAAACTTACACGCGTGAATAAACACAAGGAAATCCCCTTTTGTCCATTTAAAAAAATAATGCCAAGCTCCTAGAACTGGGATTTTTCAAGGACAGACACACACACACACCCAAAGATATCTAAAAGAAAAAAAAACTTAGGGGATTATTAACATCTTTCAAAGCACACATTTCTTTAAGTTAGCAATGTAGTTTAAAAACAGGGTTGTCTTACAAAGGTGTCACAACGTAGATGTATCTGTGAGGGTGGTAGCCCCGCGTGCAAATTTTTTTAGTGGATGCAAATTTAGCAATACAAAATTAAAATAAGCCATCGCCCGTCAAAAAATTCTGGAGGAAGTGACAGTTATCTGTCTACCAGCCAAATGTCAGAGGCGAATCATGCTCACCTCGCCCCGGGAGAAGCAACTCATGCTACGCCACTGCCTTACAAGAGCTGCCCCGCTGACATTATAGTTTCATTAGTGAGATCTTTGATTTGATGGACGGCACTGTGATGGTCGCGTGTCTCTGTTTGGAAATAAGATGTTGGTCCAATGTTGGTCCAATGTTGGTCCAATGTTTGTCCAATGTTGGTCCAATGTTGGTCCAATGTTGGTCCAATGTTGGTCCAATTTAACATTGACTCAATTTAATCATTCACAGAGTGGCGTAGCTAGTTTCAATGTCAACCACGTTGAGTCTAGCAATTTGGTGCCATATTTACTAAACCATAAGGAAAAAATATCCTCTTGTACATGCAGCTTAACAAAATTTCCATATTTAGAAGAAAAAAAAAGAAGAGTTGCCTTCCAGGTATGACCGCCCCTTCTGACGCTACTCTATTGACCTACCTGTAGAGGTCGGTCGTTAGTGGAAGGAATCTACCAACGTGTGAAGATGACAAGGCCACAAGTAGGTGGAGCACTGACTAAATCATCTTCTTGGTGGTCAATGTTCTTGGGTGTCCGATGCATCGTGTGGTGAATGTTTAAGTGGGGGGAGGGGGGAGGATGAGGGGGGCCTACCAAATTTGGTGGTTGTAGTTGTAGTTTTACTAGTGTGGCGGATGCACGACTGTGGTGGTTGTGGTGGTGTGGTTGTTGTACTGGTGTGGCGGGTGAATTTTTTGTACGTCACAGTAAAGTTTGAGAGTTTCAATGTAAATTGTGCACCATCACGGTGATGTAGTTGAACACGAGACCAGAGGCGTCACTAGGGTTGATGTCACCCAATGTGGTAACTCATGGTGTCAACCCCATCACGACCTACCCCTTAGACCTCCTCCAAGTCTGCCAGTGTCACCCCCTCACCACCTACCCCTTAGACCTCCTCCGAGTCTGCCAGTGTCACCCCCTCACGACCTACCTCATAGACCTCCTCCGAGTCTGCCAGTGTCACCCCTCACGACCTACCTCATAGACCTCCGAGTCTGCCAGTGTCACCCCCTCACGACCTACCTCATAGACCTCCTCCGAGTCTGCCAGTGTCACCCCTCACGACCTACCTCATAGACCTCCTCCGAGTATGCCAGTGTAACCCCCTCACGACCTACCTCATAGACCTCCTCCGAGTCTGCCAGTGTAACCCCCTCACGACCTACCTCATAGACCTCCTCCGAGTCTGCCAGTGTAACCCCCTCACGACCTACCTCATAGACCTCCTCCGAGTCTGCCAGTGTAACCCCCTCACGACCTACCTCATAGACCTCCTCCGAGTCTGCCAGTGTCACCCCCTCACGACCTACCTCATAGACCTCCTCCGAGTCTGCCAGTGTCACCCCCTCACGACCTACCTCATAGACCTTCTCCGAGTCTGCCAGTGTCACCCCCTCACGACCTACCCCATAGACATTCTCCGAGTCTGCCAGTGTCACCCCCTCACGACCTACCTCATAGACCTCCTCCGAGTCTGTCAGTGCCACGCCTAATGTCTTTTTTTTATTGAATATTTAAAAACAAGTGCATTCAATTTAAAAAAAAATGTTAATTCAGTAATAGAATTTAAACATATATAAACATGGCTGTGTTATGTATATATACATATTATGTATATATAAATAAACACACAAACCTGTTAGTATACTTTGGTTCTTCCTGGAGATTGTAAATGAAAATTCTGTGATTAAACCAACTTTTAAAAGTACATTGCCCTCACACCACAGTCTACAATAATTCAATCTAGAAATACAATGGCTCTTGATAGGCTATCGTGCTTGACTCTAATTTAATGGCTGAGGCGAGGTTTTATTAGACTAACAAAAATAAAGCCAGATAGGTTAGCAGCCGGTGTAAGCCAGGATCGTCTGGGCAATGTTAATTAAGAAACATTTCTGGTAAGATCAAATTCAATCTGTCGGGACGGTCCACATAATCGCCTGTTTTCGGGTGAAACATTTTGGACAGGGTCAGAGTTTCTCTTAGTCCTACAAATCAACATAAGCTTCAGCTGTGAATAAATAAAAAATAATTTATGTCTGTCTTCAAGAAAGACTGCTAAAATTTGAAGATGTGCATTTAACGTTAATTAAAGGTTTTGAAACGAATGTAGACGCTTTTATAAACATTTTTTTTTCAAATATATTTTTAAAAAAGATAAAATCTGTATTTTTTTCCTTTAAAAATTTAAAAAAAATATTTTTTACATTCCTGTGCGTTTCTGATGGAGAGATTTTATTTTTCATTTTTATAATAAAAATTGCGTTTTTTAAAACTTATCTACGAAAGTTATTTCCTTTTGAAACAAGAATAGCTTTTAAATCCCAGATAAGTAAATTTGTTCAAGGCAAATTAGTTTCTTGAAGTTGATTAGAGCTCTGCTTCCAACCTCTTCACTCACCCAAATAGATGCTGTCACCCACAATAATGTGATCTTTAATCGTGGAGATCTTAATCCACTGGAAGAGAATATAAACAGTTAAAAAAATGACCTAGCCCAGGGGTCGGGAAAATTTTTGTCTGAAAGAACCATAAACACCACAAATTTGAAAAGTAATTCTGTTTATGTTGAAAACTAAAAAATTCAAGTAAATGTGTGCATTTTGTGTAATTTCAACACTAAAAGTACAAGACTTATATGTCTCTGAATTCTTTATAATATTGTTTGCTGTTTTTATATGCAATATCAAATTAGTCTGAATAAACGTTTTTTTTATTTTTTATAATCGAACATTTGTCTGAGAGCCAGATACAGCCATCAATAGAGCCACATCTGGCTCGCGAGCCATGGTTTCCCGAATCCTGCGCTAGCTCTTTAACTTACCACCCACAATATAGAAAGACCAATAGAGAGGATTTTTTTTTAACAACTTTTAAATTGGACATTTCGTGTAAATTTTTCAAATATTTTCTGTAAAACGTTAAAAACGAAATTAATTTCATTTTTAAAAATAAATAATGGTTTCATGATGGTTTCCAATTTTAGATGCAATATGTTTGTTCATATTTAAACGTTAACTGTACGTCCGTAATTGGTGAGTCTCTAGTTTGTGATCCGATCCTGTGGTAGTTATTGGTCTCAGAAAACAGTCGAATACATGGAGTTGCTGTGCTTATTTTAACAAGGCTTCTGCTGTAATTTCTGCTATAACACGGTGTCTGTTACCCATTTCTGCCAGCAATTTCTGTTTTAAATTTATGTCTGATATATATCGCGTTTTCTGCTATGCGGTCTATAATCTTTTCCTTTGTTAGTCTTAAGATTTTAGCCACTTATAATCATGATACTCTTTAATCTTCAGACTTGAGTATACAACCTATAATCTTCTCCTTTGTTAGTCTTAAGATTTTAGCCACTTATAATCATGATACTCTTTAATCTTCAGACTTGAGTATACAACCTATAATCTTCTCCTTTGTTAGTCTTAAGATTTTAGCCACTTATAATCATGATACTCTTTAATCTTCAGACTTGAGTATACAACCTATAATCTTCTCCTTTGTTAGTCTTAAGATTTTAGCCACTTATAATCATGATACTCTTTAATCTTCAGACTTGAGTATACAACCTATAATCTTCTCCTTTGTTAGTCTTAAGATTTTAGCCACTTATAATCATGATACTCTTTAATCTTCAGACTTGAGTATACAACCTATAATCTTCTCCTTTGTTAGTCTTAAGATTTTAGCCACTTATAATCATGATACTCTTTAATCTTCAGACTTGAGTATACAACCTATAATCTTCTCCTTTGTTAGTCTTAAGATTTTAGCCACTTATAATCATGATACTCTTTAATCTTCAGACTTGAGTATACAACCTATAATCTTCTCCTTTGTTAGTCTTAAGATTTTAGCCACTTATAATCATGATACTCTTTAATCTTCAGACTTGAGTATACAACCTATAATCTTACAACCTATAATCTTACAACCTATAATCTTACAACCTATAATCTTACAACCTATAATCTTGTTAGCGTTAGTGACTGGTGCAACTTGAAATATTTCTCGGTGCGTTTGTACTTTTCTGGCCTCACAGAATTGTGTTAGTGGTTTATTGACTAACCCGCTCACCTGGCGTATCTCAAGTGTGGGGAGAGGCTGGGGGGGTGTAATGTGTTTTGGCGATGTCGGAGTTAATTACGACTAGGATTTGAAGCCCAGCCTTCTCCAACTCCGGGATAAGTTTAAAATTATTTAAAATCTGTAAAGGACTATCCGTTGCTCCCTGGCATCTAGAGCCGAGGTAGAAAATTGATGTGTGTGTGTGTGTCCCGCTTGGCTAGACTAGCATGAAGTTTAAACCATACCTCTGTATATTTCGCGATCCTGTGCCATGAGTTCTGTTGAGATGTAGAGGAGGACATCTGTGGTTTACTTAGGTACTGCTACACTCAAGTGGCACTTAATTCTGGCGTTTGCGGTAGGCGGGGTTTGAGGGGTCGGCCAGGTTAAGACGTCACGGGGATCATTGAGTGAATTGGCCGTACTCGAGAGGGGGTCTGTGTGTCACATTTTACGTGTGTCTCAGTGTAGATGCTGATGTGTGTCTTTGTGCGTCTGATGTGTGTGTCGTTGTGTTTATTTGTGTCACCGAGTAACGCACAACTAAAAGGTGAAACATTAAAAGGAATATCAAAAACAGTAAACTGAAAATAAACGATTCAAATGCTTGTAATGGTCACCGAACTATTTAAATCAACTATTGACAAGACATTAATGAAAATGAAAAAAAAATTAAATGAATGGCACATAAAACATTTTAACTTACAGACTTCGAATATGCCTAAGCGCTTTTGAAGTTTTTTTTAATGGAAGTAGTCCAACCAATAAGGTGGTAAAAGTTTCCAACATACATAAAGTGAGAAATTTTTAGATCCTTACAGTAATATAGAAAAATCTACAAAGATGGCTATTAAGATCCAATTATTATCCAATTCTCAGACACACATGAAGCTTCCGCACAAGCATTTTTATTAAAAACTAGCAGACCTGTCGTGCGTTGTAACAGAGGCGTCACTAGGGTTGGTGTCACCCGGGGCGGTAGCTCATGGTGTCACCCCTTCACGACTGAAGGGGCCATCCATAAATGACGTCACGCGAGGTTGCCGATTTTTACCCCAACCTCCCCCAGCGTCATACTTTGTCACAAAAACTTTGACCCCACCCCTTTTTTACGATATGACGTCACAAAGCTTTGACACCTCTCCCCAAGCCGTATTTTCTCAATAAAAGTTAACATGTTGCAAATTATTTTTTGTCATTTAAATATGTATTTAGGGTAAGTCTGCACTGTAATATCGTAACACGCGTGAAGTCATTGAAAACGTAATTAAATAAATGGTAAGCAATCAAATATTTAAGTGGAACTTTTATTGAAAGTTTCGCGTTTTTGATGTGACGTCACATTTCTTAAACACCCCCCTCCTCGTACCACATCGTCACAGATGCGTGGGCCCCTATGGTGGATTAAAAGGGGGGTGGGGTGCTGAACAGGCTAAAGCCCCCAATAATTTAAGGGCCCCCAAACTTTTTATGAATTATAGTGTATAATAAAGATGCAGGCCATTATGTTTGTACGAATCCCTGAAAATGCCTTGGACAGTCATACGGCAATGCTGCAAATGAGTAGGAAGTATAACGGAAACCAGGCTATTCTTCGTGAGAAGTGCATTGTAGCTCATTATGTGCCGTGCACAGCTCATTCCTTTAATTTGGTTGGGAAAAGAGCAGCAGGTTGTCCTACTGCGGTCAGATTTTTTTGTCTTCTGCAAAATCTTTATACCCGACTTGTTGCATCTACTCATCGTTGACAGGTACTTCAAAAACATATGAAATTGATACATGCTAACAAAGCCTTGTCTGACACAAGATGGTCAGCCTGACATTATGCTGTAAGGTCTGTTAATAGCTCATACAATGAGAATATCGCAGCACTAGAAGAATTAGCAACGAATGAAAATCAGCCACGTGACTGCCGACTTGAAGAAGAAGGATTTCTAAAGGAAATTGAACAACTGGAAGTCGCTATTTTACTTGAAATTTGGGAAACAATTTTAGAAAGGAAGCCTCTCATTGAGTTTTTAAAAAAATTGCATTCTTAATTTTATTCATATGAAGACAAAGGAAAGGAAAAGTCCGTGGTAAAAACAGTATAAACAATCTTCAATACTATCAAACAAAAAAGAAAGCGTCAGTTTGATAAAGGGACATCAACAAAACAGCATTCTCCTGGAGAAAAAAATTCAAGATTGAGGTATTTCTGGTAATCATTGACAAACTTTCTTAAGCCCTACAACATTGGTTAGGTGCATATAAATACATCCATGAGAAATTTGGCTTTCTTACAAACCTAACTGAGCTCAGCACTTTCGCCACCCGATGGGCAGCAGCCAAGTTAATGGAAGAACATTCAAGTGATTTCGAAGAAGGTGTCGGGTAAATCCGAAGCAACCGTTTCGTCCCCCCTCAATTTACTAGCAACGCCATCGAGCGGTGCCGGTTCAGGGCCAGGAGCGCCAGTACGGATTAGCAAAAAGTGCCGCGAAGAACGCATTGGACGCCAGCTCTGAGGAAACCTTCCAGTGGGGGTTGCACCCTAGGTAGGTCTTTGATGATCACCCGGTCTGCGGCGGTCCTAACCATGGAGACCCGTGTGCTTTGCCGGGATAGCGCCAAAGTGGTAGCGGGTCGTAGTAGGAAATTCCACCACCTCCTTGTGAGGGCAACTTAGTGGGAGGCATCTTCGACTGTATGTCCTGGATGCCCAGGTGGCCGCTTCAGAAGCGACCGCTTTTGGGGGGGGTTCCTCAGCTGTTACGTCCCTTTGGTGGCCAGGTGGCTAAGGGGGTCTTCCGGGAAGACCCATAAAGAGCACAAGGCTCGAGGCTTCTAATTTTCTTCCACATGTAGGTTCATGCGTGATTTCGAAGACTGCTTACCTTCAGAATTAGTCCAATTTTCAGAACTCTTAAAAAAGTTATTGTCCAGCCCCAGGCTCAGGGTTAGGAAAAGGAATTAGCACAAAGCGAAACTCAAAAAACTTGCACAGAGCAAAATTTTTTGCTGCTTTTGAATGAGCTATATTTCACACAGTCCTTTACAAATATACACATCGCACTTCGCATCTATCTTTCAATGATGACATCAAACTGCAGCTGAGAGCGATCCTTTTCAAAGTTGAAAAGAATATATAATGAGAATTTGCATGGGACGAAAAAGGCTGAATATGCTCTCTCTAATGAGCATTGAAAAGGAACTTATAAGCTTACTCAGCTTTATTGACTTGATTGAAAACTTCGCCATTTGAAAAATTCGCAAACGAATGTTGTTGGTTGAAATAATAATCATACATATTTTTCAATAATTTTTGTTATTTCAAATAGAGAAAAGAATTCGTTACCTCATGAATTTTTTTTTAAAATACGGAATAACGCGTAATACTATTCTTTAAGGGGGCGCGTTCGTAAGCACTAAACAGCGTAAGTCGGGATGGGACCATCGTAACCGGAGGACTACCTGTATATAAACATGCATATCTATGCTTTCACGCCTTTAATAAATATATATATATAAAATATTAACTCAAAGACATTGAAATCATAATTTTCGTCAAGAAAAACATCAACAAAGAAAACCCATCATTTGATTTTATTTTTTTTCTTTGTGGTGATAAAAATCGTACTCCCCCCCACCCCACTGTGGTGGAGGGATTCGTGAGGTGGGAATCGTTCATGGCTTTATATCTTTTAAAACAGAAGACACTGCCTCTTTCATTCCAGCCGTTTTTTAAAGATCTCTCTGCTGCGACTATTTCTTTTCTTTTTTTCCTAATTTGTTTTAATGATGTTCGTGTGATGGGACTGTTTTATTATTGCAAGTTAAATGATATTTTTAATAAGAATTTTCACGTTTCACGTATTTCATAGTATTTCTTAATTTCTTTCTAGATTAAAAAATGTATCATCTTTTGTTTTCTGACATAAAATCGTACACAGTAAAATTTTAGGCTCGGGTGTCACCCCCTGATGGGTGTCACACGGGGCGGCCCGCCCCCCCCCGCCCCCCCCATAGTGACGCCACTGCGTTGTAACAATCTCAGTAAAAATGAATAAATTTAAAGAAACCAATATGTTTGTATGTTTGTAAAACAATTATGTCAGGAACCTTCGCGGAAGTGTGAAAAAAAGTCCAAGTTTTATAGGAAACGGATAAATAAATTAATAATTAAGAAGAAACGATATCAAGGGCCCCGGTCCCAAAATCAATAATATTTTTTTGTTTATTGTACTCAAGCTATATTTATGAATAAAGTATTTTAATATTTGCTGTCAAGTTTTTATATTAGTTCTAAAGGCAAAAAACATGACCATGTTACTCCGCTACTTTATTCACTTCATTGGCTACATATACATGCCCGAATTGATTACAAACTGGCCGTTCTCTGTCACAACTTCTTTTCTGACTCATGCCATTCCTATCTTACTGAGCTTATGTCGGTCTACTCACCAAGTCGTCAGCTACGCTCTTCTGCAGACACGCGCATTCTCTGTGTTCCTAAGACACGAACTAAAACATTTGGTGAAAGGTCCTTCTCTTTTTGTGCAGCCAAACAATGGAATTCTGTACCATTGCACATCCGGAGTATTTCATCTACCAACTCCTTCAAGACTGCACTTAAGACACATCTTTTCAAAATGTATTTTCAAAATTAAAGAAACACCATTTCTTTTTAATGATTAACGTTGCTTATGTGTATTGTACTGTTATTTATGTGTAATTGTGTAGAGAATGTATATTTAAATTATTTTATGTATGTTATTATCTCCATCTAAAGCGCTGTGAGCCCGGCTCCTTGCTGGCAAACAGCGCTATAAAAATTACCAATTTATTATTATTATTATATACAAAGTTTGGTTAAGATCCATCAATTTACACAGTAGCTAACGCTTAAACTTACACTAATTTTTATATAGCTCATATAACCAAAAGATAACATTATGGGGCCCCGGCGCCCCATGATTGTTAAATTTAGAAAAAAAGTTGCCAGTTACCATCCGGGGAGCGTACTCAACAGTCTCCAAAAGTTTCATGGCGATCGGGTGCATTGTTTAGTCAGCTGTAAAGGACATGCACACACATATACACACACACACACAAAGATATACTTTCATTTATTTATATATATAGATGTCATACTTTAAACTAACGTATTGAGCTGTATGGAACTCTATACACAGTAGTATATAAGACACATTGTGTCTACACTGCGTCAACACTGTCTACATTGTGTCAGTATTGTGTATGCCTTGCGTCTGATTGTGACTAACTGTTGAAACAATGTGTCTAAGTCAACGAGGGATTCAAAAATTTTTTCTCTTGTTTTACAGCGTATTTAACTTATTAACTGTGTGTGTCCGATTCGCTTGTTTTTAGTTTTTCAAACTCAATTTCTAGAGGCAGTGTCTTTTGAAACGAAATGAACATTATAGTTACATGATTCAGGATAGTCAATAAAAGTTCTCTATTCATACCATGCTGGTATATTGGGCAATGGAAGTAGCGTTCACAAGTTTCTATAGCCACGGCATACGAGGGGCTTGTGCGGCTAGCACTATGCCCAGCCGCCTTTACTTCACCCCAACTCATGGAATGTATACCCATCAGTGTTGATGGACTCAGGGACAACCTTAGTCAATAACAGCAACAACAGCTAAAGAAATAATTAGGATGTTAATATCTACGTAAACACTTGTGGACTTTTGCGGTTCATTTTCTTGTTTATTTATTTATGACAGGTATATTAATAGGTATTGGTAGACATGTGTGTGTGTGTGCAGGGACGATGAGAAAACGTGAAATGAAATAGAGAGATGTTGGATTCACTAGAGTGTTTGTGTGGGAAAAGAGAGTGGACGTTTAAAAGAGGTAATATATGAAACACGAGTAGAGAACGAGGGACGAAACGTGAGACAAGGGAGCAGGTAATCCTACGAGATGATAGGACAGGAACCCTCGCGTGAGCTCAGTCAATGTACTCTCAGCAGATAGAAGCAACGCACGTGTGGCAATTTGGAAACAATTAAGTGAGGGCGGATAACAAGGGTTAGGGGGCGTCAAGGAAACTGGGGTCAGAAAGGTATTTCGTGGAAAAATGGGGTCAGAGACGTGTTTGCGGAAAACTGGGGTCAGAGAGGGGAAAAGACCGATGTAAATACAGTTATACCTCAAGGGAATTGTTTAAAATTATTTTGTTTTTTAAAAAATTGTTTTTCGGAAATTATGAAGAAAGTTCATTCTTTGTAGTGTTTTAATTCATGTCCAATGACTGGAATGAAAATAGAATCCACCATAATAGTCAATGTATATAGTTTATAGTTATTGTATTTAATTTCCTGCATATCTATCAGTGTTACTAAATTTTTTAATTTTTCATTTTTTCTCCCAACTTGTTTATAATTTTGACATCGCACATTCCAATATGGTTCTTATTCAGGAACGGTAACACATTCCGACATTACTCAGAATTGGTGAAATATTCCAACGTTGCTCAGTATTCAAGCATTTCGCAACGTCCCGCCATCGATGTAGGTGTATCCCGTGATTTCGCCACATTTGGTTTTTACTTTACACCTTCCACTGACCAAACAATACCATAAACTGCATATCGTGCAAAATCCAATTGTATAAATTGATTCAGGAGTAGGAGTGTATTTAAACCACAGAAACAATGTCCGCGAACTTCTTTTGTATACGACAGAGAAGGAAACGTAAGCCGGGAAGATGAAAGATTGTCTGATGGATGTTTTTGTTGTTCTGTGATGCAAGGTCAGACATTGATGGCACGCTGCTGGGCGCGTGGGTGTGTCTGGGGGCGTGGCTGGCAAGAGATGTGAAGCAGCTCAGAATATTATAATTAAATTAATAAAACAAACCCGTAAAAACAAAGTTTTTGACTATAAATCCCTTATATATGAGACATAACTAACAGTATTGATTATTTTCAAACATTTACAGACTGAATCTGTCTTAACACAAGTTTGCTTCATAACCCTAGGGGGGAGGGGTGGGTGGGAGGGGGAGAGGGGAAAAGTCTGGTCACCGATTCGCTTGACCGAGCTCAGAGTGACACGTAAAATGTAAACAAAAGCGCACCGTCGTTTCGTTGGGTCGCCTCAATGCTCAAACTTTCACGTGGCAAAAAAACAATAACAAATCGTGAAATTAAATTACATACCTCATATAAGGATAAACTAAAAATGCATTAATTTAATTACGGTACGTTCGATCGATCTGAAATTTTGATACGATGCATTGTTAGGTCAGACGGGTCCGTGTGCCAAATTTCAGTTCGATCGGATCATGGGAAGTGGGTCATTTGTTCAGTTGTTTTCAAGTCGTTTTCAACTACTAAATCAGTGGTTCCTAACCTTTTGGGGTCCATGCATCCCCTTCAGATGCCCAAACACAGTTCATGCACCCCCTCAGTGAAACTTGCAGAAAATGCATAATAAACTATGTTTATTTTAGGAACACAACAGCTTTGACAATAGGCAACAGAGAATTTAGTGAGAGATCTGCTGCTTCTTATGATCAATCAGCGATTTAAATCTGGGGACTGTTTTGGACAAAGTAACTCTCATGTCATCCTCTGCATTCAACTTATTCCTTTCCTTGGTTTTAATCGTCAAAGGTGTGGAGAATCCCTGCTTCACAGAGATAGGTTGTGGCAAATGGAAGGAGAGTCAGTACTGCCCTCTTGGGTAGTTGTGGGCAGGAATCTAGCTGGGCGCACCAAAATTTAATCAAGGTATTGCAACTAAAGGCACTCCTCAGTACTTCTCTGGTTCTCAAATCAATCAGGTCATCACTGTCATCAATGTTGTCCAAGTCACAGTGAAAAGGATTGCGAATCCAAAGGTTTTTCCTAGCAATTTCTTGACAGAAATACCCATCAAAGGACCTTTTGCAATGTTGAAAGGTGCTCTGAAATTTCCCCTTTGATTTTGTCAGGCAGTGATCCCTCAGTGATTCCTTCTGCGCCAGATATTACAACTTCATCCAAGAGTGGAAAGTTGGCCAAGTTGGACTTTTGTAGTCGTCGTTGGAATAGTGGCACTTTGTTAAGGAAGGCTTGCAATCTCTCAGTAGCATCCATTACAGTCACAGCAGGTCCTTGGAGAGATGTTTTCAACTCATTCAAGATGGTGCAGATGTCAGCCAGGTATGCCAAGTAATGAATGAAATTTGGACAGTCAGACTTGTCAGCAAGGTCACTGAAAATGGCAAGCTCCACTCTCAGTTCTACTAACCGTGAAAGTATCCGTCCCCTAGACAACCAGCGCACCTCATTGTGGTAGAGCAGAACTTCATGCTCAGAAACCACCTCCTGACAGAACAACTTGAAGAGGCAGTGGTTCAAGGCATGTGAGGGGATAAAATTTACAACTTGGACTGCAGTAGAAAGAAGTGACTTTAAGGTTGGAGGTAGAGTTTTGCATGCCAGGGCCTTACGATGAAGGATACAGTGTGTAGTGACAATATCTGGAACTTCATTCTTTACCAGTGCTGAAAATCCTGACTTATTACCGAGCATGGCGGGAAATTGAAGAAATTCTTTAAGTCCAGTCAAACTGGTTTTCAGTGAAAAATGCCCTGACTAGCTGCAGCACATCAGCAGCTATGGTAGTAGCTAGGAGTGGCTTAAAAAAGAGAAATACCTCCTTCAGCTATCCACTGAGAACATATCTCAGAAATAAAAAAATCTGACTGCATTGTGCTACACCAGTGGATTCATACAGCTGTATGCTAAATTTAAAAGGACTGCTTCTTATCTTGCACAAGACTTGAGCCAGAATGTCTGCAGCCATGTCACTAATCCTGGAATGAATAGTGTCATTGGACAAATGAACTTTCTCAACCTGCTTCCTCTGCTGGTGACCACACATCAGTTCCACCATCTCCAAAGCACAAGGCTTCACCAAAGTTCTCCAATGGTGTGGGGCATCTTGTTCTTTGCAATAATATATGCAACCTTGAATGATGCCTCCAGTGCAGGTTTCTGTGACAAAGAAAATCCAAGCTTGGGCAAGGTACATGAGGTCAAGGAGCGAACTCTATTCTGCTTGAAGACCTCAACACTGTCCTTGAATTGGATGGATGGACTTTTCTCCAAGTGCTCTCGGAGTCTAAATGGCTTCATGTTGTCATTGCACAGGATTGTTCCACAGAGGAAGCACTGAGGCTTTTGTGTTCCATCTCTCTCTCTCTCTCTCTCTTTTTATTATTTATTAACGATTTTGAGGGGGTGATGAGATGACAATCGGAAAGTCGTACCAGTCACTGGCAAATTTTTAACTGCGATTTTCCGAGGAACACGTAGAGCGAACTGTTCATTTTGCGAAAAAGTTTTTCCGTCAATTTTCTACATGCCCAGAACGATGCGCGAGCGAGCATCTACCTATCAAAAAGGTTGTATATGGGCACCCTTTAACACTATATGCCTTGCTTATGGTTTACATTTTCAGATTATCAGTTTTTCTTTATTTTTTTCCCTTCTTTTCTTTCCTTCTTTTTTTTCTTCCTCTTTTTCTTTCTTTTTTTTCTGAATGGTTCATGCACCCCCTGGAACCTGCTCATGCACCCCTTGGGGGTGCATGCACCACTGGTTAGGAACCCCTGTACTAAATAACCCATATAACACAAACGTTGTGCAAAAGATGACGCTAAGTCTCAAACTGATTCGAGGAATTATAATAATTGTTTTAATTTCTTGGAAATTTTGGACATTTACATATATTTAAGTATTTCATTTTGAAAATTCCATTTCCGATTCTCCTGTGTATTTAGCGATATATTGCATTTCAGAAGAATGGTTATAGCGAAATAATCTTTTAATTCGATCCGTCAAATATTTTTAAAATCTTCTTTATAGAAATTTGAACCGTCCCCGAATCCTTAACCAGGGGAGTTTAAAATAACCGTTTAAAGATAATTGATTTATGTTTCTGAAGTTATAGAGAATGTAGAATAAATTCAGTCTAATGTCCCTCGCAATAATATGCTAGAAATTGTTTTTAAAATTAAAAATAAATACAACCTTGAAGAACTTTACACTTACATGGTCGAAAACTATTGATGAGCGAAAATCAACTGAGCTCGTTTAAAATATAGCCTGAATCTGTTTTGTTAAGTTTCAAATAAGAGACAAGAAAAAACGGGATAAACATTTCAACGTAGAATTACTTGTTCATTAATGTTAAATTATTCAATTAGTTGCTTCATGCACATTTTAAAAAAATAATAAAAAGGATATGCTAACTGCAGGGGCGGATTAAGACTGCACGGGGCCCCTGGCTGCAATTCAAACTGGGGCCCTATCCAGCTAGCGTCCCTGTAAAATGATTGCTAGCAGCTAATATAAGACTGTAACTTGTAACTAGATAGTCCATTGGTTCCTTGTTCATAATGTGTCTGTACTCCGGGATCGGATTCATAAAAAAAAACCACAACCGAACACAAAGAAATAATTTTTTGTCTGGAAACTAAAAAACAAGTGTAAAAAGATAATTTAAAAAAAAATACAAATGAAAAAAAACAACATATGACCCCTCCGGGAATTGAACCCGCTACTGCTTGCACCAAAAGACAACACGTTGCCTCAAGACCACAAGATACTGATATTTGAACAAAATTTAAAAGATATAAATAGTATTCATTAATATGTTCACTGATCGAGCCAATCAAATCAAGTTTTTCGATACTGAGGCTACCGGGTCCGAATAGCGATCAGATTAATAAATAAGATTTTATTAATTTATTTAATTTATGATTATTTTTAGGGATTCATGCAAACATTTTTCCACCTTTATTATAAATTAAACTAAATTTGGGGGCCCCTAAATAATCGGGGGACCCTGGCTTTAGCCCTTTCAGCCCTCCCCCCCCCCTTAATCCGCCATAGGCTAACTAGTGACATTATTTTCTGCGACTTAAATTCCAAAAATAATTTGATTTACAATATTGTTATTTAAATTGTGTAGTATTTCGTTTTAGGATAAAATACATAGATCTAATATGTTTTAAAGGCAGACATTGTATAACATTTGTTATAAGATGAGGAATACATAGGTCTCAATTTATGAAGAAAAAAAATCTTCCAGTTTCTGTACATTTCTTTTAAATTAGAAAATAAATGATCTTTTTAATGAAGCCGATCCTCAAAACTGTATATTTTGAAATATGTCCAGCAGACAGGAACAACTACAGGAAAAGTGAATATAGCGCTACTCGAAAGCAAACGACCTTGACCAGTGTTGCGTTTCAGTGCAATGGGTATTCCCGATGGCTAAAAAAGAAGAGGGGGAAAATAATCTAAGATTGAATGGGTTTCACGTGAAGTAAAAATGTTAAAGGTAAAATGGTCTTTTGTACACAGTTAAGGGCCCGCCATACTATCAATGGGCAATGTGAAGAGGCAAGTGGGCATTCTGAAGAAGTTCTATACAGCCCATCCCCAGCGTCCTGTGTCATAAAGGATTAACGCCGTGAATGGGGCGGGAAAGGAACACGTGTTTTGACAACACTTGGAGGAGCTGGTGGTTCTTGTGCGAATGGCGCAACGTTGTCACCAGGATGGTCCAATAACACTGTAGTCCCTGGGATCAAAGGAAGCGTACCACACAACATGTTCGTTCAAACCAAAGCAGACACTGAGGTGCCTATGATAAAGCAGACACTGTGGTGTCTAAGATCAAAGAAGACACTGTGGTGTCTAAGATCAAAGCAGACACTGTGGTGTCTAAGATCAAAGCAGACACTGTGGTGTCTAAGATCAAAGCAGACACGGTGGTGTCTAAGATCAAAGAAGACACTGTGGTGTCTAAGATCAAAGCAGACACTGTGGTGTCTAAGATCAAAGCAGACACTGTGGTGTCTAAAATCAAAGCAGACACTGTGGTGTCTAAGATCAAAGCAGACACTGTGGTGTCTAAGATCAAAGCAGACACTGTGGTGTCTAAGATCAAAGCAGACACTGTGGTGTATAAGATCAAAGCAGACACTGTGGTGTATAAGATCAAAGCAGACACTGTGGTGTATAAGATCAAAGCAGACACTGTGGTGTCTAAGATCAAAGCAGACACTGTGGTGTATAAGATCAAAGCAGACACTGTGGTGTATAAGATCAAAGCAGACACTGTGGTGTATAAGATCAAAGCAGACACTGTGGTGTATAAGATCAAAGCAGACACTGTGGTGTATAAGATCAAAGCAGACACTGTGGTGTATAAGATCAAAGCAGACACTGTGGTGTATAAGATCAAAGCAGACACTGTGGTGTATAAGATCAAAGCAGACACTGTGGTGTCTAAGATCAAAGCAGACACTGTGGTGTATAAGATCAAAGCAGACACTGTGGTGTATAAGATCAAAGCAGACACTGTGGTGTATAAGATCAAAGCAGACACTGTGGTGTATAAGATCAAAGCAGACACTGTGGTGTATAAGATCAAAGCAGACACTGTGGTGTATAAGATCAAAGCAGACACTGTGGTGTATAAGATCAAAGCAGACACTGTGGTGTATAAGATCAAAGCAGACACTGTGGTGTATAAGATCAAAGCAGACACTGTGGTGTATAAGATCAAAGCAGACACTGTGGTGTATAAGATCAAAGCAGACACTGTGGTGTATAAGATCAAAGCAGACACTGTGGTGTATAAGATCAAAGCAGACACTGTGGTGTATAAGATCAAAGCAGACACTGTGGTGTATAAGATCAAAGCAGACACTGTGGTGTATAAGATCAAAGCAGACACTGTGGTGTATAAGATCAAAGCAGACACTGTGGTGTATAAGATCAAAGCAGACACTGTGGTGTATAAGATCAAAGCAGACACTGTGGTGTATAAGATCAAAGCAGACACTGTGGTGTCTAAGATCAAAGCAGACACTGTGGTGTATAAGATCAAAGCAGACACTGTGGTGTATAAGATCAAAGCAGACACTGTGGTGTATAAGATCAAAGCAGACACTGTGGTGTATAAGATCAAAGCAGACACTGTGGTGTATAAGATCAAAGCAGACACTGTGGTGTATAAGATCAAAGCAGACACTGTGGTGTATAAGATCAAAGCAGACACTGTGGTGTATAAGATCAAAGCAGACACTGTGGTGTATAAGATCAAAGCAGACACTGTGGTGTATAAGATCAAAGCAGACACTGTGGTGTCTAAGATCAAAGCAGACACTGTGGTGTATAAGATCAAAGCAGACACTGTGGTGTATAAGATCAAAGCAGACACTGTGGTGTATAAGATCAAAGCAGACACTGTGGTGTATAAGATCAAAGCAGACACTGTGGTGTATAAGATCAAAGCAGACACTGTGGTGTATAAGATCAAAGCAGACACTGTGGTGTATAAGATCAAAGCAGACACTGTGGTGTATAAGATCAAAGCAGACACTGTGGTGTATAAGATCAAAGCAGACACTGTGGTGTATAAGATCAAAGCAGACACTGTGGTGTATAAGATCAAAGCAGACACTGTGGTGTATAAGATCAAAGCAGACACTGTGGTGTATAAGATCAAAGCAGACACTGTGGTGTATAAGATCAAAGCAGACACTGTGGTGTATAAGATCAAAGCAGACACTGTGGTGTATAAGATCAAAGCAGACACTGTGGTGTATAAGATCAAAGCAGACACTGTGGTGTATAAGATCAAAGCAGACACTGTGGTGTATAAGATCAAAGCAGACACTGTGGTGTATAAGATCAAAGCAGACACTGTGGTGTATAAGATCAAAGCAGACACTGTGGTGTATAAGATCAAAGCAGACACTGTGGTGTATAAGATCAAAGCAGACACTGTGGTGTATAAGATCAAAGCAGACACTGTGGTGTATAAGATCAAAGCAGACACTGTGGTGTATAAGATCAAAGCAGACAATGTGGTGTATAAGATCAAAGCAGACACTGTGGTGTATAAGATCAAAGCAGACACTGTGGTGTATAAGATCAAAGCAGACACTGTGGTGTATAAGATCAAAGCAGACACTGTGGTGTATAAGATCAAAGCAGACACTGTGGTGTATAAGATCAAAGCAGACACTGTGGTGTATAAGATCAAAGCAGACACTGTGGTGTATAAGATCAAAGCAGACGCTGTGGTGTATAAGATCAAAGCAGACACTGTGGTGTATAAGATCAAAGCAGACACTGTGCTGCCCATGATCAAAGAAAAGGTACCACACAACATGTTCGTAGGAATCAAAGCAGACACTGTGGTTCCAATGATCAAAGCAGACACTGTGGTTCCAATGATCAAAGCAGACACTGTGGTTCCAATGATCAAAGCAGACACTGTGGTTCCAATGATCAAAGCAGACACTGTGGTTCCAATGATCAAAGCAGACACTGTGGTTCCAATGATCAAAGCAGACACTGTGGTTCCAATGATCAAAGCAGACACTAAAGCAGGCTCGGCAAACAGGAGTAAATTATCCCATTTGGGGTAAAAGTTAACTCTTGGAGGTAATGCAGACTCATTGGGGGCATATCAAATTTGCTTGAATCTGCTCCTTTTGGGTGTAACTTCAACATAAAATTTAATATTTTGGGTATCACAAGTTTGACAACCTCTGAACTAAAAGGTACACACAATATTTTGTTTTCCTGCATATCCCCACACCAGTGTCTAAAGTTAAAGAACCGCTGATTACTTCATTATTCTCAGTAAGAGATTTCATTACACTATATTTTTATGGCTCAATTTACGCCAAAAATTACTTTTAATTTTCATTTTCTAAGTTACTCTAATTGTAACATATTATTTTGTTTAGTATGTTTATTATGCACCATACTGAAAATATTTAGTTACAAATATAAAATTAAAATTCGTTTATGTATTACAGTTTCTCAACTAAGTTGGTAGACATTATGGCACACGTTTGATGCTTGATTTTCATATCACAATTGAGAAAATGACTCATTTTCTTCTCATTATTTTAAGGGATTATTTTTTATTACAAAGAAGCACGCGACCTTAAGATTTATTTGTATCATAAATCATTAGGGCGTAATAACATGACAGTGACTCGTGTTGCTACTTTTACGTTTAGCGTGTAGGCTTAGCAGGTAGGCTTAGCTGGTAGGCTTAGCTGGTAGGCTTAGCTGGTAGGCTTAGCTGGTAGGCTTAGCTGGTAGGCTTAGCTGGTAGGCTTAGCGGGTAGGCTTAGCTGGTAGGCTTAGCTAGGAGACTAAAGAGAGATGACTAGCTAGTAGGCTTAGCTGGCAGGCTTAGCTAGGAGGCTAAAGAGAGATGACTAGCTAGTAGGCTTAGCTGGCAGGCTTAGCTAGGAGGCTAAAGAGAGATGACTAGCTAGTAGGCTTAGCTGGCAGGCTTAGCTAGGAGGCTAAAGAGAGATGACTAGCTAGTAGGCTTAGCTGGCAGGCTTAGCTAGGAGGCTAAAGAGAGATGACTAGCTAGTAGGCTTAGCTGGCAGGCTTAGCTAGGAGGATAAAGGGAGATGACTAGCTAGTAGGCTTAGCTGGCAGGTTTAGCTAGGAGGCTAAAGAGAGACGACTAGCTAGTAGGCTTAGCTGGCAGGCTTAGCTAGGAGACTAAAGAGAGATGACTAGCTAGTAGGCTTAGCTGGCAGGGTTAGCTAGGAGGCTAAAGGGAGATGACTAGCTAGTAGGCTTAGCTGGCAGGCTTAGCTAGGAGGCTAAAGGGAGATGACTAGCTAGTAGGCTTAGCTGGCAGGGTTAGCTAGGAGGAAAAAGAGAGATGACTAGCTAGTAGGCTTAGCTGGCAGGGTTAGCTAGGAGGCTGAAGGGAGATGACTAGCTTAGTAGGCTTAGCTAGCAGGCTTAGCTAGGAGGAAAAAGAGAGATGACTAGCTAGTAGGCTTAGCTGGCATGGTTAGCTAGGAGGCTAAAGGGAGATGACTAGCTAGCAGGCTTAGCTAGGAGGTGAAAGAGAGATGATTAGCTAGTAGGCTCAGCTAGTAGGCTTAGCTAGGAGGATAAAGGGAGATGACTAGCTAGTAGGCTTAGCTGGCAGGGTTAGCTAGGAGGCTAAAGGGAGATGACTAGCCAGTAGGCTCAACTGGCAGGCTTAGCTAGGAGACTAAAGAAAATGACTAGCTAGTAGGCTCAGCAGGTGGGCGTATCTAATGGTTTATATCCTGACCAGTTAGGTTAAGTCTCTCAGGGAGTTTATTTTACTTACTTCTTTGCTTCTACCACGTTCCCAGTCCCACGTCACCCCTAAGCACATTTACTAGCAAAAGCTTGGAATAAAATCGCCTTAAATTATGAGTTAAGTTTAACCAAACATCTTAAATGGTTTTAAAAATAATTCAGAACTGTATAAGCCTTGAACTGAGGAATAAAGTATCATTAATTTGTTCATGGTTATAAACCTTTAAAAAAAAATCAAGCTGACGATCTTGGACTCGATATGATAACAGACCAGCGCCACTCCTTGACTCAGGCAACCCTTCCCCCCTCCCCCCAACCACTCCCCCAAAGCGCCCAGTGGATGTCTCGTTTCGTTGATCCAGGTGAAGGAAATCCACTTCCGTTCGAAATGCGCTGGGAAAAATGGCGTAGCACTTGGTCAACAAAAAATCAAACAAAAAACCACCTAATAATCATAAATAAATCACTTTTACACCTTGTCTTTTTATTTTATTTCACATGAAGTTGGAAATCCCGAGATTTCAGAAAATATTTTTTTAAGACCAAGAAGATTATTTAGTGCTTTTAGATTTTAGATTGTTGTCTCTCGGGTAACATGAGTGTATCAATGGAACCAAGCTTCACGTAAAGAGGGAGTGTTGCTTACAATACATACACGGTCATCGTTTATAATATCTACTGGTTATTATTAAAGAATTCACGATATCTACAAAAGTCAAATTTTAAGGCATATCGAGTGATGAACGATAAATGAAATAAATGGTAAGTTAAATATTGCCAACTACTGCTTTTATTTTACATGTCATCAGTAAAATTGTATGCATTTTTGCATTTATAACTATAATTTTTGTTAAAATTATGTTTAAAACTTAATGCCTCTTATCTTATATATAGCTAAAAGAACCGCTGGTTAAAATATATGAAAAAGGTGTGTGGGGGATGTGGGAACTAGTAACTACAGAAATCTCCTGCCTGTGCAGATCAGAGGCGTAGCTAGCTTTTTTTAGGCATCTGCTGCTGAAGTCATCCATATACGGTATTCGCCACACCCACAATATCTTTTTTTTCTGACAGTCCTGTTTGTCTTGCCGTTAAAAGTTTCAATATAAGTTGCTCCTTTCTTTAAATTCATAGCATCACATCGTCTTCCAAGTGGTTCCTTCACGCGGTCGTTTGTTCTAAGAATAACATTTAGAAAATTAATAAAACAATAAAGTTAAAACAGCATCCACACGCCCTTAAAAGCCATGCATCACTTCCGGTTTTAGGCGTCAACGCTCAGTCTTTGGATCATGTTTCTAGCAGCTCTGCTGGTTCATCCAGTACCTCTTGGATAGTTCTAACACCTTCTGATAATTCACTCGAGTGTGTTTTAGACCCCCCCCCAACCCCATTTACCGTGATCGGAAAACATTTTTTTCTCCCTCATTCTAACGAATAGCTGAATGAATGAAAAGCGACTATTCACAGACTTTCCAATGTCCCAAAAAGTGTGAAGACAATTGGATCCTGCTTAACTGATTGAACTCCTGCTGAGATTAAGTAGTGGTTGTCACAGTTTAGAAACTTCGCTCTGTGATTGTTCTCACATAGATAGGCGTTGTTGAAGCCGGATACATGCCCAAACATTACACCAGAATTAGCATATCATTGTGCTTAGGGGTCACGTGTTAGATTTCTTTGTCTCGACGATGACTCTATATGGGCTTATTGCATCTTTTAAATGTACCTCCAATGTTCACCTAACAATTATTCTGATAGTTAGGTTTTGATTAGGCTGCGGCTATTGGTAGTCTAATAGCCACTTCCGGCTGTCGACTATTGCTACTCCGCTATTATTAATTGTTGATAAAACTACTATCTGAGTTTGATGTTGAATATTTTTGACTAAAAACTCGTAGTAGTATTTGTAACTGTTTGTTTTTATTTTTAACACGATCTTCTTCTTCTTCGTTCTCAATTTGAGTATTGCGTGCCGACGAGTTTTGCGCCATTCGGCCGTGGTCTCCGACTTCAGCCTGCAGTTTTTTTCTGGATGTGCTTCCATAGCCTTTGGTCAGCCAAGACCATCTGCAAGGCAGCAGTTGATTTTGGCAAGTGATGCAGTGACTCGAAGCTGGGTGGACTCGGGGACGCCTTAGGCCCCGGGTTCGAACCCGTGACCATCGGTACGCCAGTCGAGCGCGCTGCCACTCGACCACCGTATCCCCTTAACACGATCTAATTTATTTTACGTAGTTATAAACTAGTTATTACAGCTTTGGTAAAAGCAAAGAGAACAGTGCGCTCCATAAATGGTATTTTTGGTTGCTATATTTGTGTTCTCTATTTTAATGTAAAAAATAGACAGTTAAACCTAACCCTGACCCTAAAACTAAAAGCCCTAATTTAATTGTAATTATAAGAATGTTAAATTGATTTCATTCGTTTTAGTCCCAGGTTTAACATACTCTAAACACTAAACCTAACCTCATACCCAGGTTTAACATACTCTAAACACTAAACCTAACCTCATAATTAAAAAAATTATAGATCATTGAAACACATTTTGAAAAGAAAGAAAAAAAAACACGTACAACTGAAAATCGAACCCCTGCATGTTCTGTTACAATCAGTTTACCAGTCCAACTCACAACCATGAGACCAACAATGCTTGATACAATTGTTGAATTTTAAAAAGTTATATCAGTAGCTATTAAGTGTTGCTTTTATATGATTGGTTGACTACCAATAGCTATGACGAGTCACAGCTTATTTCTTTCTAATAAATAACAGAAGCATTTATGGTCTTCATACTCATTCTTAATACACAAGTATATCCACAATTATAACATATAGCACACAAGTATATCCACAATTATAACATATAGCACACAAGTATATCCAGAATTCTCACATATAGCACCCAAGTATATCCACAATTCTCTCATATAGCACCCAAGTATATCCACAATTCTCACATATAGCACCCAAGTATATCCACAATTCTCACATATAGCACCCAAGTATATCCACAATTCTCACATATAGCACACACGTATATCCACAATTCTCTCATATAGCACACAAGTATATCCACAATTCTCTCATATAGCACCCAAGTATATCCACAATTCTCTCATATAGCACACAAGTATATCCACAATTCTCTCATATAGCACCCAAGTATATCCACAATTCTCTCATATAGTACCCAAGTATATCAACAATTCTCTCATATAGCACCCGAGTATATCCACAATTCTCTCATATAGCACCCAAGTATATCCACAATTCTCTCATATAGCACCCAAGTATATCCACAATTCTCACATATAGCACACAAGTATATCCACAATTCTCTCATATAGCACCCAAGTATATCCACAATTCTCTCATATAGCACACAAGTATATCCACAATTCTCTCATATAGCACCCAAGTATATCCACAATTCTCTCATATAGCACCCAAGTATATCCACAATTCTCTCATATAGCACCCAAGTATATCCACAATTCTCACATATAGCACACAAGTATATCCACAATTCTCTCATATAGCACCCAATTATATCCACAATTCTCACATATAGCACACAAGTATATCCACAATTCTCTCATATAGCACCCAAGTATATCCACAATTCTCTCATATAGCACCCAAGTATATCCACAATTCTCTCATATAGCACCCAAGTATATCCACAATTCTCTCATATAGCACCCAAGTATATCCACAATTCTCTCATATAGCATCCAAGTATATCCACAATTCTCTCAAATAGCACCCAAGTATATCCACAATTCTCTCATATAGCACCCAAGTATATCCACAATTCTCTCATATAGCACACAAGTATATCCACCATTCTCTCATATAGCACCCAAGTATATCCACAATTCTCTCATATAGCACCCAAGTATATCCACAATTCTCTCATATAGCACCCAAGTATATCCACAATTCTCACATATAGCACCCAAGTATATCCACAATTCTCTCATATAGCACCCAAGTATATCCACAATTCTCTCATATAGCACCCAAGTATATCCACAATTCTCACATATAGCACACAAGTATATCCACAATTCTCACATATAGCACACAAGTATATCCACAATTCTCTCATATAGCACCCAAGTATATCCACAATTCTCTCATATAGCACCCAAGTATATCCACAATTCTCTCATATAGCACCCAAGTATATCCACAATTCTCACATATAGCACACAAGTATATCCACAATTCTCTCATATAGCACCCAAGTATATCCACAATTCTCACATATAGCACCCAAGTATATCCACAATTTTCACATATAGCACCCAAGTATATCCACAATTCTCACATATAGCACACAAGTATATCCACAATTCTCACATATAGCACACAAGTATATCCACAATTCTCTCATATAGCACCCAAGTATATCCACAATTCTCACATATAGCACACAAGTATATCCACAATTCTCACATATAGCACACAAGTATATCCACAATTCTCACAAATATCACACAAGTATATCCACAATTCTCTCATATAGCCTCCACGTATATCCACAATTCTCACATATAGCACCCAAGTATATCCACAATTCTCTCATATAGCACCCAAGTATATCCACAATTCTCACATATAGCACCCAAGTATATCCACAATTCTCACATATAGCACACAAGTATATCCACAATTCTCACATATAGCACACAAGTATATGCACAATTCTCACATATAGCACCCAAGTATATCCACAATTCTCACATATAGCACACAAGTATATCCACAATTCTCACATATAGCACCCAAGTATATCCACAATTCTCACATATAGCACCCAAGTATATCCACAATTCTCACATATAGCACACAAGTATATCCACAATTCTCTCATATAGCACCCAAGTATATCCACAATTCTCTCATATAGCACCCAAGTATATCCACAATTCTCTCATATAGCACCCAAGTATATCCACAATTCTCTCATATAGCACACAAGTATATCCACAATTCTCTCATATAGCACCCAAGTATATCCACAATTCTCACATATAGCACCCATGTATATCCACAATTCTCTCATATAGCACCCAAGTATATCCACAATTCTCGCATATAGCACCCAAGTATATCCAAAATTCTCACATATAGGACACAAGTATATCCACAATTATCTCATATAACACCCAAGTATATCCACAATTCTCTCATATAGCACCCAAGTATATCCACAATTCTCACATATAGCACACAAGTATATCCACAATTCTCACATATAGCACCAACGTATATCCACAATTCTCACATATAGCACCCAAGTATATCCACAATTCTCTCATATAGCACCCAAGTATATCCACAATTCTCACATATAGCACCCAAGTATATCCACAATTCTCACATATAGCACACAAGTATATCCACAATTCTCTCATATAGCACCCAAGTATATCCACAATTCTCTCATATAGCACACAAGTATATCCACAATTCTCTCATATAGCACCCAAGTATATCCACAATTCTCTCATATAGCACCCAAGTATATCCACAATTCTCACATATAGCACCCAAGTATATCCACAATTCTCACATATAGCACACAAGTATATCCACAATTCTCTCATATAGCACCCAAGTATATCCACAATTCTCACATATAGCACACAAGTATATCCACAATTCTCACATATAGCACACAAGTATATCCACAATTCTCACATATAGCACACAAGTATATCCACAATTCTGTCATATAGCACCCAAGTATATCCACAATTCTCTCATATAGCACACAAGTATATCCACAATTCTCTCATATAGCACCCAAGTATATCCACAATTCTCTCATATAGCACCCAAGTATATCCACAATTCTCTCATATAGCACCCAAGTATATCCACAATTCTCGCATATAGCACCCAAGTATATCCAAAATTCTCACATATAGGACACAAGTATATCCACAATTCTCTCATATAACACCCAAGTATATCCACAATTCTCTCATATAGCACCCAAGTATATCCACAATTCTCACATATAGCACACAAGTATATCCACAATTCTCACATATAGCACCCACGTATATCCACAATTCTCACATATAGCACCCAAGTATATCCACAATTCTCTCATATAGCACCCAAGTATATCCACAATTCTCACATATAGCACCCAAGTATATCCACAATGCTCTCATATAGCACCCAAGTATATCCACAATTCTCTCATATAGCACCCAAGTATATCCACAATTCTCTCATATAGCACACAAGTATATCCACAATTCTCTCATATAGCACCCAAGTATATCCACAATTCTCTCATATAGCACCCAAGTATATCCACAATTCTCACATATAGCACCCAAGTATATCCACAATTCTCACATATAGCACACAAGTATATCCACAATTCTCTCATATAGCACCCAAGTATATCCACAATTCTCACATATAGCACACAAGTATATCCACAATTCTCACATATAGCACACAAGTATATCCACAATTCTCACATATAGCACACAAGTATATCCACAATTCTGTCATATAGCACCCAAGTATATCCACAATTCTCTCATATAGCACACAAGTATATCCACAATTCTCTCATATAGCACCCAAGTATATCCACAATTCTCTCATATAGCACCCAAGTATATCCACAATTCTCACATATAGCACCCAAGTATATCCACAATTCTCACATATAGCACCCAAGTATATCCACAATTCTCACATATAGCACCCAAGTATATCCACAAGTCTCACATATAGCACCCAAGTATATCCACAATTCTCTCATATAGCACCCAAGTATCGTCTAAAGTCTAAACACTCATACGTAATCACCCGTATAACTACAGTACTAACATCATATAACACCCAATAATCGCCAAAATACTCATATATAACACCAAGTATCCCCCATAATCTTACATAATATCCAAGTATTGTACATTAAACCCACATATAGCCTAGATACCCTTACATAATATCCAAGTATTGTACATTAAACCCACATATAGCCTAGATACCCTTACATAATATCCAAGTATTGTACATTAAACCCACATATAGCCTAGATACCCTTACATAATATCCAAGTATTGTACATTAAACCCACATATAGCCTAGATACCCTTACATAATATCCAAGTATTGTACATTAAACCCACATATAGCCTAGATACCCTTACATAATATCCAAGTATTGTACATTAAACCCACATATAGCCTAGATACCCTTACATAATATCCAAGTATTGTACATTAAACCCACATATAGCCTAGATACCCTTACATAATATCCAAGTATTGTACATTAAACCCACATATAGCCTAGATACCCTTACATAATATCCAAGTATTGTACATTAAACCCACATATAGCCTAGATACCCTTACATAATATCCAAGTATTGTACATTAAACCCACATATAGCCTTGATACCCTTACATAATATCCAAGTATTGTACATTAAACCCACATATAGCCTAGATACCCTTACATAATATCCAAGTATTGAAAATTAAACCCACATATAGCCTAGATACCCTTACATAATATCCAAGTATTGTACATTAAACCCACATATAGCCTTGATACCCTTACATAATATCCAAGTATTGTACATTAAACCCACATATAGCCTGGATACCCTTACATAATATCCAAGTATTGTACATTAAACCCACATATAGCCTGGATACTCTTACATAATATCCAAGTATTATACATTAAACCCACATATAGCCTGGATACCCTTACATAAGATCCACACATCGCCGCTCATTTAACAAACCACAAATATTTTCTACTTCACAAACTAAAAATTGTAGAAAAAAATGTCTCTGTTCCACAACCCACTTCTGTAAGGTTTATTTTAAGATTGGGAAACCACTTAGAAGTTCAATTTAGAAAGAGAGTTCGGATGTTGGTGAGGAGTACAGCACTTTCGCAATTAGATTATCTATTTGAGGTAACGTAAAGTTACAGAAATACGGGTTTTGAGAAATAGGAACCAAATACAGTTTTTTTAATCCCTCTCAGCACATATTGTCAAACATATGGCGTCTTATGACACATAGATTACAGGTACACATTGATTCCAATTACAAATCGATTCCATTAACAAACAGCTTCCAACAATTGAACGATGTTCTCTTAGTCACAACTATTCTCTCCGGAAATAAAGACAATCAAACAAGTGTTATGAACTCTCAATGTGTAATCACCAATTTCAACACCGCAGCGGTCACTCTTGTCTAGTCAGATATGTGCTAGTTAGATAAGTGCTAGTCAGATATGTGCTAGTTAGATAAGTGCTTGTTAGATTTGTGCTAGTTAGTTATGTGCAAATTCGATATGTCCTCGTTAGATAGGTGGTAGTTAGAAATATACTAGTCGGATTAACCAAGTGCTATCTAACAAGCACATGATTAGTTTTAGATATGTTTGTTGTGATTACAACATACACATATATTTTGTGATGTTCATGCCTACGCGTTTTACAGTTCAGAACAGATCTATTTTTATAATTGGCCACTCTTTGGTGATCATATCATCTCTAGAATGGTCCACTCTCTGGTACTTGTATCATCAACAGAATGGTCCACTCTCTGGTACTTGTATCATCAATAGAATGGTCCACTCTCTGGTACTTGTATCATCAATAGAAGGGTCCACTCTCTGGTACTTGTATCATCAATAGAATGGTCCACTCTCTGGTACTTATATCATCAATAGAATGGTCCACTCTCTGGTTCTTGTATCATCAATAGAATGGTCCACTCTCTGGTACTTATATCATCAATAGAATGGTCCACTCTCTGGTTCTTGTATCATCAATAGAATGGTCCACTCTCTGGTTCTTATATCATCAATAGAATGGTCCACTCTCTGGTACTTGTATCATCAATAGAATGGTCCACTCTCTGGTTCTTGTATCATCAACAGAATGGTCCACTCTCTGGTACTTGTATCATCAATAGAATGGTCCACTCTCTGGTACTTGTATCATCAATAGAATGGTCCACTCTCTGATAATCATATCATCTTTACAACGGTCCACACTCTGGTAATCGTATCGTCCACTATCTGGGGCCATACTATATGTAGAATTGTCAACCCTATGCTCAACATATTTTTTACATTCATCCACTCTGTAGTCAAGATAATATATCGAAAACTGCTCAGACTCCATACTATGGTTTAAGCCGTTCAATATAATTTTTATACAGTGACATTTGACTTAATTAAATACCGTATTTCTTGCCACGGACCAACGGAGCACAGATAAAACAAGACATAAAAATAACGATACACAATAAAGTGACAGATTCTGTCAGGTTGACAAGACTACCCTACATCAGACATTGAACTTTTCGGGTGATTTTTGGCAAGGACTTGATTTCGAAATGCACCCAGAAACCAGAAAAACATCCGCTCTTATCTGCTACAAGAAGGGATGCAAAGCCGTACATGAGAGCATCGGTTTCAAATCGCGTGGAATAATTCATTTCCAGAAATGTCCAATCCCGCCTTTAAGGAGGAAAAAAATGCGATCTAAATCCATGTCTAATAATACGTACGAGTCCCACTCTCTCCAATCAGCCCCCCTTCCCCCTCGCCAATTTGTTCGCCCTATGACCAACAATTGATTTGGTTTCCAGAGAAACCTTACGGGGGTTTCAAATGTTGCACACGCTTGACAAGATACGGAACAAACAATTGAAACGTTTTCTACTTGACAAGATACGGAAAAAAAACAATTGAAACGATTTCTACTTGACAAGACTCGGTCTTCATTAGATCTTTATTGCATGTTCTCGTGGCATCTGGTGGGTGGTCGGGGGGGGGGACTTGATGGACTTGATTTTCTTGCCAAAGAGAGGTCAGTCGCTTCCGCGAATGGATGTGAAAAATGGGAGACGAAAACCAATCATATAAGTTAGATATTACCAGTGGAAGTGAATAGAGCACTTAACGATGTAAAGAGCGCGGTATTTGTGGTGGAAGGAAATAAAGGGAAATCTGTTGCTCACAATACGGAATTACACAGAATTTAGAAGCAATGAGTATATAAGTATATATATATATATAAGTATATGAGTATATAGATGAGTATAGAAGCAAACAGTTAGAAGGGGAAAAAACTCATTGGATTTTAAAATTTTATTTTAGTTATAAACGCTTTTCTTAGTTCACCTGGACTTCCCCGGGTCCTGTAATGGCGTGTCAAACCTAAGAGACACTCATGTGGCACGTCGCTATGGGCAGGGGCAGGATTTGACCGCCTCAGCGCTACCCGGTGTAACAGACCAGATTAAACCCTTGACCAGAATATACCCGGGTACATTCTGGCCTAGGCTAGAATATACCTCCGAGGTTCAACTGGACTAAACCAGAATATATCCCCCATATAGAATGGGACTGCAATAAAGCTTTTAAATAAAATACAAAATACACAAACAAATTGTGCAATGAAAACAATAAATTTGAGCTTTATTATTTTAAAAAAAGCTCAAATTTATTGTTTTCATTGCACAATTTGTTTGTGTATTTTGTATTTTATATCCCCCAGGCCAGAATATACCCCTTTGACAACATGAGGATATATAGTAAAAAATGGATGAATAACTATTTGGACTTTCTATTGATGTATTAGTTCTATCACAGAAGTTAAACTCTTTTCTAATGAAGCAAAATTGTTTTATTTAAAATTAAATAAGATTATAAAATATTTTACAGTGAATGAAATGAGCATGACCTTTTTGTGTGTGTGTTGAAAGTGATACTCTCGTTGTCTCGTTTTTTAAAATATGAAATCTTTTATTATTTCGACGATTCTAGATCAAAAGTTACAGTCTATAAACATAAATATGGAATCAGCGTTATTTTGGTTTCATTTAAAATTAACTTTATCAAGCTTTAAATGAATTATTTTAAAGAAATATTTAAAGCATGGTTATATTTGTTATTTTTTAAACGGTTGCAAACACTTTGATTCCTTATCCTTATCTTACGCTCCTTCTATACCGAAGGTTATTGCATCCTACGCTTATTCTTGGTTTATATGTAGTCTTGAATTTTATTTTAGTTTTACATGTTGATAGAGTGTTGGTTTTCCTGGTTCTTCAGGCAAGACATTTGATGTATGAATTCCGGACGGGAAGAACGAGAATTAGTATGTGTTTGTTCTTGCGTACAAACTAATGAAAGTGTTTTATCCCTATGTCTATCTGAGAGTTGAATTAGATTATCTTTGTGTTGAATTTCCAAATTTGAATTAGTGGTCTAAAGTATCATTAAAGCAATCCCTTTTCTTCTTCTATCCTCTGGTGTTTCAAGGTTTAATTATTTAACTAAAGGTGTTATATTGTGAGTACCTTTAACAGAATCATCGGGGCATTGATTGGGTGAATAACCTTTTTCATTACTGTAAACATTTAGGTTACTGACATGGTAGGAGCTTCTGAGTATTTCGTCAGTCGATATGTTCTTTAGCTTAACTCTTTCCTTGTTCAATGATTCTACCACCATGTAGGGACCAATCCATCGAGGTTCCATCTTCGAACCCATCCGATGAATGTGGCGATGATTCTTAATATAAACTATGGAATCGTCATTTATTTCTTGGTTGCTTGTATTTCTGAGGTCAAAGTTACAATTTTGATGCGACTGGGCTGAGTGGATATTGGAACTCACAGTTAGATGCAACTATTAAATAAAATTGCTGTGTGTTCAACACATGAGAGTTGACATTGTCCAAATACGTTATTGGTAAAACTGTTCCGCAGGCCTGAGATCAGTTGGTAGCTGGCATGCCTTTCCGGCCATAACATAATCTCGAAAGGAGTGCACCTGGTTGAGGCATGTGCAAATGTGTTGTATGCTAAGAGAACACAGGGGATAAATTGGTCCAGTCATTGCCTTGGTCATTGACAAGCTTGCTAAGAGTTTATTTAAGAGTTCTTTTGTCACGTTATCTAAACCATTTGTTTGTGGATGTTAGGCTGATGCAATGCGGTGATGAGTTTGAAACTGCTTCATAAGGTTGTTAATAATTATTTTCACAAACTCACGTCCCTGGTCACTAATTAGAATAATCATGCAAACAAGGCGACAAATAACGGGAAAAGAAAACTTGCGGCTGACTTTGCACTTTTCTCGGAAACAGCCGAGGTAAAATGATCGGTTGTAGTTATTATATATCTATTTCCATTCTTTTATTTTCTGAAGAAGTCAGATCATATCAATACCGAGTAAGCTCCACACTTTCACAGGCACTGGTATATTGTTCAGCTATAGATTAAGTTACGGAAATACATAAAGCAACATTGGGGAAGTCAAACGATGTTTCCCACACTTTTAGTTTTGCCCTTTTCTTTTAACTATTTTGCAGATCAGCATATATTAAGGTAGATAAAAAAGGGAAAGATGCCACGAGATGTTTATTTTAAAACAAAATGAAGATACGCCTACGCCGTTGTTGCCAGTAACATGTAAAATGTATGAGATAAAAAACAAAAACAAAACATTCATGCATAATTTAATTTAATGATTCAAAAAATCTCAAACTCAAAATAATTAAACATAATGATTTGATTTATAAGCCAGGTCAAGGAATAATAAATGTTCGCAAGCGTTTGAAAAGCAAAAACTGTAGTCCCTTATCGCGTTTAAATATTTTTTTAAAAAATAATCAATTCATGTAGATCTTGAATGAGTCAATTTTAAAATTTAAAAAAAAAGAGCAGATTCCATCTATAGTTGTATAGACTGTAACTTTATTTGAAAATTGACCGTCCTATCAGACATTGTAATAAAAGAAATCATATATATTATTTATTATTTTATTGTAAAGAAAACATCTTTTCTTCTTAAGAAATAAGTTTAACTTCTCGGACAAGGCTAAAACACCAATAGAATGTCTAAATAGTCAGTCATCCATTTTTTACTATAAATCGTCATGATGTCAAAAGGGTATATTCTGGCCTGGGGGGGGGTAGGGTATATTCTGGCCTAGGCCAATTTAACCCCCGGGGTATATTCTTGTCAAGGGTTTAATCTGGCCTGTTACACCGGGGTGCATACACACAAAGCATGGTGTCGTGGACAGACAGACGTCCTGTATGCAATCTGCTATAAATTTAAAACATATCTCGGCCACTGTCGTAGTAAAGACAATTGTCAGGCTATATACATCGTATTAGAGGCAGACACAGGGCACGTATCATGATTGTCATGCTATATACATCTGTATTAGAGGCAGAAAAAGGCCACGTATCATGATTGTCAATGAATTGTCATGCTATATACATCTGTATTAGAGGCAGACACAGGGCTAGTATCATGATTGTCATGCTATATACATCTGTATTAGAGGCAGAAACAGGTCACGTATCATGATTGTCATGCTATATACATCCGTATTAGAGGCAGAAACAGGGCACGTATCATGATTGTCATGCTATATACATCCGTATTAGAGGCAGAAACAGGGCACGTGTCATGATTGTCATGCTATATACAACTGTATTAGAGACAGAAACAGGGCACGTATCATGATTGTCATGCTATATACAACTGTATTAGAGACAGAGACAGGGCACGTATCATGATTATTAGTTGCCGCCTAGGTCTGAGCAATGTTCCCTCTAAGATTCGTTTGTCCTCGTGCAAAATAACAAACTCGTGTGAAAAGTTGCACAGTATTTATTTTTTTGTGTGTGTGACAAGGGTGACACCCCACAAACATATATACTATATTACACTTACATAGATACTATATTACACTTACATAGATACTAAATTACACTTATCAAAATTTACCGAGCTGTGATTCTAAACTGCTGCTTGGCGTCGGTCAGATATCTGCGGGGCCGCGCAGCTTAAAGAGAAATCTGGAAAAGAGATAGGGACTGGGTAATGTGAAGTCCATACCAGTGCTTCTATATATGCTGTCTGAGGATCTGCTCTTTGTCAACCGTATGGTCCAAGCTCTTTAGCGAATTAGTCACACTGTTGAAAACCCACAGAAAAGATCCCTTTACTGGACGTCGCAGTTAAACCCGGTGAGGGAGGGGGCGTTTTAAAGGATGCCATTACTTGGAGCCTCATTTGAAGTTCCACGTTTGGTGGCGAGGTTTACATTTCAAGGAAACGCCTTTGCAGCACCACTCCGCGGACCTGGAGATTTTGAATGGAGATTACCCTCACACGCCTGGTCAATCTGAGGTCCCAAGAAAAGGCATTTTCGACGTGCCGCTTCGTTGTCCGGTATTGTGGAAAATATTGGGAACAAAGAGAGGGGCGGTGCTTTGTGATTAAGAGTTTCACCTCGATAACTTCATAATTTTGTATTCTTATTTGATTAGTTCATCAGGACTTTGATTAATTTATTTGAAAACGTTAACTTTTTTAAAAACTCATTACACAAATCAAACCATACCGACAACTATGAGCTGCGAGTGTAATGCTCGATAGTTGAATTATCTAATGATTGCTTGTTTTAGAAATTTAAATTTGGTTTTTAAATTTTAAAAATTAATTTTTAAAAATGCTTTGATTTGGTAGAACTTTAGAAAAAAAACCGTGGAGATGGATTGGACACACCCTTAGGAAAGATAACAGCAGGGCTAGGCAGACCTTAGATTGGAACCCTCAGGGCAAACGACAACGAGGAAGACCCAAGCGTACATAGAGACGGAGCATGTTAGACGAGGTTGGAAGAACGGGCAAGAGCTGGGAAGAATTGAAGCGACTGGCAAGGGACCATGTAGAGTGGCGAGCTTTGACAGAGGCCGTATGTTCCACAAGGAACTCAAAGGACAGATGATGATGATGATGATGACTTTACTCATCTCTCTACACTCATCAGTTACATCTTCACTCGAGCAGCTCCTCACTATCACCACTGTGTCATTAACCCAGCTCAACGAAAAATTCTGAATACGTTTGACAGCATCAATAATACTTCGACTTTGAACAATCATACTCTGCTTTTAAGTAAAAGGAAATCTAGAGGAAACGAAAGAAGTGTCGACAAAAATCTCTCTTTATTAAACGCAAAGGGAATACAGGACTGTGAGTGGAAGGAAACACATACATGTACTTTAACTGTTACAATCATTTTATTTCAGGTTTGAACACATTTAGTAGCGTTTGTGTTGTGCATTAATTATGACTGTGACCTCTACCGCGTTCTACCAATAAAGAGTATGAAATAACAGTCACTTTGGTGAGACCTGTACTAGAATATGCATCTTCTGTATGGGACCCATCCACCAAAGAAAACATTGATAAACTAGAACAAATTCAAAAAAGAGCTGCCAGATTCATTACTGGAGAATATTCAAAACTGACAAGAATAACACCATTAGTTAAATCATTAAAACTTGAAACACTAGAGGATAGAAGAACCAAGAGCAAAGTAGTAATCATACATAAAGCAATTAAATCTAATTTAGAAATACAACACACAGAAAATTTAATACAACTCTCAGATAGACATAAGGATAAAAACATCTTTCTTATTCCGTATGCAAGAACAAACACATACCAGTTTTCCTTCTTCCCGTCCGGAATTCGGGCGTGGAATGGGTTGCCTGGAGAATCCAGGAAAACCAACACTTTATCAACATTTAAATCTCTAATAAAAATGCAGGACTAAACACAAACCATAGATAAGCGTAGGACGCAATGATCTTCTGTATAGAAGGAGCGTCTGTAAACAGATAAGATAAGATAAGATAACAGTCTCTTTTATCTGGGAACTATGGTTTGTGTGACGTCAGCTATTGGTAAACATCGATAATGAGCCATGTGAGAAAATATCAATACTAACTCCCTTCGCCTTCCCATCTTTACTTTTCCTAGTTTTTTTCCCAACCCCTCCATAACTTCACTAGTCCCCCAAGCCCTCCCCTTCCACCAACAATGCCAGCCGTATCTTCTTAACATTTCTTACTCCCGCATTTCACATTCACTCTGACTGTACCCCCGTCTGTACCCCCGACTGTACCTTGAATGAAGCTGATGCAAATGTAAGTCAAAACGCAACAAGATGCTCTAAAATAAAAGCAGCACTGTAAAAAAAGTTATTTTAAGCGACGTGTCTTTTTTTTCCAGGTGGCCCGTGAAATCTTGTGCTTTAAAAAAAAAGTATATTGGGAAAAAAAACTCTTGATTCTTGGGAGATCAGTTGTCGGAAGTCGATGTTTGTGTTAATTGGAGAATTGGAGAAGTTTACCTCATTAGCCATTGACAAATTCAGCTTCTGTCGTTTGCTGTCTTAAACCATTTTAGGGTTGAATTTTTTAAAGGAACAAACTCATGGAAAAAAACTGTTGTTTTCGGTCATTGGATCATGTTATTTGATATGAAGGTGTAGGTGTAGATCATGGGTACCGCGCTATATACGCTCTCTAAGTAGTATTATTATTACTACAGGGTGGGGAGAAAGATATATATATTACTAGCGTATCACCCGTCAAAAATGACGGAAGTTTTCAGCTGAAATCTATTTATTTTGTAAAAAGGCACTTTGTTTTAGGGCGCCTACGGCGCCCACCTTTTTCAAAAGCCCAACTAACTTGTCCTTGTTTGATAAATACTAATTATTAAACTTTCTGAAATGTACACAAAGTATTTTAAATAGGGGTTGTAGGGCGCCTAAGGCGCCCCTTTGTTTTTTTGATTTTATAATTAACCATCATCAAATCAAAATTAAATTATGAGTTAAAACAATGACGTCATATAATATTTTTTTACAGCGCATCTTTATTTGCACACCTTTTGATGCATTGGTGCAGTAATTTGGTGCGCTGCTTTCTAAAATTAGTAGCGTTACGGACAGACACTACAGACGTGACATTGCAAATTATATATATTTAATAATATATATAAAGATAAAGAGAGGTAAACCAGAACTAATTTTGTATTGAAATTAAGTGAGAAATAGGTATAGAAAGACAGAAGCTTGAAAAAAAAAGATAGTGGGATTTAAAAATATATTTGGAAAGGAATACAGTTATATGAAGGTAAAGATAGCTTGAGTAAATAAATAAGGTGAGCTATTGATTTGAAAATGGACAAAGCAAATTTAAAATTTAAAAAAGTTGCGGGAAAAGAAAGAAAAGAAGAAATATGTCCTTCTTTAAGTTTCATTTACAATTTTAGCAACAAATATATGTCACATTTGTCTAAGTGTCTCTAGTTGTCAATGACGTAAGGATATTGACATAATGAACGTTTGACTTTATGTCTCATGTCCACCAGAGCTTATGATAACGTTATGTTGTGATTATAATCCTGACATGTGTCCCACGGATGTAATGGTTTTGTTCTTGCAAACAGCCATGCCGCGTCTGATAAGGACGTTACGTTTTCTGATGGCTAGTGATGAGCTAAAGATGTATATGTTGGACAGACGGGGACGAACTTTTGTTTCTTCTCAAGCGACAGTTTTATCATCGTTAGGCGATGATTATTTCTGGGTAAGCGCCCTTAAGAGGAGACAGAGGGGGATAACCACAATCCAGAGGTGTGGAGTGGCTTCCCCTCATATAAAAAAATGGTCATTAATGACGAGAATTTCGTAAAACAAAAGCATTGAAACATTTGTTGGATCATCATTTTATAACAATTACACGCTGATATAATAATGTGTTGTACGTGACGTCATTTTAGATCAATTGTGTAAGAACACTTGTCTTTTGCAGTTATTTGTGCTACTTTATTGCAGTGGTTTATCCGCTCAGCAAGCTACGATTATTTAAACCAGACAACTTTGGTTTCACTCAAGTGACTCCAGTTTAGAGCGTAACCTTAACAAGGACACGCTTTTTTATTTCATCAGACATTGTCATTGATATTGTCCCTCAAACTTTAGTTAAGATCGCGTGACCTCAAGAGCAATACACCTGCTCTGGCAAACAAAAGCAAAGCTTTAGTAAATAGTACAAAACAATACCATGACCTCGAAGAAACAATAACATGATTTTAGCAAACAATACCATGGTGGGAGCAAAAAATTCCATGGCTTTAGCAAACCAAACCATGGCTTTAGCAAACTATATCGTGGCCTTTGCAAGCAATATTATGACTTCAGAAAACATTAGCATTTTCTACAAGAGATCGACAGGTGATCATTTTCAACAAAAGATCGTCAGGTGATCATTTGAAATCAATTTTCTTGATTGGATGCTAAAATTCCAAACTCAGCATTGATGATGATGATGATGCGGAACTCACTCGATATCTTATCTGTTATCCGGGCCATTGAGAGAAAGTTTGGTGAACTATAGCTAGAAGAACGTAAACAACAAATTTATTTTATTTATTTGGCGAGCCAGGGTGTCTACACCTCTACATCCCCTCCCACGTGGTTCGGGCAGACACCCTCAGTGTTGTACGCCATTCCTCATTCTCCAGGTGTACACAGTCAGTTACCGACTAGTTTTAACGTCCTCATTCTCCAGGTGTACACAGTCAGTTGCCGACTAGTTTTAATGTCCTCATTCTCCAGGTGTACACAGTCAGTTACCGACTAGTTCTAACGTCCTCATTACCCAGGTGTACACAGTCAGTTACCGACTAGTTCTAACGTCCTCATTATCCAGGTGTACACAGTCAGTTACCGACTAGTTCTAACGTCCTCATTACCCAGGTGTACACAGTCAGTTACCGACTAGTTCTAACGTCCTCATTACCCAGGTGTACACAGTCAGTTACCGACTAGTTCTAACGTCCTCATTACCCAGGTGTACATCCAACCACAGTCAGTAGCCGACTCCCGCAAACAACCACTTGATTTTTCTTTAAGACAGCTAAAAATAAAACATAAATAAAAAAGACGCCGGGAAAGTCCCTAGCTAATTGGTCATTTCCGTAATAAGATTAACTTTTGTAAGTGTCCCAGCTAAACGATCTAATGTCAAGGTCGATTCACCCCGGTCTATATTCGTTTTTCTAAAATTAGAGATAATTAAGAGGGGAGCCGCGGAGTGGCGGGGGAGAGGGGTGCGTAGTTTGGGGTGGGGGCTGCCACCCCTGGTACAACGATCAAGAGGGGAGGTCGAACCACTTGAAACTTTTAATGACGTTTATGCTAACGGACATGGAGGCGAGAGACAACGCGAGGCCATGTGAGATCAAAGCGAAGGCGCCTTAAAAGTCTCATTGCAACTACTCTCTTGCATATAGATAAATATTTCTAATTAATGTTATAGTAATTTTGAGATCTCTAGGACCATCAGAAGTGGTTTAATTTTAAGTTACAAGATTTGAAGGAAGAATGGATGGATACAACATACTAAAAGTGTGACTTAAATAAAAGCGTGTAAAAAGAGAGAGAGAGATGGAACACAAAAGCCTCAGTGCTTCCTCTGTGGGAAAAACCCTGTGCAATGACAACATGAAGTCTGTTAGACTCCGAGAGCACTTGGAGAAAGTCCATCCATACAATTCCAAGGACAGTGTTGAGGTCTTCAAGCAGAAGAGAGCTCGCTTCTTGACCTCAGGTACCTTGCCCAAGCTTGGATTTTCTTTGTCACAGAAACCTGCACTGGAGGCTTCATTCAAGGTTGCATATCTTATTGCAAAGAACAAGAAGCCCCACACCATTGGAGAAACTTTGGTAAAGCCTTGTGCTATGTAGATGGTGGAACTGATGTGTGGTCACCAGCAAAGGAAGCCGGTTGAGAAAGTCCCTTTGTCCAATGACACTATTCGTTCCAGGATTAGTGACATGGTTGCAGACATTCTGGATCAAGTCTTGTGTGAGATGAGAAGCAGTACTTTTCCATTTAGCATGCAGCTGGATGAATCCACTGATGTAGCACAATGCAGTCAGATTCTTGTATTTGTGAGATATGTTCACAGTAGATTGCTGAAGGAGGAATTTCTCTTTTGAAAGCAACTCCTAGCTTCTTCCAAAGTTGCTGATGTGATGCAGCTAGTCAGGGCATTCTTCACTGAAAACCAGTTTAACTGGACTTCAAGAATTTCTTCAATTTGCACAGATGGTGCTCCCTCCATGCTCGGTAATAAGTCAGGATTTTCAGCACTGGTAAAGAAAGAAGTTTCAGAAATTGTCACTAACAACTGTATCCGTCATCGTCAGGCCCTGGCTTGCAAAACTCTACCTCCAACCTTGAAGTCAGTTCTTTCTACTGCAATCCAAGTTGTAAATTTTATCCGCTCACATGCCTTGAACCACTGCCTCTTCAAGTTGTTCTGTCAGGAGGTGGGCTCTGAGCATGAAGTTCTGCTCTGCCACACTGAGGTGCGCTGGTTGTCCAGGAGACGAATACTTTCTCGGTTAGTAGAACTAAGAGTAGAGCTTACCATTTTCTTGTGAGAAAAAAAGAGTGACCTTGCTGACAAGTTTGACTGTCCAAATTTCATTCATTACTTGGCATACCTTGTTGACATCTTCTCCATCTTGAATGAGTTGAACACATCTCTCCTTTCAACATTGCAAAGGTCCTTTGATGGGTATTTCAGTCAAGAAATTGCTAGGAAAGACCTTTGGATTCACAATCCTTTTCTCTGTGACTTGGACAACATTGATGACAGTGACTTTGCTAAAGATGGTCTGATTGATTTGAGAACCAGAGAAGTACTGATGAGTGCCTTCAGTTGCAATACCTTGATTGAATTTTGGTGCGCCCAGCTACATTCCTACCCACATCTAGCCAAGAGGGCAGTACTGACTCTCCTTCCATTTGCCACAACCTATCTCTGTGAAGCAGGACTCTCCACACCTTTGACGCGATTAAAACAAAGGACAGGAAAACGTTGAATGCAGAGGATGACATGAGAGTTGCTTTGTCCAAAACAGTCCCCAGATTTAAATCCTTGATTGATCATAAGAAGCAGCAGATCTCTCAATAAATTCCCTGTTGCCTATGGTCAAAACTGTTGTGTTCCTAAAATAAACATAGTTTATTATGCATTTTCTGCAAGTTTCACGAGGGGGTGCATGAACTTTTTTGGGCATCTGAAGGGGTGCATGGACCCCAAAAGGTTAGGAACCACTGTTATAGACAAAGACCAATACATTCTTCAGCAACCAAACCGGACGGACGCCTTACGCTCTTTTTTAACACACAAATGTCTCGGACACAAACAACATAAACATATAAAAGCATTTTTATTGGTATAGTAAAAATGCAAGAATAGATATAAACCATGGACAAGCGCATGTCTCAATAATCATCTGTATAAAGAGAACGGGTGTAAAACATAAATATAAGAGGGCAGGCATGTTTCTTCTCTCCCCTTCCTCACCACTTTGTTGTATCACTTTCCTCTATTTACTTATCTCTTTTAATTCACATTATATGTTAGATTATTTTAAAAGATACCCTTTATAATTATGGACCAGTAATGTGTCAAGCCTTTGAGATCCTTAGTCGTAAAGAGAAAAAATACATTCATAAAATGCGGTCCGAATATCCCCACTTTTAGGCGCGGTCCCGAAAACCGGAACCCATGATTAGACCACTCACGTGTATTTTGAGGGAGACCATCAGGTAGAAACAACTCATGCTATATCATTATGATATCTTTCAATGAGGCCTCAAACAGGTATGGAACCGCATTGGTGGAGCTCAGAATATTGTTTTTAGGAAGCCCGCAACACCAGTTAACTTACCTGTTAACTTACCTGTTAAAAGATCTGGCGCCATAAATTTGTTCAAAAGTAAAAATTATAAATTTTTAACCCCTATCAAAATAAGAGCATTGTCAGCAGTATGGTTTCTTTCCTCCCACGCGTTCTGGATGTTTTTCAGTAGAAATAGAACTGGTGGTGGCAAGAGTGGCGTTTGGTGGTGGTAAGAGCGGCGTTTGGTGGTGGAAGTTAAGCAACATGGTGGTTAAGGGATGAATGGGAAGGAAAGGTTAGAACGATGGAAGGGTTGAGTGGAGGAGACAGGTGCCAGCAGAGATTTACCCCCCCCCGCCCCTTATGAGTTTGAACTTAATCTTGTTCTCGGTGTTTTCATATTCTAATATAATCTTAGGATCAAATAAGTACACCGCATACTTTGTTTCATTCTTAGTAGTTTATCTATTTGTTGGTATGTTTTATTGCATGCCCAAGCCTCAGCTATGTATGATCTCAAAAATTGAGCTCTGTCTCTTGCCTCAGCTATGTATCATCTCAAAAATTGAGCTCTGTCTCTTGCCTCAGCTATGTATGATCTCAAAAATTGAGCTCTGTCTCTTGCCTCAGCTATGTATCATCTCAAAAATTGAGCTCTGTCTCTTGCCTCAGCTATGTATCATCTCAAAAATTGAGCTCTGTCTCTTGCCTCAGCTATGTATCATCTCAAAAATTGAGCTCTGTCTCTTGCCTCAGCTATGTATCATCTCAAAAATTGAGCTCTGTCTCTTGCCTCAGCTATGTATCATCTCAAAAATTGAGCTCTGTCTCTTGCCTCAGCTATGTATCATCTCAAAAATTGAGCTCTGTCTCTTGCCTCAGCTATGTATCATCTCAAAAATTGAGCTCTGTCTCTTGCCTCAGCTATGTATCATCTCAAAAATTGAGCTCTGTCTCTTGCCTCAGCTATGTATCATCTCAAAAATTGAGCTCTGTCTCTTGCCTCAGCTATGTATCATCTCAAAAATTGAGCTCTGTCTCTTGCCTCAGCTATGTGTCATCTCAAAAATTGAGCTCTGTCTCTTGCCTCAGCTATGTATCATCTCAAAAATTGAGCTCTGTCTCTTGCCTCAGCTATGTATCATCTCAAAAATTGAGCTCTGTCTCTTGCCTCAGCTATGTATCATCTCAAAAATTGAGCTCTGTCTCTTGCCTCAGCTATGTATCATCTCAAAAATTGAGCTCTGTCTCTTGCCTCAGCTATGTATCATCTCAAAAATTGAGCTCTGTCTCTTGCCTCAGCTATGTATCATCTCAAAAATTGAGCTCTGTCTCTTGCCTCAGCTATGTATCATCTCAAAAATTGAGCTCTGTCTCTTGCCTCAGCTATGTATCATCTCAAAAATTGAGCTCTGTCTCTTGCCTCAGCTATGTGTCATCTCAAAAATTGAGCTCTGTCTCTTGCCTCAGCTATGTATCATCTCAAAAATTGAGCTCTGTCTCTTGCCTCAGCTATGTATCATCTCAAAAATTGAGCTCTGTCTCTTGCCTCAGCTATGTATCATCTCAAACATTGAGCTCTGTCTCTTGCCTCAGCTATGTATGATCTCAAAAATTGAGCTCTGTCTCTTGCCTCAGCTATGTATCATCTCAAAAATTGAGCTCTGTCTCTTGCCTCAGCTATGTGTCATCTCAAAAATTTAGCTCTGTCTCTTGCCTCAGCTATGTATCATCTCAAAAATTGAGCTCTGCCTCTTGCCTCAGCTATGTATCATCTCAAAAATTGAGCTCTGTCTCTTGCCTCAGCTATGTATCATCTCAAAAATTGAGCTCTGTCTCTTGCCTCAGCTATGTATCATCTCAAAAATTGAGCTCTGTCTCTTGCCTCCGCTATGTATCATCTCAAAAATTGAGCTCTGTCTCATGCCTCAGCTATGTATCATCTCAAAAATTGAGCTCTGTCTCTTGCCTCAGCTATGTATCATCTCAAAAATTGAGCTCTGTCTCTTGCCTCAGCTATGTATCATCTCAAAAATTGAGCTCTGTCTCTTGCCTCAGCTATGTGTCATCTCAAAAATTGAGCTCTGTCTCTTGCCTCAGCTATGTATCATCTCAAAAATTGAGCTCTGTCTCTTGCCTCAGCTATGTATCATCTCAAAAATTGAGCTCTGTCTCTTGCCTCAGCTATGTATCATCTGTAACATTGAGCTCTGTCTCTTGCCTCAGCTATGTATGATCTCAAAAATTGAGCTCTGTCTCTTGCCTCAGCTATGTATCATCTCAAAAATTGAGCTCTGTCTCTTGCCTCAGCTATGTGTCATCTCAAAAATTTAGCTCTGTCTCTTGCCTCAGCTATGTATCATCTCAAAAATTGAGCTCTGACCTTGCCTCAGCTATGTATCATCTCAAAAATTGAGCTCTGTCTCTTGCCTCAGCTATGTGTCATCTCAAAAATTGAGCTCTGTCTCTTGCCTCAGCTATGTATCATCTCAAAAATTGAGCTCTGTCTCTTGCCTCAGCTATGTGTCATCTCAAAAATTGAGCTCTGTCTCTTGCCTCAGCTATGTATCATCTCAAAAATTGAGCTCTGTCTCTTGCCTCAGCTATGTATCATCTCAAAAATTGAGCTCTGTCTCTTGCCTCAGCTATGTATCATCTCAAAAATTGAGCTCTGTCTCTTGCCTCAGCTATGTATCATCTCAAAAATTGAGCTCTGTCTCTTGCCTCAGCTATGTATCATCTCAAAAATTGAGCTCTGTCTCTTGCCTCAGCTATGTATCATCTCAAAAATTGAGCTATGTCTCTTGCCTCAGCTATGTATCATCTCAAACATTGAGCTCTGTCTCTTGCCTCAGCTATGTGTCATCTCAAAAATTGAGCTCTGTCTCTTGCCTCAGCTATGTATCATCTCAAAAATTGAGCTCTGTCTCTTGCCTCAGCTATGTATCATCTCAAAAATTGAGCTCTGTCTCTTGCCTCAGCTATGTATCATCTCAAAAATTGAGCTCTGTCTCTTGCCTCAGCTATGTATCATCTCAAAAATTGAGCTCTGTCTCTTGCCTCAGCTATGTATCATCTCAAAAATTGAGCTCTGTCTCTTGCCTCAGCTATGTATCATCTCAAAAATTGAGCTATGTCTCTTGCCTCAGCTATGTATCATCTCAAACATTGAGCTCTGTCTCTTGCCTCAGCTATGTATCATCTCAAACATTGAGCTATGTCTCTTGCCTCAGCTATGTATCATCTCAAACATTGAGCTCTGTCTCTTGCCTCAGCTATGTATCATCTCAAAAATTGAGCTATGTCTCTTGCCTCAGCTATGTATCATCTGTAACATTGAGCTCTGTCTCTTGCCTCAGCTATGTATCATCTGTAACATTGAGCTCTATCTCTTGCCTCAGCTATGTATCATCTCAAAAATTGAGCTCTGTCTCTTGCCTCAGCTATGTATCATCTCAAAAATTGAGCTCTGTCTCTTGCCTCAGCTATGTATCATCTCAAAAATTGAGCTCTGTCTCTTGCCTCAGCTATGTATCATCTCAAAAATTGAGCTCTGTCTCTTGCCTCAGCTATGTATCATCTCAAAAATTGAGCTCTGTCTCTTGCCTCAGCTATGTGTCATCTCAAAAATTGAGCTCTGTCTCTTGCCTCAGCTATGTATCATCTCAAAAATTGAGCTCTGTCTCTTGCCTCAGCTATGTATCATCTCAAAAATTGAGCTCTGTCTCTTGCCTCAGCTATGTATCATCTGTAACATTGAGCTCTATCTCTTGCCTCAGCTATGTATCATCTGTAACATTGAGCTCTATCTCTTGCCTCAGCTATGTATCTTCTCAAAATCATCTTGGTATCTGATAAAATAGCCTGTTAATAATCAGTTTTTTTTAAACAAACTGTGAGCTACAGTGTCTGGTTGTCTTTTCCAGGTTAACCATCTCGTAACGGCATGCTACAATATTTACTTTCACAAGGAATTAATTGCTAAAATGTTTACTTTCTTTACACAAAGCAATTCTACAATGTCTACTTCCCTTACATAAATAAATACTAAAATGTTTACTTTTCTCTAACACAGCAATACTACAATGTTTACTTTAATTTCACAAAGTTATGCTACAAGGTTTGTTTATCTTGTCCACAGCTATTCTACAATGTTTCCCTGTCTCGTCCACAGCTACAATGTTTCCCTGTCTTGTCCACAGCTATGCTACAATATTTTCCTGTCTTGTCCACAGCTATGCTACACTATTTCCATGTCTCGTCCACAGCTGTGCTGCAACGTTTCCGTGTCTTGTCCACAGTTATGCTATAATGTTTCCCTGTCTCGTCCAAAGCTATGCCTCATTATTTCTCTGTCTCGTCCATAGCTATGCTACAATGTTTCCCTGTCTTGTCCACAGTTATGCTTTAATGTTTCCCTGTCTCGTCCACAGCTATGCTACAATGTGTCCCTATCTCGTCCAGAGCTACGCTACAATTGTTTCACTGTTTCGTCCACAGCTATGCTACAAGGTCAAGGTCTACTAAACTACTGGTGTCTCCTACTGTTGTGTTCCATTATGTTGAGCGACGCCTCCTACCTCCCCACCACATCACGTGTGCCACAACTACAAACCATTTCAAAAGGTTTAGGTGAGTGACCTTGACACGCTGAAACGTGCCCTTAATGTATCGTAGAATTGTGGGCCTGTTCAGAACCTTACTGTGGGTCAAAAATAAAATATACACTCCGTAACAAGTCGTACCACCAATCAACTACCGGGAGTTAGTTATTTATTTTAACTATAATTATAATGAACTAGACGCCCCGCGGCGTAGCATACGCCGCAGACTTGCTCATGGAGAGTGCAAAGAAAGTGGAGAAATAACGGACACAAACTACAGCACAAAGAAATCAAAACAACGTGAGTGAACGTCGGTTTAGGTCAACTCATTGTTGGTTTATAGACGTTTGCAGGAGAAATTCGGTACACCCCTAACTTCTATGAAGTCAGCTATAAAACGATAATCGGTTTAAAATCAGAGTTACATAATCGATAATCGGTTTTAAAAAACAACAAAACAACCACAACACGCAATTAACAACCCTAAACATGACTAACCCTCGCTAGGGTCGGCCAATCACAGTTTATGTTTAAGGGATGGTCGTATTAAATGGGAGGTGGGTAACAACAACCTCAGTGTGCTTGTCTCCATGCTTACTCGCTATTTTTACTTACTTTGTGCTGCTTTTTGTGTCTGTACTCTCACACCATCCGTTCTTAGCACTGTCTATTATGAGCAAGTCTGTGGCGTATGCTACGCCGCGGGTCTCTCCAGAATTCCTTCTTTTCATTAATTCACAGTCGTTTGCCCAAACCCATCCCATTTTGACAACTGTCTTTCAGGAAGTCTTCACCCGTAACTAAAACAGCTAGTGTTGGCAATAAAGGGGTAAAAGAAAGGGCACAAACAGACATGTTTTAAAAATTAAAAAAAAACCAATGTTTTCGCTGGGGCTTGAACCCAGGACCATCGACGTATGAGGCGGACGTTATAACCAGTACACTACGAATTTCACATTTACTGTGAAGGAACAATGCAAGTGAACGCAAGTGCACTGTTGCCACCCACTCCCACCCCCACCCCTTTTTTCATTTCATCCCACCACGCTTGCCAACAGTGTTTAGTTGAACCGAGCGAGGGTCATTCGTCACGCTCTGTTGCACATGCATATTCTAGTTGCCTCGCAGGGTCCGACCACGAAGAGAATTATATATATATATATAATATATATATATATATTATATATATATATATATATATATATATATATATATATATATATATATATATATATATATATATATATATATTATTTTTGACGTGATGCACATGTAATGCCCGTTGAGACGGCTGTTGGAGGGGAGTTACAACATGCCACTGAACGGTGGCGAAACGTCCTTGGACAGGCTTTGTTGCTCGTGGGTTCATAAACTTTAAACGGTCACATTTTGAAATTTTTTATCTTGGCGTTAAAGACAAGTTTTGTAAACTAAAGGCCGCATTTATGATATTGCCAAAGCTAAACAAATGGTTTGATAAACCATCGACTAAATGTATAATTGCAACAACAACAACAGCGCCGTTGACGAATAACACAGGAGAGGCTGTTGTAAAGACTAGCGCCTACTTTATAAAACTCACAATACAAATATTGTTCCTGTGGTGTGTGCGTAATGACCACAATATAATAACAAAGTTTTGTCCGAGTTTCTTAATGACTGTTTTCATTATAGATTGATGAAAATTTTAAGATTTTCCTCTAATGGATTTTAATGGAATTTTCTTTTTAAATACGTTTTTTGTGTGTAGTTGTTTAGTTTTTAAAATAATATTTTATGAACATTAAACCTTTACACATTTTTTTAAAGTGAGACCCTCACAAATATCCTTAAGCAAACTTGCTATCCTAAGTTTAGAATATATTTTGTCTAAGGCGACTATATTTTCACTCGTGTTAAGATTTGCTAGTTGATTGTTAGTTTTCGTTTATAGTTTGTGTCACATCTGCCAGGTACTTACTTTGTTATGGACCTCAAAAAGCAATTATTAATGTGACAAAGCTAGCAAAAGGATTGTTCATTGTTCAAGCGGCAGCTAGTTCAATGCTGCTTAAAAAAAGCGTCTCCCGAAAACTGAGCTAAATTAATTATTGAATTAACGTGAGTGTATGTATGGGTATTGCGTTTTTATGTAAATTAAAACATGTACACATCTTGGCCGAAAAGGGAATATGGCATTAGTATCAGAAGAGAGGGGGACAAAAGAGGAGGCAATGACATATCTGAGGGTAGCACTAATTGGTTACAAAAATGCATATCTACCTAAATATACCACTTACTTTTCGCTGACTAAAATACCAACGGGACGAAAATGTAGGTGATATTTGGGTTCACAGTCTCATAGGACTAAGCCATGACCTACATAGGACTAAGCCATGACCTACATAGGACTAAGCCATGACCTACATAGGACTAATCCATGACCTACATAGGACTAAGCCATGCTTCAGAACCAGCATCGAGGACGAAAAGCAATGGCTTCCTTTATTGTACTTTGACCATCAAACAATGAGAGTTTTTATTCCGTTATTCCAAATGTCGTCGATGTGATTGTTGGTCGTAGATGTCAGTCTTGTTACATCGGCCAAACTGAAAGATGATAAGCTGATGGGTTTAGTGAACATCTTCGTCATTTTGAACAAGACACACTATTTGTTGCCGCGTCCCATTTTAACGATGGTAAGCGAGATGGAATATTAGATGGATCATTTGAGGCACTGGTTTTCTTCTTTATAATACAGTAAAAAAATTACAAATTTTTATGTAGATATTTAAACATATGAACTCCTTCCGAAACTCAATTCATTTTACTTTTGTAATCTTTTTAACAGCACACATATTTTTGATTAAGATAACCTTTCTTCGTCAACAATTTATACCAATTCCAATTCAATAATTTATTTTATCTCTAAAATGTTAATAAGTAATCTGGTTTTTAAAATGACACTTGGTATTGCAACCACCTCTGACCAAACAATGAGAATTGCTATCACCGCTGACCTAAAATTGCTATTGCTACCACCACTGATCTAACAATTAGTATTGCTACCATCTTATGACCAACTATTGGTATTGGTAGCATCTTTGAACTAACAATTAGTTTGCTACCCCTGTGACATAACGATAGGTGTTGCTTCCATCTTTGGCCAAACAATGCAATCTCTTTAACCCCTGATCTAACAATAGGTATTCCTAATACCTTATGCCCAACTATTGGTATTGCTAGCACGTTAAAATTGGTATCGCTGCCATCTTTGGCTCAACCATTGGTATTTCTACCACCTCTGACCCAACAGTTTATATTGCTACCACCTATGACCTAACAATTGGTATTTCTACCACCTCTGACCAAACAGTTGTTATTGCTACCACCTATGACCTAACAATTGGTATTTCTACCACCTCTGACCAAACAGTTGTTATTGCTACCACCTCTGACCAAACAGTTGTTATTGCTACCACCTATGACCAAACAGTTGTTATTGCTACCACCTATGACCTAACAATTGGTATTTCTACCACCTCTGACCAAACAGTTGTTATTGCTACCACCTATGACCTAACAATTGGTATTTCTACCACCTCTGACCAAACAGTTGTTATTGCTACCACCTCTGACCAAACAGTTGTTATTGCTACCACCTATGACCAAACAGTTGTTATTGCTACCACCTATGACCAAACAGTTGTTATTTCTACCACCTCTGTACAAACAGTTGTTATTGCTACAACCTATGACCAAACAGTTGTTATTTCTACCACCTCTGACCAAACAGTTGTTATTGCTACCACCTCTGACCAAACAGTTGTTATTGCTACCACCTATGACAAAACAGTTGTTATTGCTACCCCCTCTGACCAAACAGTTGTTATTGCTACCACCTATGACCAAACAGTTGTTATTGCTACCACCTCTGGCCCAACAGTTGATATTGCTACCACCTCTGACCCAACAGTTGTTATTGCTACCACCTATGACCAAACAGTTGTTATTGCTACCACCTATGACAAAACAGTTGTTATTTCTACCACCTCTGACCAAACAGTTGATATTGCTAACACCTATGACCAAACAGTTGTTATTGCTACCACCTCTGACCCAACAGTTGTTATTGCTACCACCTATGACCAAACAGTTGTTATTTCTACCACCTCTGACCAAACAGTTGTTATTGCTACCACCTCTGACCCAACAGTTGATATTGCTACCACCTCTGACCAAACAGTTGATATTGCTACCACCTATGACCAAACAGTTGTTATTGCTACCACCTATGACCAAACAGTTGTTATTTCTACCACCTCTGATCAAACAGTTGTTATTGCTACCACCTATGACCAAACAGTTGTTATTTCTACCACCTCTGACCAAACAGTTGTTATTGCTACCACCTCTGACCAAACAATTGGTATTGCTAACACCTCTGACCAAACAGTTTTTATTGCTACAACCTCTGACCAAACAATTGGTATTGCTAACACCTCTGACCAAACAGTTGATATTGCTACCACCTCTGACCAAACAATTGGTATTGCTACCACCTCTGACCCAACAGTTGATATTGCTACCACCTCTGACCAAACAGTTGTTATTGCTACCACCTCTGACCCAACAGTTGTTATTGCTACCACCTCTGACCCAACAGTTGATATTGCTAAAACCTCTGACCCAACAGTTGATATTGCTAACACCTCTGACCAAACAGTTGTTATTGCTACCACCTCTGACCCAACAGTTGTTATTGCTACCACCTCTGACCCAACAGTTGATATTGCTAACACCTCTGACCCAACAGTTGATATTGCTACCACCTCTGACCCAACAGTTGTTATTGCTACCACCTCTGACCCAACAGTTGATATTGCTAACACCTCTGACCCAACAGTTGTTATTGCTACCACCTCTGACCCAACAGTTGATATTGCTAACACCTCTGACCCAACAGTTGATATTGCTAACACCTCTGACCCAACAGTTGTTATTGCTAACACCTCTGACCCAACAGTTGTTATTGCTAACACCTCTGACCAAACAGTTGTTATTGCTACCACCTCTGACCCAACAGTTGTTATTGCTACCACCTCTGACCCAACAGTTGATATTGCTAACACCTCTGACCCAACAATTGATATTGCTAACACCTCTGACCAAACAGTTGATATTGCTACCACCTCTGACCCAACAGTTGATATTGCTACCACCTCTGACCCAACAGTTGTTATTGCTAACACCTCTGACCCAACAGTTGTTATTGCTACCACCTCTGACCCAACAGTTGTTATTGCTACCACCTCTGACCCAACAATTGATATTGCTACCACCTCTGACCCAACAGTTGTTATTGCTACCACCTCTGACCCAACAGTTGTTATTGCTACCACCTCTGACCCAACAGTTGTTATTGCTACCACCTCTGACCCAACAGTTGATATTGCTACCACCTCTGACCCAACAGTTGTTATTGCTACCACCTCTGACCCAACAGTTGTTATTGCTACCACCTCTGACCCAACAGTTGATATTGCTACCACCTCTGACCCAACAGTTGATATTGCTACCACCTCTGACCCAACAGTTGATATTGCTCCCACCTCTGACCCAACAGTTGTTATTGCTACCACCTCTGACCCAACAGTTGTTATTGCTAACACCTCTGACCCAACAGTTGATATTGCTACCACCTCTGACCCAACAGTTGTTATTGCTACCACCTCTGACCCAACAGTTGTTATTTCTACCACCTCTGACCCAACAGTTGTTATTGCTACCACCTCTGACCCAACAGTTGATATTGCTAACACCTCTAAGCCTTATCTGTTTTTGTCTATCAGCTATGACCATTTATTTTATTGAGCTGCAACCTCTAACACATTTAATGATGTATGTTCGATATTACGGAATTCCAGCACATAAATTCTGCCCCTTATGTTGTGTTGCTCACAGATCTGACCTTAAATCTTATTTTGCTTAAAGATGTCATTCTTTATTTTAGGTCTATTTTTGATGACTTTTAATCTTGTCCTAAAATCTCCTAATCGTCATTATTTGGTGCTGAGACCCCAGACCCTTGAGTGCCGTAGAGAAGCCGGCAGTCATTTGCTTCATTTGCGGAGTTTTAGCCCTTTAGTTAAATTGAAGCTATCTGCCCATCAGGAATGTACTTATCTGGGAGTAAAGGGAAATAAGATGTTTAATATCAGGCTTCTTTCTTATAAGTTATCCCCCCCTTCCAACGACGTTAGCGTGTTGAAATAGAATTGGAATCCAACGAAATGAAGTTCAAAACAACGACCTGGAAGTGTCGGTTGTGGAGTGAAAAGGGAGGGGTGAAGGGGGCGTCTGTAAAAAAAAATCTACATGTATTTCATCACCTCCGTGAAAAAAGGGATTGAGTTTATTTCTATTTCGAGGTATTTTGTTTCTGAAAATAAAATCTTTATTTTTTTAGCATTTTATTGCAAATTACACGATTTGATGAGTGGGTAATAACCCGTATTGAAATAGAGCTATATATTGTATGCCAAAAAAAATTAAAATAATTTTTTCCTCCTTGTTTAAAAATAAACAATAAATAAAAGATTTTAGCTTCAAGTTTATTTTTTTTTAAACTACGAAAAATAATTTTAGAATTTTTAAGAGTTTCTCAGTTGATATGACAAAAAGAAGTATTAGTACATTGTGAATATCCCTTCTATAAGGAAGATATTTTCTTTAAAGATGTCGGCCCCCTTTCCCCCCATTCACTGTGATCTAATAGAACGACTTAAGCCATTCGAACTTTCAAAATCCTTCCTCCACTCCACCCCCTTACCCCACATTTAACAACAACAGCAACATCTTATTTATAAACACCTCCAACATCAACTACTTATATTTCTTCATAGAATTAATAAAACAATAACGGAAACCTAACGTTGACGATACCTAGGAGGGTTGAAGGTTCAAATAAAAATCAAAGTTAACATGCTGAATGATTTCGTCCGATGTAAATGTACAAACTTGTCCAGATTCTTAATTTTTCTAATCTGTCTGATTGCGTGTCGCCTCGTCTTTTATAAAAGCCAATAATAGCTCAAGGTGGAAATTTCCATTAATGAAATGAGTCTGAACGACACTATATGGGAGGAATCATTTATTTATTTTTTCACATCATAAAAAATACTTTAAAAGTATATTTTTAGGATCCAAAATTATCTTTTAAAATGTTTCCTTTCGTCAGTACGTCTAGATCAGGGGTCTCCAAACTTTTCAGCCGGAGGGCCTCATAAACTGTCAAACAGCAGTTTGGGGGCCGACTACTAACCCCCAATTACTAAGTTTTATGTAAACTATAGGTAAAAATAGTATCTTTTTTGGAGATTAAAAGGTCTCCAGAGGCCGGATGAGAGGGCCTCGCGGGCCGCATCTGGCCCGCGGGCCGTAGTTTGGAAACCCCTGGTCTAGATAAACGCAAAATCGAATGTCGCTATGTATCAATTTACCAGAATCTTATTTTCAGACAATAACGTAAATCTAGCTGTGTCCAGCGAATGATGGTATTTTGAATGAACTCTGTTATATGTCAAATCGTTTAGTTAGCTTTTACAGTAAAAATATCAATAATCCACGCCTTGAAGAAATTCTTCTCTTTTTTATATTATTTGCAATTATGTGTATAATGAACCAGGCCAGATCAAGTTACAGCCATGTATCTAACACTGTAATAATCTCTTTTTTTAAATACCTTATTGTCCACGCCCACCTTTTACATCTCACCTCATGTCCCCAAAGTGCGTCCCTCCAATAACCTCTTAACCATCTTGATATAGAAACTGAAACCTTATAAAGTCTCACCCACAAGTAATTAAACGCGTTTCCATCACAAGTTGCCTTCCCTTGAAATTGTGTACTTAAGTCCTTGACCTTTGACTTGGCCAAAGACTTCTCATTGAGGCCCCTGTCTTCGGCTGATCAAGAGCATCCGGCCATCGGTAATCCCCCGCCTCCCATCCCCCTCCGGCTTAGCTAAGCTGGGATAAATGTGCATCATATGAATACGGATCAAGATAAGGTCAGTCACAAATGAAAATTACAAAATACATAACGCAATGTGACTGTCATTCGAGATTCATCTCTACTGGCATTGCTGTTTCGGAGAACTGATGCGTCTAAACTCAGACCTCGGTGAGAGAGTAGTGACAAGAACACGACATGTGTTGTGACGGTCTGAAATAACTGAGCTGCAAGTAGTGACAAGAACACGACATGTGTTGTGACGGTCTGAAATAACTGAGCTGCAAGTAGTGACAAGAACACGACATGTGTTGTGACGGTCTGAAATAACTGAGCTGCAAGTAGTGACAAGAACACGACATGTGTTGTGACGGTCTGAAATAACTGAGCTGCAAGTAGTGACAAGAACACGACATGTGTTGTGACGGTCTGAAATAACTGAGCTGCAAGTAGTGACAAGAACACGACATGTGTTGTGACGGTCTGAAATAACTGAGCTGCAAGTAGTGACAAGAACACGACATGTGTTGTGACGGTCTGAAATAACTGAGCTGCAAGTAGTGACAAGAACACGACATGTGTTGTGACGGTCTGAAATAACTGAGCTGCAAGTAGTGACAAGAACACGACATGTGTTGTGACGGTCTGAAATAACTGAGCTGCAAGTAGTGACAAGAACACGACATGTGTTATGACGGTCTGAAATAACTGAGCTGCAAGTAGTGACAAGAACACGACATGTGTTGTGACGGTCTGAAATAACTGAGCTGCAAGTAGTGACAAGAACACGACATGTGTTGTGACGGTCTGAAATAACTGAGCTGCAAGTAGTGACAAGAACACGACATGTGTTGTGACGGTCTGAAATAACTGAGCTGCAAGTAGTGACATGAACACGACATGTGTTGTGACGGTCTGAAATAACTGAGCTGCAAGTAGTGACATGAACACGACATGTGTTGTGACGGTCTGAAATAACTGAGCTGCAAGTAGTGACAAGAACACGACATGTGTTGTGACGGTCTGAAATAACTGAGCTGCAAGTAGTGACATGAACACGACATGTGTTGTGACGGTCTGAAATAACTGAGCTGCAAGTAGTGACACGAACACGACATGTGTTGTGACGGTCTGAAATAAATGAGCTGCAAGTAGTGACAAGAACACGACATGTGTTGTGACGGTCTGAAATAACTGAGCTGCAAGTAGTGACAAGAACACGACATGTGTTGTGACGGTCTGAAATAACTGAGCTGCAAGTAGTGACAAGAACACGACATGTGTTGTGACGGTCTGAAATAACTGAGCTGCAAGTAGTGACAAGAACACGACATGTGTTGTGACGGTCTGAAATAACTGAGCTGCAAGTAGTGACAAGAACACGACATGTGTTGTTACGGTCTGAAATAACTGAGCTGCAAGTAGTGACAAGAACACGACATGTGTTGTGACGGTCTGAAATAACTGAGCTGCAAGTAGTGACAAGAACACGACATGTGTTGTGACGGTCTGAAATAAATGAGCTGCAAGTAGTGACAAGAACACGACATGTGTTGTGACGGTCTGAAATAACTGAGCTGCAAGTAGTGACAAGAACACGACATGTGTTGTGACGGTCTGAAATAACTGAGCTGCAAGTAGTGACAAGAACACGACATGTGTTGTGACGGTCTGAAATAACTGAGCTGCAAGTAGTGACATGAACACGACATGTGTTGTGACGGTCTGAAATAACTGAGCTGCAAGTAGTGACATGAACACGACATGTGTTGTGACGGTCTGAAATAACTGAGCTGCAAGTAGTGACAAGAACACGACATGTGTTGTGACGGTCTGAAATAACTGAGCTGCAAGTAGTGACATGAACACGACATGTGTTGTGACGGTCTGAAATAACTGAGCTGCAAGTAGTGACACGAACACGACATGTGTTGTGACGGTCTGAAATAAATGAGCTGCAAGTAGTGACAAGAACACGACATGTGTTGTGACGGTCTGAAATAACTGAGCTGCAAGTAGTGACAAGAACACGACATGTGTTGTGACGGTCTGAAATAACTGAGCTGCAAGTAGTGACAAGAACACGACATGTGTTGTGACGGTCTGAAATAACTGAGCTGCAAGTAGTGACAAGAACACGACATGTGTTGTGACGGTCTGAAATAAATGAGCTGCAAGTAGTGACAAGAACACGACATGTGTTGTGACGGTCTGAAATAACTGAGCTGCAAGTAGTGACAAGAACACGACATGTGTTGTGACGGTCTGAAATAACTGAGCTGCAAGTAGTGACAAGAACACGACATGTGTTGTGACGGTCTGAAATAACTGAGCTGCAAGTAGTGACAAGAACACGACATGTGTTGTGACGGTCTGAAATAAATGAGCTGCAAGTAGTGACAAGAACACGACATGTGTTGTGACGGTCTGAAATAACTGAGCTGCAAGTAGTGACAAGAACACGACATGTGTTGTGACGGTCTGAAATAACTGAGCTGCAAGTAGTGACAAGAACACGACATGTGTTGTGACGGTCTGAAATAACTGAGCTGCAAGTAGTGACATGAACACGACATGTGTTGTGACGGTCTGAAATAACTGAGCTGCAAGTAGTGACAAGAACACGACATGTGTTGTGACGGTCTGAAATAACTGAGCTGCAAGTAGTGACAAGAACACGACATGTGTTGTGACGGTCTGAAATAACTGAGCTGCAAGTAGTGACGTAACTGATGTTAAACAGCTGTCAAAACATTAGAGAAACATTGTTTCCCTAACTAGTGTCCGGTAACCATCGGACACCCTTGGCCCCGGGATCAGATGTCTGCCTTCACAGAGATTCGACCCGTGACTCTCGGTAAGCCAGCCGAGCGCGAATCCCGCTCGATCACATGTTATAAATCGTGTAGGGGGTAACTAACGCAACCGTAAGTTACACTTGATAACACGTGTTTGCCCCCTTGAGAGGAAATCGTGTGAAAGTCCAATTTAAAAAAAAATATTCATTCTGAGTGCCCACAACATACGCATATTTTCGTATCACAACATAGAGTCCCCAGGAGGGAGACGTTATAATGTACCCGGCCACTTCCCCTTACAAAAATACACATGACACAATAACATTTATATATAATGACTACTATCCAAATGATTCACACTCAATCACTCTCAAAGGTAAACTGACAAAATAGTGTTGAAGTTGGTCGAAATCAACGTCCTACGTCCCATAAATTAGAATTATTTTAATTTCAAAAAAAAAGAAGATTATTTCTTTACTTAAAATGCTCGTGCAAGCCATTTATTTGGTGAGCTCATCAGTAAAATTGACTGAAACCATCATTTATTTGGTGACCATTTCTATGATGAGCTCATCAGTAAACGTGACTTAAGACATCATAGGTTCTGCATAATTATAGTACCTGGAGTGTGCGGACAAAGTGACCACATCGCAGTTGAACAGATTAAAACGCTGTTGGACGGAGATGAGGCCTGCGTGACACGCGTTAACAAGATCTTTAAGAAAACTGTTTTGGCAATTCTGAGAGCTCTGCAACGTTCAGCATTCGCGCAGGGCGATCGTCTTGTTAAATGCTTAAGGAAACTGACTGTAGCCGTAATTTGACAGGCTGTGCGTGGGAGTGAGTCTCCAAAATAAACATTTACATAAAATCATTAGAACGAAAAATTAGACAGAAAAATGGAATTTTCACGAATGTCTTTGTGCATGAGAGAGAGGAGGAAAGAGAGGAAGAGAGAGAGAGAGAGAGAGAGAGAGAGAGAGAGAGAGAGAGAGAGAGAGAGAGAGATCAAGAGAGAAAGTCGCCCAATAAGAAAGAGAGATTGTCCTCGGCCTAAACGAACAGCTTAATAGAAGCTCTCGGCTGCCGTCCATCACCCGCCCCCTCGCATGACGGCAATAAGTTAAGTACTTTTAGCCGGAGGATTGGACCCGAGCTGTTGTCGGTGATCCGCAGGAAGCACTTGGACGTCGTTAGACTAAGTGAAGAAACGCCTGTGTCAGGACTACACGATGGCGCTTCCTGTTTTTTTGTTGGGGGGGGGGCGGGACATGGGTGGGGGAGTAGGGGAATCAACTTGAAGTTTCCCCATAGTGAGATTTAAATAATTGACGCCCAGGCGTTCGCTCCTTTTAAAAGAAGACGGGTGAAGTATAAATAGATGTTACAACAAGATGGGGCGGCGTTTTTTTATCCGGTCATCTCCCCAAACAACGCCAATTTCTACTTCCGCCCACCATAACTTTTGTCATTGAAGGCACCCATTCGTGTTACCTTCTTTTCTTCACAATAATAATGATAAAATTTCTTTCCTCCACAGAGAAAGAACGCCATTCGCCGTCCGCCGTGAAGAGGAACGACAAACAACGGAGGTTTAACAATATCTTGACGAGACACAACCATTACAGGGATGAGCAGGTCTTCGTGGAGAAAATGTTTAGAACCTTTGACATGAACTGTGAGTATGGGGTGTGCATGACGTGTAAGCGAACGTTCACATTGGTCACTATTGCAATAGGTCGCTACATCAGTTAGTTACCATATCAATTGGTCACTCTATTGCAAACGTTGACTATATTGTAATACTAATACAGATGTTCGCTATATCACTTGATGACTACATCACTCAGTCTCTATAATAATAGCACACAATATTGCAATGTTCACTATATTATTAATTGGTCACTATATCTTTGACATTACATAACCCACTTATGCGGGAGTTTGACCACCACTCCTACACTCATTCTGGACATTGTCATGAATGAAAGCCAGGCTGTATAAATTTAGTCATATAACTACAGTGGTAGCTCAAGATATGAAAATAATCCGTGCCGGGAGGGCGTTCGTATCCCGAGGTACCACTGTATTACTTGGCAAATAAAGTATCTTTTAGTATAATAAATAAAAACAAAAATAACACATATTTAAATGCGTACTTTTGAATCGTATACATTTAATCAATATTTTACTTTAATTCAAAACGATACGTGAAGTTCCTCAGAGGCAATTGCCCTGACCAGACAGATTAGGTCCTCAGACTCAATGCCCCTGACAATACAGACTAGATCCTCAGAGGCACTTCCACCGACCAGACAGATTAGGTCCTCAGAGTCAATGCCCCTGACAATACAGACTAGATCCTTAGAGGCACTTCCACCGACCAGACAGATTAGGTCCTCAGAGTCAATACCCCTGACAATACAGACTAGATCCTCAGAGGCAGTTGCACTGACCATACAGACTAGGCCCTCAGAGGCAATTCCCCTGACCATACAGACCATGAAGAGACTTCCAATAAGAAAACGACACTCAGACTTGTATAGTTAGATTCATATTAAATCTTATCATTCATCCACAATAGCATCTGATCATTAGCTCCATCCATTCATTACCATGCTCTTATCTCACAATCACCTTCATCCATTCTTTACCATGCATGCCGTTATCTAGTCTCAGCTTGACCCAATCATTACCATGCTCTTATCTCACAATCACCCTCATCCATTCTTTACCATGCATGCTGTTATGTAGTCTCAGCTTGACCCAATCATTACCATGCTCTTATCTCACAATCACCCTCATCCATTCTTTACCATGCATGCTGTTATCTAGTCTCAGCTTGACCCAATCATTACCATGCTCTTATCTCACAATCACCTTCATCCATTCTTTACCATGCATGCCGTTATCTAGTCTCAGCTTGACCCAATCATTACCATGCTCTTATCTCAAAATCACCCTCATCCATTCTTTACCATGCATGCTGTTATCTAGTCTCAGCTTGACCCAATCATTACCATGCTCTTATCTCACAATCACCTTCATCCATTCTTTACCATGCATGCTGTTATCTAGTCTCAGCTTGACCCAATCATTACCATGCTCTTATCTCATTCTTAGCTTCACACATGCACTACCTTGCTATCTAATTCTCATCTTCATCATGCAATCCTCTCATGGCCGCCATGTCATTCTCAACATTACATCTCTTGTCTCCCCTTGTCTCCTCAGCTGACCAGGTCATAGAGCGTGACGAGTTCAGGGCCATCCTGATAATGCTTGGCATCGTGAGTCATCGGCAGTGACACACAGGAAATTGTGGGGGGGTGGGGGCCTCTGAGGACAGGACGAATCATCTGTAGGCATTGACCAGACCGGACGGTGCACCACGGACACACTGCGGACAGCGGAGCTGGTACGGGCACACGTAGCTGGCCGGACTTGTCGAAGGGGGAGCACAACAGTAGCCAACACCTGTGACGTACGAGTAGGGCCGTCGCATGAGAACTTTCAGTGGAAGATACACAGCAGTAGATCACCGACCAGCCCATAGCGAAACTGCAGCATTAATCGGCAAGACAGTTAGATAATATTTTTTTAGAGCTCCACACCAACAAGTTACCATTTCTACCCGTGACGAGGAAGTGATCCATCTCGTTTTTTCATGGAAGGGACGTCTTGGACCATCTTTACAAGAAAATATAGTTTTAGATTCAATTTTTTTTAAAACTCAATTAATTAGGCAATATCCTTATGTTTTAGTAAACCTGAGGTTAAAAAGGCTCTCTTTGAACTTAATCAAATTCATAACATTTTGTCTCTTGTAATATTGACCCCCGCTGGTTTGTGGTTGATTATGATTCGTGAAAAAATTATCGAAAATTACAATATCTGAAAACATTGCCAGGTTTATTCTCAAACGGGTGAGATTTTTTCCATGACAACCTATGGCATATTTGGAGCAAATACCATCGAGAGAAAAGAAATAAACATATGGGGGAGGGAGTGAAATGAAAGCCACTGCCGCTAAAGTTAGATCATCATCTTTAAACTTAACGCCGATTCAAAACAACTGGGGGTCAATGTTTAGTGTACACAGTTGAATGTGTAGGTGACAAATTCGGTGTTGTGTTATACAGAAGCATGTGTGTTTGGCGCAATTGAGTGTGTAGGTAGCGCAGGTAAACGTGTGAGCGGTGTTTGAAATGAAATCACGAAAGCTTTACATTGTACTTTATTTTATTTCCCATGGCTTATTCCATTTCTATTTTAATGTTGATTTCCTTTTCAAATCAACCATTTCATTGATGGGACTTGTTGCCTGCGACAGGTTACCGGCAGGGTCTAGGTCTAAAACAGACAGGTTCACCGGTCACATAGGCATGTGCACTCAGGGGAGGGGGGAGGCGCCAAACTCAGCTCTCAGAACAGAAGAAATGTCACATGACATACACGTCATCACGTGATACCTTGGTTGTGTCCAATCGGTAGAGTGTTGACTCCGTCTTGCTTAGTTCCATCTCTGCTTTGACTTAAACACAGAGGCCAGAGTATAATACGGTATTGGAGTCGGTATGTCACAGGCGTGGATAAAACTCGAGGAAGCTTTCAAATCCATTGAACAGTTTCTAACTGTCCACATTCTTCATACTCCCAACACCCCAAACCATGTAGAAATGATTTACTTCTAGTCAAAAGAAATGCGGACTGGATGCCAGCGAAGATTTTAAATTTTAATAAGCATTTCAATGCCATGTTTTCAACGTTGTTTTGTTCTCTTAATATGACTTTCATAATAAACAGTTTACCTTAGTGAGACACTTAGTGAGACACTACTTGCATAGACTCAAAAGTCTTAGTCTATTTTATATCTAGTTCCCTGCTAAATACTTCAGTGGTTCCTGCTTTTCAAAGTTTCAAATTCCGTACTTTATTTACTTGCATTATCATTGTTGTATAAATATACAGATGGACTGATGGGCATCAAACGAGATTTGCGAGAAATGAAAAAATCTCTCAAATTTGATTGGCTTACTTTAAATAAATAAAATGATAACAGTTTCCAAAAATTCTAAATCAATTTTCTTCACGAAGAGAAAGAGATAAAACGATACGCTTTGGAAGTTTATAAAATTTTACCATAACGTCAACAAGAAATATATTTTTTTTAAATGAATATTTTAAAAATATCAAAAACAATATTCAAACGGCTCCGAGAAGCCAGAAAGTCACGTGAAGGGCTGTCGTGGAGATAGTGGCGGATATTAACTCTGTTAGGCTTGAAAGAAAAGGACTTTTCGGCAAGTTTCCTTCATTAGAAAACAACTCAAAACGACAAACAAAATGCAGAACGTTAGATATAATATACATATATATATTAGGGCTGTTAACGATTAATTTAAATTTAATCGTTAACTTTTGAAAATTAAAGATTAATTAATCATTAATTTCGATTAAAGATAACAATTGAAATTTATGGTGTTATAAGTAACATTTATTAAACGTACTTGTCGAAAATTGAAATAACACTTGAATGTCTTCTTTATATGACATCTTTCAACCAACAAAGTAAACAGACACGTGTATTGACATTACTTGGTGCAAGTGATGAGCGGGTCTTATTGACAAAATAACAAGCCGAGCTGAACAATCGTTCACATAGCTTTATATTGTCTCAGCTGAAGTTTCTGATATGTAAGCGAAGTGTTAGAACCATGATAGCAATGTTCCCTTTAAGCAGCGTGGCTGCGCAGATATTTGACCGACACCACACAGGAGTTTAGAATCACCGCGCAGGAAATTTTGTAAAATATTGCACAAAACATAGACGTTTTGCAACTTTGCGCACGAGTTTTTTTTTATAACTTTGCCCACGGACCATAGCTTAGACTTAGATGGAACATTGCATGGTATACAAACGAATTCTCTTAATGGACACAATAACCTTTATCAACAGTTTGAACATTCACGTCAGTCAATAGTTTAAAATCAAAATGTTCGCGTAATCGTCCGGAAATTAGTTTATATTATATTTATCGGCCGAAATATTTTACTTTTTGACTTCCAGTACATTTATAAGTGATGGGTCGATTAATCGTTAAACAAAATGTTATATATATATATATATATATATATATATATATATATATATATATATATATATATATATATATATATATATAATATATATATATATATATATATATATATATATTAATATATATACATATATATATATATATTAATATATATACACACATGAAATTTGTTTTGACCATCTTCTCAAGCCAGTGTCGCTAACTTTATGTATGAAACTTTTACTAAATGCCAAGCATGAGGCCCAGCACGTTGTCTTGGTTAACAAGTGTTTTCATTGAGTGACGTATAATTGAACACTCGGTGTATAACATGAAGTAGCATCTTTACAACCGGTTTTTAGTTGAACATAAATGGCAAAATAATAATAATTGTATATAGAGCTTTGTAATCAAGTTTCCGGAGATAGATTGTTCATAGACTTTTTAATATTTGTGTTAAATTTTATTTCATTTTTACTGACGCTTTCTGCCGAGGAAAGTTAGTCATCTTCTTGGTTTAAGCCACAGATCATCTCTGAAAGGAAAACTGTAACTTAACCCTTTGCTGCCGCTTCCTATTTGAGCTTTAAGCTATAAATATCGCTAGTTAGGTTATGTTTGTTGAATCAATATGGCTAATGGGAAGTTGGATGTATGACGCGTGCATGTCTATGACGTATTCTTGGAACTTTTGTTTGAAGATGAGAAGAGTGTATTTAATGATTTGTTTTAATAAATACTCGATTCTAAATTGTATTGATTTAAGCGTGTGAACAGCTATTGTTGAATGGGAACTAGAGAACGTGTTAAAATGGATAAAGAGAGAGAGAGGGGGGATAGAGAGACGCGGTGAGAGAGAGTGAGAAATGGAAGAAGTTTTTAACAGAGACAGACTTGCTTGTCGTTATTCTGTCATGAATGGGTTATCTTTTCTGAGCTGCGTGTATATCTTTAAGATGGTACACCAGTGTGTTTGAAAGTTTCGTTAGCTAGCTGCGATATGCAAGTATGATAGAACTTTTCATGTCATTGTGCTACATATCAGTATGTCATAAATTATCCTATAGTTATATGCCAATGTTCTAACGCAGTTACATAGTTTGACTATTTATTTATTGATGTGGTTTGTTTTGTATTGTTGTTGTTTTGTTTTGAAGGGGCTGATTTCCTGCATTATGATCTGTCATTGAATTTTGTGAGATAAATTTATTGTTAGAGTTTGTTTTATGTTGTTCTTTTTTGTGTACAATAAAGTAAAGTTATTTCAGAACATTCATATTTCAAAAGCATTTTGTTGTGATTTGATCAACAATAATTCCCCTGATTTAACATTATTCATTACATCTTTAGACAAGTGCAACATATCGTTAAAAATATTTCTTCAAACTCCTCTTGCAAGTATCGGCAACAAAATGTATCAATCTCCATAAGAAAAATTAATTGTGTTTTATACGTAAAAAGTGACTCCGGTACCTTGACTCGTGTCTCGGGTACCTTGACTCGTGTCTCGGGTACCTTGACTCGTGTCTCGGGTACCTTGACTCGTGTCTCTGGTATCTTCACTGTGTCTCGGGTACCTTGACTCGTGTCTCTGGTACCTTGACTGTGTCTCGGGTACCTTGACTGTGTCTCGGGTACCTTGACTGTGTCTCGGGTACCTTGACTGTGTCTCGGGTACCTTGACTGTGTCTCGGGTACCTTGACTGTGTCTCGGGTACCTTGACTGTGTCTCGGGTACCTTGACTGTGTCTCGGGTACCTTGACTGTGTCTCGGGTACCTTGACTGTGTCTCGGGTACCTTGACTCGTGTCTCGGGTACCTTGACTGTGTCTCGGGTACCTTGACTCGTGTCTCGGGTACCTTGACTCGTGTCTCGGGTACCTTGACTGTGTCTCTGGTACCTTGACTGTGTCTCGGGTACCTTGACTGTGTCTCGGGTACCTTGACTGTGTCTCTGGTACCTTGACAGTGTCTCGGGTACCTTGACTGTGTCTCGGGTACCTTGACTGTGTCTCGGGTACCTTGACTGTGTCTCGGGTACCTTGACTGTGTCTCGGGTACCTTGACTGTGTCTCGGGTACCTTGACTGTGTCTCTGGTACCTTGACTGTGTCTCGGGTACCTTGACTCGTGTCTCGGGTACCTTGACTGTGTCTCGGGTACCTTGACTGTGTCTCGGGTACCTTGACTGTGTCTCGTGTACCTTGACTGTGTCTCGGGTACCTTGACTGTGTCTCGGGTACCTTGACTCGTGTCTCGGGTACCTTGACTCGTGTCTCGGGTACCTTGACTGTGTCTCGGGTACCTTGACTCCTCTCTCACTAGTAATGTTTTCTGTCAGTCTGTATTTAATGAACAGGTAACATTCCAAAAGTAGACAAATCACATTCCAACTGTTTTAGATAGGAAATAGGTTTATACTCTGTAGCTGTGTTAATGAGGAAATAGGTTTATACTCTGTAGCTGTGTTAATGAGGAAATAGGTTTATAATCTGTAGCTGTGTTAATGAGGAAATAGGTTTATACTCTGTAGCTGTGTTAATGAGGAAATAGGTTTATACTCTGTAGCTGTGTTAATGAGGAAATAGGTTTATACTCTGTAGCTGTGTTAATGAGGAAATAGGTTCTGTTTTTCAAAACTCGTGTTCCTTTAGCTTCCTTACCATACAAATCATGAAGTTTTCTTTCTTTTTTTTTCAAGTGGGAAAACTTCTCTCGACATCTCTATCTTTAGAGCGTTTTATGAGATGGTTTGGAGAGTGGGGGGTTTGGGAGGTGGGCGTGAGACAAACCGAACCAAATATTCAGCACTTCTGATAGAGTAAATTATTAGACGATGTGTTTGAAATGATTTTATTTCTTTTTACTTAAAACTTGACGAACAATGAAAGCAGTTGGTATTTTTGCAACGACCAAATCTGTTGAGCTAAACAAAGAGAAACGAACAGTGTTTATGTTAGTCAACAAATAATGTTTGTACTGAAAAAAAGACTGGGAATATGTTAGGGAATATGTTAGGGAATATGTTAGATATTTCAAAATTTTGAATAAGAGGCGTCGTTAGTTTTTCTTTCTACCTTTTAATCGGACTGCATATTGTTTAAAAAAATGTTCAAAGTCATTTCAAAACATTTCAGATGGTCTCCTCCATCCGTAACAACCACTCGCCAACGTCACACATCAAATCAGTGACGTAGAAAGCTGGTGGGGGGGTCGGCTTCTTTCTTTACTATCGATGTAGTGGTGGCATCTTACTTTGGCAACTGCGGAGCTCATTTCTGTCGATGTAGTGGTGGCATTTTAGGCAATGACCGAGCTTACTCTTTTTCCGTAAATGTGGGCGACAAATTTCCGACCCGTAAACCTGTTTCTAGTTGGTGTTCAATATCAATTATCAAATTTTTTCTATAAAATTAAATACTTTTTTTCTCTTGAATTTATGACGTGTTGTGAAATATTTTTTAAGGGTCCACATTGTAATGACGTGACAGGTCCACATTGTAGTGGCGTGACAGGACCACATTGTAATGGCGTGACAGATCCACATTGTAATGGCGTGACAGGTCCACATTGTAATGGCGTGACAGGTCCACATTGTAATGACGTGACAGGTCCTCATTGTAATGGCGTGACATGTCCACATTGTAATGGCGTGACAGGTCCACATTGTAATGACGTGACAGGTCCACATTGTAATGGCGTGACAGTGTCTTTTGATTGTGACAATCTTGTCATTGCCACAGTATCGTCTCATTGTGAATTACAGTTTAGTGTTTAGGGGACGTGTTGTGCATCTGGAAACATTATAATATTTGGCATGCTTGTCAGTTTGTTTGTTATGCTTTTGTATCTGAATGTGTCCACTGTTGATCATGCCATGCAACATATCACGAAGAGGATTCGAGTAGGATATTATTGTGAATACCACACCATCAAAGGTCGTTGTTGTCATGTATATTGTGAATACCACACCATCAAAGGTCGTTGTTGTCATTTATAGTGTGAATATAATGATCTGCTGATCTCCCCCTGCCATATCTGTAGTCAATGTAAGAACGTCTATGAAAACAATTATGCCGATTTTTATATGACCTATAACCTTTGAACTCATACTATGGGACAGTCCAAGAGAAAGAACATTAAAAAAACATGTTTGTAATTTTGATTCATGTCCAAAAGTGTTTCTCAAACTACCCGCGCGCGGCCCACATATGACCTGACCTGAGCACCTAATAATTTCAGTTTGAGATCCGCCCTGTCCAGTTGTACAATGAACAGTATGCTGACCTTAAGTTAGATAAGTGTATTTCCAAAAGAAAATGAATCACCCCCCCCCCACATATAATCGCCAAAGGGCTCCCTCTGAGCGCCCTCCCCTTCCCGTGAAACAATCACTTAGAGATAGTGCTACTGAACCATCACTTAGAGATAGTGCTACTGAACCATCACTTAGAGATAGTGCTACTGAACCATCACTTAGAGATAGTGCTACTGAACCATCACTTAGAGATAGTGCTACTGAACCATCACTTAGAGATAGTGCTACTGAACCATCACTTAGAGATAGTGCTACTGAACCATCACTTAGAGATAGTGCTACTGAACCATCACTTAGAGATAGTGCTACTGAACCATCACTTAGAGATAGTACTACTGAACCATCACTTAGAGATAGTGCTACTGAACCATCACTTAGAGATAGTGCTACTGAACCATCACTTAGAGATAGTGCTACTGAACCATCACTTAGAGATAGTGCTACTGAACCATCACTTAGAGATAGTGCTACTGAACCATCACTTAGAGATAGTGCTACTGAACCATCACTTAGAGATAGTGCTACTGAACCATCACTTAGAGATAGTGCTACTGAACCATCACTGACTTAGACTGAGAACGTTAAATCATGGGCCAAAAATAATTACTATTGCGGTTGCTTAGAATATTTGAAAAAATTAAACGTTTAAATTATAATATCAAACTTTACATTTTTGACGAGTTTGGGAAAAAATGATTGGTTAGTGTTGGAGTTAAATATCTTGTAGTTGTTGGATCAGTAACTTTCCCCCCTTTTGCAAATCCTCAGTGCCGCCCTCAGTTTATAGCATTTTGTAGACCTTTTCTTTAAATACACATAAAACTTTGAGCTTTCTCTCTCATGGACTCCTCGATAGTTGATTTTATAGTTGTGATCACTCGTGTAAATACGTAATATTGATGTCTATGAGATGTTCAGAATGCAAGAGAAATTGGCTGCGAGAGAGAAAGACACAGAGAAATAGAGAAATTTGAGAGAAAATTTAGAGTCACTGATTGCTGTGTAAATGAATGAATGACGAACAAATAAACTAACGCCCAGTGTTAAATTTACCCCTGACAGGAGTGACTAGATCACCTCTAAACTATTCGTGTATTTCAGTCGTACATCTGCTTAACCCACGACCCATGATTTATGTACTCGATGTATTAAATATTATGATTCTAAATGTCTGTGTTCCATGTATAACAATTATTGACTGGTGTTATGAATCTTGGATTCGATTTCCATTACAATTCTTCTATTGGTATTTGTAACACACACACAAAAAAAACTGGATGTTGTCAAATTTAAATGAATAGCTATATGACTTATGTAATTATTAGCTGTATCATACTGTAATTTTTAGTTATACCAATGATGTAATTATGAGTAAAGTACTGAGGTCATTCTTCGTTGTACCATCGATGTAATTGTTAGCTACATCATTGATGTTATTATAAGCTTAAACATGGGTGTTATGTAAAGATTAATTGTAACATTGATGTTATGATAAGTTCTACCGTTGTTGTTATGATTAGATCTAACATTCATGTTATGATTAGTTCTATCATTAATGTTATCATTAGTTTTACCATTAATGTTATCATTAGATTTACCATTAATGTTATGATTAGTTCTATCATTAATGTTATCATTAGTTTTACCATTAATGTTATCATTAGTTAAATAATTATTTTACTGGAAACTGTTTTTGAACATTTATTTTGTGTTGTATTGTTTCAACACGAGCTAAAACGAATGAAAACCTATCAGTCGTCTGTGAGACGTCGGTGGGTTAACAAACAGCTCTGTCTGTGTTATAGTGCTAGCGTTTAGGCAGACATGGCAAACTCCAAAGTCTTCATTTTCAGATCAGTTAATGAAGCATTAAATGATCAGTACGCTAATCGAAGACTTATGGTTGAAGCTTTGATTAACTCCTATCTACTTTTAATTTTCGCTGTAAATCCTCAAATGTTTTTGATTATGTTTTGGTTTTATTTTTTTAAAGGAGACAGTATTTTTATGAAACAAAGTTTAAAGAAGAAAAAAGTCACAGTTTTGTTTTATGACAAACAATATCTTTTAAATAAATATTTTAAAAAAATCATTTATTAAAACTAAACTATGTACATTATTTCAGTGCTTCTCAAAGTCGTGGTCCGAGGACCGGTGCCGGTCCTTGGGCCATCCGCTGCCGGTCCGCAGATTTTCTTAAAAAAGTACCGAAAAAATTGTCAGTGCAGGGAAAATAGTGCACTGGTCCCTGGTGCAATGGAAAAATTCCTGCCGGTCCGCCATACTAAAAAGTTTGAGAAGCACTGCATTATTTGATTTCAAACTTGAATTCGTTTTAGAAACAATCCTAATTTAGTTCTATCCGCTCTGCTCTATAAATAAACCTTGTCTGTCGATTGTCTCTAGATGTCAATAGTATTTCTGTGACACACCCACACCCCACTGGGTCATATCGACTACGAAATACAACAACTTGTGAAGAACTTTAGATGGTAACGATACCTTATACAGATGCGTCATGTGACCCAAAAAGAATGACCTATTGAAGAAAAAAAAACAGAAATAAAACTACACGATGCTTTTACTGCAACTTCCTCAAATGTGTTATTACTTCCCTTGTGTTTGTGTGTTCTGTCAAAGATTTGTCTAAAACTCATAGAAGAGAATGAATTAACTCTACCAACCAGAGTCGTCACTAGGGTTAGTGTCACCCAGTGCGGTAGCTCATGGTGTCACCCATTGAGGCAGCTCATGGTGTCACCCAGTGCGGTAGCTCATGATGTCAACCAGTGCGGTAGCTCATGGTGTCACCCAGTGCGGTAGCTCATGGTGTCACCCAGTGCGGTAGCTCATGGTGTCACCCAGTGCGGTAGCTCATGGTATCATCTCCTCACGACTTGCCTTATACACCTCCTCCGAGTCTGCCAGTGCTGAATAACGGGAACTTACAGAATTTAACATTTTGGTGTCACCCCTTGAGGTGTTGTCACCCGGCGCGGTCCGCTACTCCGCACCCCGCTAGCGACGCCTCTGCTACCAACCGCTAACTTTACACAAGAGCTCAAACAGTTATCGTGAAATATTGTGTGAGAAGACAGCGAATGATTTGAGAAGAAAACATAAACACACAAACAAACACATGTACAATTGAGACCAAGATAGTTTATGCTTTAAATGTAGCTAGTGGAAATGGGCTGGTCAAGAATTGTGGATTGGTTAGTACATACAGACAATGATAGACAATCTGATAAAACACATATTGACAAGGATAGACAATCTGATAAAACACATATTGACAAGGGTAGAGAACCTAGTGAAACACATATGGACAAGGATAGACAATCTGATAAAACACATATTGACAAGGGTAGAGAACCTAGTGAAACACATATGGACAAGGATAGACAATCTGATAAAAAGATATTGAAAAGATAAAACAACCTGAAAAAAACTTATATTGACAAGGATGAATAACCCGATAAAAGAACTACGGACAAGGATAGACGAGTGATCAATCACCAATTGAAAATGACAGAATACCAGATTGATGACATATTTACGTCACACCATCAGACCGTTGTTATTTGATGCAACAATAAAATTTGAAAGTTCGCATGGGATTGTGATGATGGTTTTTTATCAGGTGGGACGTGTATGTGGGTTTGTCGTAAAGGTTGATATGAGGTGGGACGTGAATGTGGGTTTGTGGTGAAGGTTGATATGAGGTGGGGCGTGAATGTGGGTTTGTGGTGAAGGTTGATATGAGGTGGGACGTGTATGTGGGTTTGTGGTGAAGGTTGATATGAGGTGGGGCGTGAATGTGGGTTAGTGGTGAAGGTTGATATGAGGTGGGACGTGAATGTGGGTTTGTGATGATGGTTGTTGGATCAGGTGGGACGTGAATGTGGGTTTGTGATGATGGGTGTTGGATCAGGTGGGACGTGAATGTGGGATTGTGGTGATGGTCGTTGGATCAGGTGGGACGGGAATATGGGTTAGTGGGGAAGGTTGTTGAATCAGGTGGGGCGTGGTGTCTGGGAGTTGATTGATTGGGGCTGATGTGGATGGGTTTCAACGAGTGAAGCTGGGGTGTTTTTTATCCAACGCAATGCCCCGACTCTCTTTTAAATACGTGTACGCCACGCCACGCGTGCACTCGTTTTACGCCATTCCGCCAACCAACTAAAGATAAGATTTGAAATGATACGATTAGATCTGCGGATTTATCTCTATATTCATCATTTCTATTTATAACTCCTTTTAGGATGACCTATGGGAATTTTTTTTTAAAATCCATTTCCTGTAACCCTTTGTATAGATCAGATGGAAAGTTTTGTCTAAATGAAAACTTTGGCACGCCAAACAACAACACACACACAAAATAATAATAATAATAAATTTTTTTTTAAAAAAGCCATCAATGGAACCAGTGCGAAAACTTGGTAAGGATTCATCAACTGGTCTAACCATAACGCCTAGCGGAAATTGCCTTACATTTATCAACTCATTTTTATATTGGTGATGTGGCACATGCCACGGTTCATTGGTCATTGGCCAACACGACACGGTCCGATGGTCATTGTCCAACATGACACGGTGTTACAGGTGATTGTCCAACATGAAATGGTGCCACGGGCCGTTGACTAAAATTGAATGTACTGCCGCCATTGCTCAACACGTTATTGTCTACCGGCCATCGTCTTACCAGACGTTTCCGATAAGAGGACACGACTATGTATGATTGTTATGTATGATTGTTATGTATGATTGTTATGTATGATTGTTATGTATGATTGTTATGTATGATTGTTATGCGTCAGTCTCCTAACGCGGCATTAAGTGACCCCAGGTCAAAATTCCTCTGGTTGTGCCAGCCATCGTTCTGGTCAGTCTATTCAGTCGTCTACTACAACGTCATCTCCACCACAACACCCACACCGCAACGTGTTGATGACAGTTCCCGAGAACTAAGACCGTTCTACCACAAAGTGCTTTCCTTTTACTTGCCATTGAGGAATACTTAGTGGTGGGAGAATGATGGGGAGGGGTGGTAGCTTGGGGGTGGACATGGAAGTTAAAACTTTTTAGAAAAATTCTTTAATTTTAAAAAGTGGAGTATGACGTCATAGACCATTTAAATGAAGTAAGCCGACATCAATGCTTTCAGAAAAACCTCATTTTATCAAATCTGAGAATTGGCGTTTAAAAAAAAGAAATTTCCATTGAATGGCAATAAAAGAAGTTGTATTAAAAGGTAAGGATTCAAGATGTAGGCGAGGACGGACTCACTCAAGGTTTTCACTTAGAGAGAGTTCCATGGCTAGCGTATTCGATACAGTAACATTTAAAGAAATCTTTACGTTGCAACCCGACAGATACTTTGATCGCTAAATGAGTCGAGCAAAAACCGAAAAGATGATAAATGTTATTAGGCCTTACCTAGACATAAAATAAAAGGCTAAGCTAAGATTTTCCGAATAGGTTTAAGCCTCACAAATTAAATTTTTAAACTATACATTTTTAAAGGTTTAGGCGTTGCAAAATGATAAGACCACAAAGTAATACGTTTTTCAATTACCTTAGGCCTAAAATAATATACAAAATTTAATGTAGAAGATTCTCAATTAGTTAAGGCCTAACACAAATATCTTTAAAAAAATTAAAAAATATAAAAAATAGGGCATTTTCTGTTCTGAAAATGTTCCGACCTTCAAAGATTATGAGGACACAAAACTAGAATTTTCTGAAATAGTTTAGGCTTGAGAAAAAAAAATATAAAAGATCTAGATAGGTTTAGACATAATAAATTATACTTTTTTAAATATAGATTTTTCTAACTTATTTATGGTCTCACCTACAGACTTCCATAAGTACAACATACAATAAAATCTCATATATTTTATAAATAAAATTTGATATATTTGTAAAATAAAAGCTGAAATATTGTTACAATAAAAGCTGAGATACTGTTACAATAAAAGCTGAGATACTGTTACAATAAAATATGAGACGTGTGAAGTCCGTGTCGTCTCTGGCATTGAAGTTAAAAAACAGAGACCAGTATTTTTGGATACCATAAACATAAACATTGGGAAATTCAAATAGTTTTCTATTTCAGGATTGAGGATTATTTATGGTTATTTTTTTATTTCGGTTAAAAATCTTAGTGTTCGTGGTATAAATGCCGTATATACTCGTTCGCAAGCCGACCTTTTTTGGACAAAATCAAGGGGGAAAAGTGTGTGTTTGGGGGGGGGGTCAGCTTATGAGCGGGTCATAGGTGATTTCTTCATGGATATTGAATATGGTGTTGTTATTGTAGATTATCAATGTCCTTTTCTACATTCTACAAGATTCGACTGCTCTATCAGAAGCTATAATATAGCGTTACATATCAGCACTTACCTTATTTAATCATTTTATTTATTTTTGTGAACGTTTTAATAAATTGTTTTACAAATTTTGTTTTCCCCCATGGATTTTAATGTACGCGCTTTCGTCACTGTTTACCAAATAATTTTTTTTTAAATACCGGTAACTCTTGCTTAACAAGACAAAGACATAGTTAGGCAGTACAAAGTAAACAATCATAATGACCGATTTAGCTTATAGTTTAAAAAAAATATGTACCATTTTTTTAAAGCTGTCTTGTTATTTTTGGGGGGTTGGCTTGCGATCGGGTTATACACTTTTAATAATTTTCCCTTCCAAAAGTGGGGGGGGGGTCGGCTTATGAACGAACGGGCTATAGAACGAGTATATACGGTACATTCAGGAAATGTTAACACACTCATCAGTCCTGACAAAATTGGCATATACTCGGCCATCAACATTTATTTCGTGTTGTTTTAAGATTTACGTTTGCAAGGGGAAAAACTGTCTGGCAATAACGTGTTCCCAAACAATCTAGGTGGCATAGTTTGTGTGGTAAAATCCTGTTCCCAAACAATCTAGGTGGCATAGTTTGTGTGGTAAAATCCTGTTCCCAAACAATCTAGGTGGCATAGTTTGTGTGGCCTCCGCGAACGCAAAGTCCCGCGCGTGCCAGAGTCATCTCCCTTCCCTAATAGCGCGCACCTTAACTTCCCACGGAGCACCTGCTCCAGACAATCACACCCACGACTCGCTCAGTACTAGCATTTTTACCCGCCAAGTGCTTGTTACACGCTGCGGCCTCTTTTGGTATTCACCAAATGAGGGAAGTACGTGGTTGAATATAAGAAGACCTACTCTTGGCTCAGACTGAGCCTCAAATAGACGACTGTTCTTGACGACAAATAGAAAAAGGGGGAAAGAGGCGGTTGGCTATAGTTAAGATATAAATATATGTATGTATGTATGTATATATATTTATAATATATATATATATTTGAAGAATAGGAAAGATTCCTTTATAAATAAATTATTTTTTTTAAATTTTAGAAACTTATAGATATGAATCTTCAAAAACAAATAGAATTTAGAGCTACAGAAAAACATCTTGGAAAAGAAACAGTATTTAGAACTACAGATGCATGTCTTAGAACCCTATTACGTTGAAATGTTTTATGTGAAGAACTTACACATGAAGTAAAGAAATGTTATATCTATTATTATTCATACTTAGTACTTTCAGAACGTTCTTGTATAGGAGGATGCCTTCTCTATCAGTTACCTGTGCCGAAATAGGATGCGCCTGAAATATATGAAATTAACCTAGAGACCAGAATCAAGCGAAGATGAAATTTTTTTAATAGGAGAGCTTAAAAAAACTTGACAGAACTGTTTGTACGGGATGAGCCTAGTTTTAGGGGGATTTAGGTGAAATAGCTTGAAATAACACACGACGGGAAAAATGAAAAAGAAAAAAATTAAAGGAAATGTCAATGGAAAATACGTGTAAGGATAAGTCCGAAAAAAATAAGTGGAGTGAATGAAACGATAGATAATTGCTGAGATATGGTGCAGTCCGGGAAGGCTAGAGTGGGATATGGTGCAGTCCGGGAAGGTTAGAGTGAGATATGGTGCAGTCCGGACGGGCGTCTTAACTGGAGATTGTAGTTACATGGATGTCTGCTTGCAGCTTGATGGCAGTGACACTGCCGGGTCAGGTATAACAGCAGTCTAGTCTGTTGGCACGCTGATACATTTTGTGACAGTCTATCTAGTCACACGCTGATCTGTCTCGTGACCATCTATCTAGTGGTGTACTGCCTGTCTTGTGACAGTCTATCTAGTGGTGTGCTGTTTGTCTTGAGAAGTCTATCTAGTGGAGCGCTGATCTGTCTTGTTACAGTCTATCTAGTGGTGTGCTGATCTGTCTTGTGACAGTCTATCTAGTGGTATGATTTCTGTCTTGTGACAGTCTATCTAATGATGTGCTGATCTTTCTTGTGACAGTCTATCTAGTGGTGTGCTGATCAGTCTTGTGACAGTCTATCTAGTGGTGTGCTGTCTGTCATATGATAGTCTATCTAGTGGTACGCTGATCTGTCTTGTGACAGTCTATCTAGTGGTGTGCTGATCTGTCTTATGACAGTCTATCTAGTGGTGCGCTGATCTGTCTTGTGACAGTCAATCTAGTGGTGTGCTGTCTGTCTTGAGGCAGTCTATCTAGTGGTGTGCTGTCTGTCCTGTGACAGTCTATCTAGTGGTGTGCTGTCTGTCTTGTGGCAGTCTATCTAGTGGTACGCTAATCTGTCTTGTGACAGTATATGTAGTGGTGTGCTGTCTGTCTTGTGACAGTCTATCTAGTTGTGTGCTGTCTGTCTTGGGACATTCTATCTAGTGGTGTGTTGATGTGTCTTGTGACCGTCTATCTATTGGTAAGCGATTCGGTCTTGTGACAGTATATGTAGTGGTGTGCTGTCTGTCTTGTGAAAGTCTATTTAGTGGTGTGCTGTCTCTCTTGTGACAGTCTATCTAGTGGTATGCTGTCTGTCTTGTGAGAGTCTATCTAGTAGTGTGATGTCTGTCTTGTGGCAGTCTATCTAGTGGTTTGCTGTATGTCTTGTGACAGTCTATCTAGTTGTGTGCTGTCTGTCTTGTGACAGTCTATCTAGTGATACGCTGATCTGTCTTGTGACAGTTTATCTAGTGGTGTGCTGATCTGGCTTGTGACAGTCTATTTAGTGGTGCGCTGATATGTATTGTGACAGTCTATCTAGTGGAGCGCTAATCTGTCTTGCCACAGTCTATCTAGTGGTGTGCTGATCTGGCTTGTGACAGTCTATTTAGTGGTGCGCTGATCTGTCTTGTGACAGTCTATCTAATGCTACGCTGATCTGTCTTGTGACATTCTATCTAGTAGTACTCTGATCTGTCTTGTGGAAGTCTATCTAGTGGTGTGCCGATCTGTTTTGTGACAGCATATCTAGTGATGTGCTGATCTGTCTTTAGGCAGTCTATCTAGTGTTACGCTGATCAGTCTTGTGACAGTCTATCTAGTGGTGTGCTGATCTGTCTTGTGACAATCTATCTAGTGGTGTGCTGTTTGTCTTGTAACAGTCTATCTATTTGTACGCTAATCTGTCTTGTGACTGTCTATTAGTGGTTCGCTGAACTGTCTTGTGACAGTCTATCTAGTGGTGTGTTGATATGTCTTGTGACCGTCAATCTAGTGGTGTGCTGTTTGCCTTGTGACAGCCTATCTAGTGGTACGCTGATCTGTCTTGTGACAGTCTAGCTAGTGGTACGCTGATCTGTCTTGTGAAGACTATTTAGTGGTGTGCTGTCTGACATGTGACAGTCCATCTAATGGTGTGCTGTCTGTCTTGTGACAGTCTATCTAGAGGTGAGCTGATCTGTCTTGTGACAGTCCATCTAGTTGTGTGCTGATATGTCTTGTGACAGTCTATCTAATGATGTGCTGATCTGTCTTGTGACAGTCTATCTAGTGGCTAGTTGTCTGTCTTGTGACGTTCTATCTAGTGGTGTGCTGATATGTCTTGTGAGAGTCTATCTAGTGGTGTGCTGTTTGTCTTGTGACAGTCTATTTAGTGGTACGCTGATCTGTCTTGTTACAGTCTATCTAGTGGTGTGCTTTCTGTCTTGTGGCAGTCTTTCTAGTGGTGTAATGTCTTGTCTGTCTTGTGACATTCTATCTAGTGGTGTGCTTTCTGTCTTGTGGCAGTCTTTCTAGTGGTGTAATGTCTTGTCTGTCTTGTGACATTCTATCTAGTGGTAAGCTGATCTGTCTTGTGACAGTCTACCTAGTGGTGTGATGATCTGTCTTGAGGCAGTCTATCTAGTGGTTTGCTGTTTCTCTTGTGGCAGTCTATCTAGTGGTTTGCTGTCTGTCTTTCTAAAAGTCTATCTAGTGGAGAGCTGATCTGTCTTGTGACAGTCTATCTAGTGATACGCTGATCTGTCTTGTGACAGTCTATCTAGTGGTGTGCTGATCTGTCTTGTGACAGTCTATCTAGTGGTACGCTTACCTGTCTTATGACAGTCTATCTGGTGCTGTGCTTTCTGTCTTGTGGCAGTCTTTCTAGTGGTGTGCTGTCTTGTCTGTCTTGTGACAGTCTATCTAGTGGTACGCTGATCTGTCCTGTGACAGTCTATCTAGTGTTTAGCTGATCTGTCTTGTGATAGTCTATCTAGTGGTGTGCTGATCTGTCTTGTAACAGTCTATCTAGTGGTGTGCTGATTTGTCTTGGGGCAGTCTTCCTAGTGGTGTGCTGTCTGTCTTGTAGCTGTCTATCTAGTGGTACGCTGATCTGTCTTGTGACAGTCTATCTAGTGGTGTGCTGATCTGTCTTGTGTCAGTCTATCTAGTGGTGTGCTGTTTGTCTTGTAACAGTCTTTCTAGTTGTACGCTTATCTGTCTTGTGACAGTCTATCTAGTGGTGTGCTTTCTGTCTTGTCACAGTATATCTAGAGGTGAGATGATCTGTCTTGTGACAGTCTATCTAGTGGTGTGCCGATATGTCTTGTGACAGTCTATGTAATGGTGTGCTGATCTGTCTTGTGACAGTCTATCTAGTGGCTACTTGTTTCTCTTGTGACATTTTATCTAGTGGGGTGCAGATATGTCTTGTGACAGTCTATCTAGTGGTGTGCTGCCTGTCTTTCTGGCAGTCTATCTGGTGGAGAGCTGATCTGTCTTGTGACAGTCTATCTCGTGGCCCAGTTTTCAGAAAACTTAGGCCTGTGAATTAATTATATTCAAATGATTCTAGTTAATGGGGAGACTCCAAAATAACATTGAAATAGAGCACCATGTCAACATTCTATGTCAAATAATGTTTGAAATTTGCTGGTTGAATATAGACAGAAATTCTGAAGAAAATACCTAAGTTAGACAAATTTGTCCAGCGTCAAAGAAGAGTGAGAAATGTTTTATAATTTTTCGAACTAAAACTGTTTTTTTCCCCCATTGCATGGATATGAAAAGATTATTTATTGGTCAGTTGAACTATATAAATATTTATTTTCGGATTATTGACAGAAATCACTACCGTGACCATCCGTTAATTTGCCTATAAAATCCTCGTAATTCCAAGTAATATATTTAGCTTGTCTAACACCCCCACCCCACCCCAGCCCCTGACTGTGACTCAAAACTTGCAAAAATATATATTTTGCATTCTACAATCCATTTGTTTGTAATTATATGGGAAATCCTAACAATGGCCCCAAAGTCTTGTAACCTATAGTGTAATAATACTTGGATCGCTCTTCTTCTCCGTTTTCAGAAATGTCCCTAGACCCCATTGTCCCGCACCTGAGATTTTTAAACTCATCTCTGAACCACTCTGGACGGGTTTCTCTGTTTTCTCCTCGTTTCTCCCGGAGACTCGTATTTCTCCCACCTTCGAGACACTTTCATCCCCACGTCCCCTTCCTCCCCCGTCTCCCATTACCTAGACACCAGGACGCAAACGTGCGTTACTATAATTAGCTTAATTCCGGGCGTAAATTTGAAGATGCCGGTTCTGGGCACGACGAATCTAAAATAGGAGCGCAGTCTAAGAGGGATCACGTGATCTGAAATACTAATGTTGGCGGCACCGGGGACGGTCACCTCTGGTTAAATAAAGAACGTCAATCAACAACGGGTACAAATAGACCAACCGATGGGTGTGTGTGTGGGGGGGGGGACAAACTTCTGGGTGTGTATGTGGTAGCAGTGGCTTCACTAGGGGGGGGGCGAGGGGGCGGGTCGCCCCGGGTGACACCCATCAGGGGGATGACACCCATCAGGGGGGTGACACCCGAGCCTAAAATTTTACTGTGTACGATTTTATGTCAGAAAAAAAAATTAAGACACATTTTTTTCATCTAGAAAGAAATTAAGAAATACAAAGAAATACGTTAAACGCGAAAACTTTTTATTAAAAAATATCAGTTAACTTTCAATAATAAAACAGTCCCAACACACAAACAACATTAAAACAAATTAGGAAAAAATGAAAAGAAACGTCGCAGCTGAGAGATCTTTAAAAGAGGCTGGACATGAAATCGACAGTATCTTATGTTTTAAAAGAAATAAATCTATTTGGGCTTTGACACACCGACACCATGGACTAATCCCACCTCACGACTCCCCCCCCCACCACAGTGGGGTGTGGGGGGATACGATTTTTATCCTCCCCCCAAAAAAAAATATTAAAAGATGGGTTTTCTTTGTTGATGTTTTTTCTAGACGAAAATTATGAATTCAATGTCTTTGAGTTAATATTTTGTTTTTATATATATTTATTAAAGGCGTGATATGCATGTTTATATACAGGTAGTCCCCCGGTTACGACGGTCCCATCCCGACTTACGCTGTTTCGTGGTTACGAACGCTCCCCCATAAAGAATAATATTACGCGTTATTCCGTATTTTAATATATTTTTTTAAAACTTTTTTTTCATGGGGTAACGAATTGTTTTCTCTAGTTGAAATAAAAAAAGTATTGAAAAATATGTATTATTATTATTATTTTAACCTACAACTTTCGTTTGCGAATTTTTCTCATGGTGAAGTTATCAATCAAGTCAGTAAAGCTAAGAAAGCTTACAAGTTCCTTTTCAATGCTCATTAGAGAGAGCATATTCAGTCTTTGTTGTCCCATGCAAATTCTAAGTCATTTTATATTCTTTTCAACTTTGAAAAGGATTGCTCTCAGTTGCAGTTTGATGTCATCATTTAGAGATAGATGAGAAGTGCGATGTGTACATTTGTAAAGAGCTGTGTGAAATTTAGCTCATTTAAAAGCAGCAAAATGTTTAGCTCTGTGCACGTGTTTTCAGTTTGGCAGTGTGCTACTTCCTTTTCCTTACCCTGAGCCTAGACGATAACTTTTTTAAAAAGAATTTTGAAAATTGGACTGATTCTGAAGGTAAGCAGTCTTCGAAATCACTTGAATATTCTTCCATTATCTTGGCTGCTGCCCATCGGATGGCGAAATTGCTGAGCTCAGATAGGTTTGTAAGATAGCCAAATTTCTCATGGATGTCTTCATATGGGCCTAAACGATGTTGTAGGGCTCAAGAAAGTTTGTCAATGATTACCAGAAATACCTCAACCTTGAAACTTTTGCCTCGGGGAGAATACTGTTTTGGTGATGTCCCTTTATCAAACTGACGCCCTTTTCTCTCTCTTTGTTGTTGTTGATAGCACTGAAGATTGTTCATATCTTTTTTACCACGGACTTGTCCTATCCTTTGTCTTCATAGGAATCAAATTAAGAATGCTGTCTTTTAACAAACTCAATTAGAGACTTCCTTTCTTAAATTGCTTCTCGAATTTCAAGTAAAATAGCGACACTACAGTTGTTCAAGTTCCTTTAGAAATCCCTCTGCTTCAAGTAGACAGTCACGTGGCTGATTTTCGTTTGTTGCTAATTCTTCCAGTGCTGCGATATTCGCATGGTATAAGTTATTAACAGACCTTACTGCATCATGTCAGGCTGACCATCTTGTGTCACACAAGGCTTTGTTAACATGTATCAATTTCATGTGTTTTTAAAGTACCTGTCAACGATGAGTAGATACAACAAGCCGGGTATAAAAATTTTGCAGAAGACAAAAAAATCTGACTGCATCAGGACAACCTGCTGCACTTTTCCCAACCAAATTAAGGGAATGAGCAGTGCACGGCACATAATGAGCAACACTGCACTTCTCACGAAGAATAGCCTAGTTTCCGTTATACTTCCTACTCATATTTGCAGCATTGCCGTATGAATGTCCAAGGCATTTTCAGGGATTCATACAAACATTTGCCTGTATCTTTATTATACACCATAATAAGTTTGGAGTACCTTAAATTATTGGTGGCCCCTGGCTTAAGCCCGTTCAGCACCCCCCCCCCTTTTTAATCCGTAATAGGGTGTTGGGGTCACGCATCGGTGACGATGTGTGTCGAGGGGATGGGGTAAAAAAATGTGACGTCACATTAAAAAAAACGCGCTACTTTAAATAAAAGTTCCACTTAAATATTTGATTATTTACCGTTTAAATAACGTTTTTGATGGCTTCACGTGTGTTTCGACATCAGAGCGGAGACTTACCCTAAATACATATTTATGACAAAACATAATTTGCAACATGCTAATGTTTATTTAGATAATACGGCTTGGGGGTGGGGGGTCAAAGCTTTGTGACGTCATATCGTGAAAAGGGGTGGGGTATAAGTATGAAGCTGGGGGAGGGTGGGGTAAAAATCGGCAACCTCGGGTGACGTCATTTATGGACGGCCCCTTCAAACGTGAAGGGGTGACACCATGAGCTACCGCCCCGGGTGACACCAACCCTAGTGACGCCTCTGTGTGGTAGACTCTTCGCTAATCGCAGAATTATTACAAATCTAGTCGTTAACGTATTTACATATATCTTAAAATTATGAATTAACATTTTTGCTGTCGAAATCGACCACGTCCTCTTTAGTCTTTGGTCATTGCATTGTTTTGTCAGTTTGATACTTGGTCGTGGGTGTGCGTATGGCTGATGAGAGTGACTCTAACAAGAGAAGCTTGTTGTGCCAGACTGTCTGGCCAGATATAGCTCATGTCAAAATGTATGGTATATTAAGCTCGTGTCATAATGTATGGTATATTTAGCTCATGTCAAAATGTATGGTATATTAAGCTCATGTCAAAATGTATGGTATATTAAGCTCATGTCAAAATGTATGGTATATTAAGCTCATGTCAAAATGTATGGTATATTAAGCTCGTGTCATAATGTATGGTATATTTAGCTCAGTGTTGTCCAACCGAAAATCGTTCACAGCACACTAAACTGGTAACAAAAATTCGCGGCACACCTCACAAAAAACCCCAAAAAATCAGTGTTTATTCAAGGGATACGGTGGTCGAGTGCCAGCGCGCTCGACTGGCGTACCGATGGTCGTATCCATGGGATTCCCATGGATATGTTCCCGGGGCCTAAGGGCGTCCCCGAGTCCACCCAGCTTCGAGTGGGTACCTAACAAATAGTTAGGGAAATAAAAGGCGGCTGGGTAATGCGTGGAACCCTCAAAGCCGTGGCATATGAACGCTGCATCACTTGCCAAATTCAACTGCTGCCTTGCAGATGGTCTTGCAGCTGACCAAAGGCTATGGAAGCACATCCAGAAAAAACAGCAGGCTGAAGTCGGAGACCACGGGCCAATTGGCGCAAAACTCGTCGGCACGCAAAACTCAAATTGAGAACGAAGAAGAAGAAGAAGTGTTTATTCAAAAGATGTTTCATAATTAATGAGATACTTGAGCGTTTTCTTTGGAGCAGGTGAGCTCAAAACGCGGCTGGATAAGCAAACTCTCATTTCTCTGTCTATCATCTGCAGTCTTTCACGCATGACGTATGCGAGCAGTTGCGCCTTTCCGCTGATGTCAGTACTTTCATCGATTTGCATTGCCCAGAGCTTTTGGATGTCGTCGGCTTCCGCAAAATGCTCTTTAATTTGATTGTCCAAATCTGTCGAACTGTCAGCAATCCGACGTCCTATCGTCCGGATGAGACAGTGTAATCTTATTTATTTTTTCAACAGCATCGGGTCCCAACTCCATAGTCTCAACTGCGATTCGTAAAGACGGCAATATGATTGTCTCAACGTCCAAATGAGATTTCTTTTGTTTGACCAAAAGAATCGCAATTTTATAGCTTGCTAACTGAGCTTTGACAGGAATTGAGGAAAATTTCTTCATTGTTTTTTTATTGCTGCTCTAAGTTGGACCAAATGGATGCGAAATAATTTTTCGGCTTGTCTTTCAATCCTGGATGATTTGAGTTCAGATGCCGCTTCAGTTTACTGGGGTTCATGGACTCGTTGGACAATGCCATGTTACAATTAAGACAAAACGGAAGAGAAGGATCATTTGCACAAGGTATGAAACCATACTCAAGATATTCCTCATGATATTTCCGTTTGGTAACATTCTTCTTGGATTTCGCAGCTCTCTCTCCATTTTGATGCTCGCTGGAATCCTTCTGGCTTCTCTTCAAAAAATTATCCATAGCCGTCTGTAATTAAAAGTTTTTAAAAAGTGAACAGCAGGAAAGGGTTTTTATTTACTTACAACAGATATTTATTCCCAATGGAGGAGAGAAATTGTGTAGCTTTCAAGAGATTCTCACAACCAGAACAATACAAACATCAAAACGTTTTTATTCAATTCTTTTTCGGTTAAGGATATTTTTTTTCAAAACTTGAAGGTTCGAAAAGCCTAGCAATCTATGGTATTTTTGAAATCTTTCGCGGCACACTAACATTTTCTCGCGGCACACTAGTGAGCCGCGGCACACCGGTTGGACAACACTGATTTAGCACATGTCATAATGTATGGTATATTTAGCTCCAATATAACTGCTATTTAGAAACCTTCACATCTTTTAAAAAAATCAGTTTTACGCAAGGAGCTGGATCCGGTTTTGATGGATTGCATTCTGGAATAAAGTTATGACTTTCCAGAAAGTCCAGATTGGCTGGGTGAATGGATGGATGGATGGTTGGATGGGTGGATGGATGGATATATGGATACATATAATTACCATGGCTGACAAATCAAGTAAAACCCTTTATAAGTAACTCTCGCGGTAAACAAATCAGCAAACTGCACAAATTGTAAATACTGTAACATGTATAATAATTCGATCCTTTTTACACCCCAAATTTATCTTTTCAATAGTAAAATATACCTAAATCTGAAAAGTATACAAAAAAGTGCATCAAATTTAATGATTCATATGGACAACAAAGTGTTGCGCACAAATTTGCCACTGACAAAGTGCAATTGATCTTTTCCTGATTCTTACAAGATTTTGAACCAAGCATGACATTTTTTTTTAATTATTGGGCCATTCCCGGAAGAACTGCATTACCTGGCCGACCCGTGGCGACAGTGGAGCAAGCCCCGGGCATCTCGCCTGAGTCAAAAAATCAGTTTAATATCGTAGTGAACCAACGAGCCACAAATCAGATATGAAGCTGTGGTATTTTTAAGAATATTGTGTCCCATTTAGCTGAGATATCGTTAATTGTGTCTGAATTGAAGTATAAAGCGTTATGGAGTCAGTCAGTAACTTAAGAGGAAAATAATAAAATCGATTTTGATTTCCGATTTATTTCCATTATAATACATTTTACGAGTTAAATATTCAGAGCAGAGGCGTCACTAGAGTTGGTGTCACCCGGGGCGGTAGCTCTTGGTGTCACACGACTTGCCCCATAAATCTGCTCGAGTCTGCCAAATACCGAGAACACACAGATTCTTTAGTAACGTTTGAAAATAGAGATCAAATGTTTGTTACAAAGGCATTAGGAGAAAAGTTGAATTTAAAGTCGATAGGTAAAATATTGTTACATTTAAAAACGAATAACTAAATAGAAAAAATGTTGATTTTAAATATTTTTAAACATAAAATTATTAATTTTAAGTAATACGGATAAATAACTGTAATATTTTCAAATTTCACAAACTTGCATCTACATTGCGTTCCATTAAAATTTACAACAATTACATTACGTTACCAAAATTAGATTATGTTACCAACCATTACAGTACAACTTCAAATGAGGTAAGGTTGTAACCGTTCTGTTTTGGGTTTGGAAAATCAGCAACTATCAGAATAATATTTAATAATTCAAAATACAATTACATTAAATATATTTAAAAATTCAGAATTTAGCTTTTCTGGCATTTAAAACTGAAAACTTGTTAATTACGTCATCCAAATCTATTTCTTGTGCCGAATCACTCTCAATGGATAACATGGCAAGATCAGAAAGCCTTGACTGCCCCATTGTAGATCGCAAATAATTCTTTATAAGCTTTAGCTTTGAAAAACTCCTTTCACATGAAGCCGAAGACACACAGATTGTAACAAATAATCGTAAACTCAATGTGAGATAGGGGAGAGATTCTATGAAGTCCCATTCAGCTACAAATTTCAAAACGTCAAGTACTGACCAGTCTTCCGCCTCTTTGAGATCGATCTCTGCTGCCTTCAGGTGCCTTCTCAGCCTTGGTATTTCTAATAACAGCTCTTCCTCTGACAACTCATCATGGAAAGTGGACAACCTTGTAATGGACTTTAGTAATTCTTCTTCAGTGGCAGATATCAAGCTTTTGACTTGAACAGCCTCAAACATGGTTGCTACTTCCTTGATTGCACTTGATCTGATCTGGAGTTCAGAATGGAAACGATCAATACAATTCAAACATCGACCTTTTGTTTTCTTCTTGCAGAGTTAGGCCAGCTGCCGCCAGCATCTCTTGTTTTCTCACCTGTCACCCTTTTCTTCCTCCTGGGTCTGTTCTCTACTGAAATTCCAAGTTGTTCTGATTTTAAAAGCGCGTGTTCAATTGCCTGCTCTACTAGATGATTGCGCGGCTCGTACAGAAATAGTCTCAGCGTCTCTAGCCTCGTCACCACTTATTTGTGCTCCTAAACGCGACACCTTTTTAACGTTTAATCTTTAAAGTGTTGTCTAAGTGTAACTTACTAATTAATTTCGTAACGGTGACCAGTAAAATAGCACACAACAAAAGAGCGCAGATGCAGTTTGGAGGCGATTGAATAGATGCTAATGTTTCAATATGGACTATTAGCGAGGTGTAGCGTTTTTATGTTTGCGCCAATCTGTCGTCTCGCCTTCATCGTATAGAATAGTACTGAGATAAAGCTTTTAAATAAAAAAGATATATGTTTTGTGTAATGAAAAAAATAACGTTGAGCTTTGTATTTGATTAATAATAGAGCTCAAATCTATTGTTTTCATTAAACGATTCGTTTGTGTTTTTTTTAAAAATCTCATTCACTTTCATCGTGCGCTTTTTAATGACATACATGTGCCAAAATTTATGATTTAAAGAAGGACAATGTTCCCAACATTCGCTCCCCTAGAATAATGTTCTATGTGATGTTTGATAGACCAATATTGAGTTAGGACCTTGTTATTTTGTACTACCTACAAAAGTGTCTCAAGATACACCTTTCAAAATTTGTGCTATGATAGATTGAAACATGGACAATATCCCAGCGGTAATAACTCATTTTTTGTAAAAAACTCAACTTAGAACATTGTTATTCTAGGGGGCGAATGTCAAACAAGCCTTAAATTGAAAAAAAAGTTAATTAATTAATTGAATGCCATTTTTTAAAGTCCTGTTTGTCATACTTTAAAAGAACATTAAATTTTCTAAAATCTGTCTAACTTTTGAACGTGTCCAAAATTTATGTGTCATTGGGCTTACTTTTGTAACTTTCTTTCAAAATTAGTCAATCATTATTTAAGAATTATTTAACCAGGAAAAGGTGTACTATAATGTGGCATTTTGACTCAAAAATAATTCGAGAAAATTCTCACTATCTTTCCCTGTTTTAACAAAATTAAATAAAGGATTCAACTGGCTTACTTTGCTGCTCCAAGAATGTGGAATCATGAATTGTAGACAAAATACTTGAATTTAATAGATTATATATATTCAGTAACATGCTTTATAATGTTCAGACCAGACGGTTTTCAACGTTAAAAGATCGTCGCTGCAGGTTCGGTTCTGATCGCATCGTTCAAAATCAACTTTTCTTCGGCTGCCGAACGTACTCATCACGCGATCTATCAGTGAAAATCGTTTTATACGAAATCGAAAAGACTAAAATGTTTTTATGTGAAATTAATTTAGTGTTAAAGGTTATTTTAAAAAGTACCTAGATTCAATAAAAATACGAAAATCATGTTTCTTAGAGTACATTTCATTAACATAGATATGCATGTTTAATAAATATAAATATAAAAAAATTATAACTCAAACACGTTAAATACCTTATTTTCCTATAAATAAAAAAATAACAAAGAAAACTTATTTATTTATTTTTTGAAGTAATCTTATCCCCCCCCCCTCCCTCAACTGTCGTGGAGGAAGTAGTGAGTTGGGATTGGTCTCACAGGCTGACTCCGTGTGTCGGTATGTCAAAGCCCAGTTTGTTGGATTTTCTTCTAAAACAAAAGACACCGCTTCTTTTATGTCCACCTTTTTTTTTAATTGTGCGGCTTTTTCTTTCCTTTTTTTTTCCTGATTAGTTTTATGGTAGTTTGTGGAGACGTTTTATTATTGCCTGTTAACTGATATTTTATTTTATTAATAAGTTTTCGGTTTAAACTTATTTCATTGTATTTCTCAATTTCTTTCTAGATGAAAAAAATTGTCTTCTTTTTTTTTCTGACATAAAATCGTACACAGTAAATTTTAGGTTTGGGTGTCACCCCCTGATGGGTGTCACCGGGGCGGCCGGTCCGCCCCCCGCACCCCCTAGTGACGCCACTGATTCAGAGTTAAATATAAATTACACAAATCTAATAAAAATAAAAGATAAAAATAAGTTTTGTGTGAAACCTGGTTGTGAATAAATAAATTAAAAAGTCTTGGCTGATTTCATACAAGTAAATACATGTTCTTTTAAATTGGTATTATCAGACCAAATACATTTTCAACAACAATAGCAATAATAAAAAAAGTATGTACATCTTATTGTTATTATAATGGTTACATGTGACGGATTACTTTTCGTACTCGATTTCTTTAATATAAGATAACAAAAAAATAATTTTTTTTACATTGATTAAATACATTAGGCTTTAAAAAATAGAGTAACCTCTTGACCTCTTGTTTTAACTTTTCCCGTTTCAAATTGTTTTATTTATACATTTAATTCCAAGTGTTTACATTTAAAAAATAATAAATTGGAAAGCGTTTGGAATGAAAAAGAGAATAATGTGTTAATTTATTTTAGCATACTTAAATTTCGTGTGTTGTTTTAAAAAGAATAGTTTCCAAATTGAAAAACGAGAAAATTTCTTTAAAATTTTCGGGGAGAAAATTTCTTTATTATTAACTAGAAAATGTATTTATTATGAAAAACTGTAAAAAGTGGAATGGGAGGTGGAGGTGGGGTGGGGGGACGATTTTATCTTGTGTCACTCAACTTCAGTATCTAACTAAGATTATTCGTGTATGTGGCTGCTGGATAGCGAAGTCAATAGTGCCGCTCGCCTCACAAGCTGAGGCGTGGGATCTAGCCCACGTTAAAGCCACAATAAATGTTGATGAATGACTATCGCTAAAAAGACTTCCACTGACCTGGAGAGGAGATGGGCGCCGCCAAGTTCTACCAAGCCCCGAGAAAGTTCTAATGGAAACATTAGAACCCCTTACGACCACGAGGTTATGGGACACACACAAAAAAAATTCTTTCATGTGTGCGATCAGTTTAAAAGTTGATATTACTGTGAGTTATTTGATCCTAAGTTATTTCAACATTTCATTTGAAGACTTTCAATTCAGGAAGATCGGCTTTACACTTGAGTGAAAAGAGAGAGACTGAAATAAAATGAGTAAAAAGAGAGAGACTGAAATAAAATGAGTAAAAAGAGAGAGACTGAAATAAAATTTCTTAAAAAGTCCATTATTCTACCTTTACTTTTATTTTTTATTTAAATAATTATTAGCTTAATTTTTTTCAACCTTATACAATCGATTTTTGTGTTATAATTAACACTTACATAACTAAATCTAAATATTTTAAAAAAAAACAGGAGAAAGATACAAAAATTGGATATAGTTATTTATTTCATTCCTTTTATTCGAAAATAACCTTATGATGAATTTTACACTTCAAGCAACTTTGGTTTGTGATAAGTAATTATGTTTTACGTAATAAAAGACATTCCAACTTTTTTTTCAAAGCCTTTAAACTATTTTAAGATGTATTTTTAGAATTTTAACAAAACAATTTAATCAAAAACTATTTGTGTATCCCTAAAAAGATTTTTTTTTAAAATACACTTGAATTTATTTGATTTCTTTTAGGAAATAAACATAGTTGTTTCTTTTTTTAAATAACAATTTGTTGTTAAAAATAGAAAGTTCAACTTGCAAACATATTACAGATAAACCTGAATTCGTTAAACGCCTTCATTGCATCTTATTTTATTTATATATAATAATTTTCATATTGATCCATTCCACCCTAACCATACCTCCTTACCAATGTTCCCTTTAAGCTGCGTGTCAACGCAGATATCTGACTCACGCCGCGCAACAGTCTATAATAACCGCGCAGCAAATTTTGATAAGTGTAATATAATATCTGTGTTTGTGGTTGTAAAATGTATATCTATATATATAATTCTCTTCATGGGACCATGCGAGACACCACGACGCAAGTATATGCAACAGAGCATGACGAATGACCCTCGCTGGGTTCAACTAATCACAGTTAACGGTTTGCAAGTGAAGGTATTGAGGAGTGGGGCATGTCTTGAGACCAGCAATGTTTTTTAAATTCACTTCTTTGTTCCGTTACAGTGTGCATGTATTTCGTTGTATGTTGGCTATTACATCCGCCTGACATGCGGTAGGTCTTAGGTTCAAGCCAAAGCGGCAACAATTTTTTTTTAATTTTTAAAAATGCTTATGCCCGTTCCTTTCCCTCCTTTCTTAGCGAACATAAACACCGCCTCTCCAGGCATACGCAACAGTTGTTACCATTGTATCGAGACCAACAATGGTCCTTGCGTTTCATTTGCATTGTTCCTTCACAGAATAACGTGAGATTCGTATTGTACTTGTTATCACGTCCGCCTTACACGGGGAAGGTCCTGGGTTCAAGCCCCAGCGAAAACATTGTTGTTTTTTTAATTTTAAAAAATGTCTGTTTGCGCCCGTTCTTTTACCCTTTTATTGCCAACACAAGCTGACCTACAGCGTAGCATACGCCACTAATGATTTAGTGACGGGTGAAGACTTCCTGAAAGACACATTTGTCAAAATGGGGTGGGTTTGGGCAAACGACAGTGAGTGAATGAAACGAAGGAACTCTGGTGAGACCCGCGGCGTAGCATGCGCCGCAGACTTGCTCATCATAGACAGATAGAACGGTTGGGGGGGGAGGGTGAGAGTACAGACACAAAAAGCAGCACTAATTAAATATAAAAAAATAGCGAGTAAACGTGAAGACATGCACGCTAGGTTGTTGTTACCGACCTCCCATTTAATACTACCATCCCTTAAACATAAACTGTGATTGGCCGACCATAGCGAGGGTTAGTCATATTTAGGGTTGTTAATTGCGTGTTGTTGTTGTTGTTTTGTTTTTTTTAAACTCCGATTTTAAACCGATTATGGTTTTATAGCCACTTGATAGAAGTTAGGGGTGTACCGAATGTCGCCTGCAAATGTCTCGAAACCAACAATGAGTTGACAGTCCCCCCCCCAAACCGACGTTCACTCGCGTTGTTTTGATTTCTTCGTGCTGTAATTTGCGTCCGTTATTTCTCCACTTTCTTTGCACTCTCCATGAGCAAGTCTGCGGCGTATGATACTCCGCGGGGCGTCTAGTATATATGCATTAGGGCTGCGGAAATTAAAGATTAATTTCTCGATTAATCGTTAAAAATTTTTAACGATTACATTTTTTTACGATTAATCAACCCACCACTTATAAATGTACTGGAAATCAAAAAGTAAAATATTTCGGCCGATAAATATAAACTAATTTCCGGACGATTGGTTTTAAACTATTGACTGACGTGACTGTTCAAAATGTTGATAAAGGTTATTGTGTCCATTGAGAGAATTGTTTGCATACCATGCAATGTTCCCTTTAAGTCTAAGCTTCTTTGGTCCGTGTGGAAAGTTAAAAGAAATTCGTGTGCAAAGTTGCATTTTTGTGTGCAATATTTTACAAAATTTGTAGTACGGTGATTCTAAACTCCTGCGTGGCGTCGGTCTAATACTTGCGCAGCCGCGCTGCTTAAAGGGAACATTGCTATCATGGTTCTAACACTTCGCTTACATATCACCTGCAAACCAAACATCCACCACTCAAACAATATCAGAAACTTCAGCTGAATAGAGTAAAATGACAAAAGAAAGTCCATACATGACCTACAGACCACGCGGTGGTCGAGTGGCAGCGCACTGGACTGTCGTACCGATGGTCACGGGTTCGAATCCGTGTGAAGGCAAGGGTTTGTTCCCGGGGCCTAGGGCGTCCCTGAGTCACACCGCTCCGAATGGGTACCTAACTACGTAGTTAGGCGGCTGGGTAATGCGTGGAACCCACAAAGCCGTGGCCTGTGAATGCTGCATCACTTGCCAACAGATCATCTGTCATGGTCTGTGGACGCAACTATCTTCTGCATAGAAGGAGCGTCTGTATAGATAAGATAAGATCAATGTAAATGGAAAGTGATTTTATGGAAACAACGGCAACCAATCGAAGATAGTTTTATAAATTGTAATAGTTAAGTATAGACTTTTTCTTCTACTTCTTAAAGACCCAGGATCACAATACCCTCATCATTAAGACTCCTATAGTTTTGTTTAATTAAATTCAAAATTTCAGATGTTCATTCACATTATAAATATGAATCTGAATACTTGACAATTAATATTAATGCTGAAATGGCTTGTTGAAAGAAGTCAAAAATATTTTAATATAGTTCATTTACACAAATAAAAAAATGTCTTTACGTTTGTATAAGCACATATACCGAGCATCATATTGGTAAAATGTCTTTACGTTTGTATAAGCGACATATACAGAGCATCATATTGTTAGAAAGTCTTTACGTTTGTATAAGCGACATATACAGAGCATCACATTGTTAGAAAGGATGGGGGTATCATAGGGTTATTCAGTAATAGTAGGTAAATGTGTGCAATAAGATAAGTAAACAATAAAAAATAGAGTCTAAAATATATAGAGAAATTACAGATAAGTAATTATATGGGGATAGTAAAAAGTCATGTAGTGAGAGAAAAGGAAAGGGGTGGATGAAAGAATTACAAAATAATTTTGTGTTAATGTAATAATGACAATACAACTTTGATGTATATTTCATTTCACGAATTTTTTATATCGAAGTATTAGTATTGAAATAAGGAATTCATTTAATACTATAATTATGAGTACATTATCAGAATATGATCGATATTCTTTCATTTATTTTCAATCAATGATCCATAATTGGTTATTGTTTTATTCGCAAGTTAATCATCCAGGCTCGAATATCCCTTTTAAAAAAATCGTATTATTTCCAAATTTCATCTGATGAATTACCCACTTTGTTTAAATGTAATCAGATGAAAAATCATATCAAAATTTAGTTTTGTATTTCTGGCATTAAGTCAGTGTTAATTCCAATTCTTTCATCACAATACGGATTGATTCAATGTAAAAAGTCTACAAAACTAACGTTATTTCAATCCTTTATATTAACTCGTGGTGTCTGGTTGAACCCTTGATTGCTTGCTTGTCGGTCGCCAAAACTTTGGATCGATTTTTAACCCACTTTCTCGTAAGCTAGCGAGCTGACATTTAGCAGGCAGTTTCGTGGCGATGATAAAAACTATGTATCAAAATTTCAGATCGATCGCATGTACTGTAATTAAATTATTGAATTTTTAGATTATTTTATTTATTCCTATGTATCATGTTATTCTTTTAGATAGTGTCGCGGTGCGTATTATATTGAACAACCTTTCAGTCGCGCAATAAGGTGCGTATTTTATTGACAACACTTTTTAAAAAGATATTCCTGATCGGTGCGAATTATGTTTAAAATGTTTTACGACACAACTGCAATTTTGTATTTTTGGATGGTCTTGCGCTGCGTATTATAATGAACATTCTTTTAGTTACGTCTAGTACATAAATGATTTATAGTGAAAAATTGTTTTTTTAACGGTTTTTAAATTTTTTATTTTTAAAGCAACAACCAACACTCACGACATGCAGTGAAATATAAAGTAATTGTTACATGCAGCAGTCTAGATTCTAGACCACGTATCTCTCATCACTGTTACACTAACCACATGATGTTACACTAACCACATGATGTTACAACTAACCACATGATGTTACACTAACCAAATGATGTTACAACTAACCACATGATGTTACAACTAACCACATGATGTTACAACTAACCACATGATGTTACAACTAGCCACATGATGTTACAACTAGCCACATGATGTTACAACTAGCCACATGATGTTACAACTAACCACATGATGTTACAACTAACCACATGATGTTACAACTAACCACATGATGTTACAACTAACCACATGATGTTACAACTAACCACATGATGTTACAACTAGCCACATGATGTTACAACTAGCCACATGATGTTACAACTAGCCACATGATGTTACAACTAACCACATGATGTTACAATAACCACATGATGTTACAACTAACCACATGATGTTACAACTAACCACATGATGTTACAACTAACCACATGATGTTACAACTAACCACATGATGTTACAACTAACCACATGATGTTACAACTAACCACATGATGTTACAACTAACCACATGATGTTACAACTAACCACATGATGTTACAACTAACCACATGATGTTACAACTAACCACATGATGTTACAACTAACCACATGATGTTACAACTAACCACATGATGTTACAACTAGCCACATGATGTTACAACTAGCCACATGATGTTACAACTAGCCACATGATGTTACAACTAGCCACATGATGTTACAACTAACCACATGATGTTACAACTAACCACATGATGTTACAACTAACCACATGATGTTACAACTAACCACATGATGTTACAACTAGCCACATGATGTTACAACTAGCCACATGATGTTACAACTAACCACATGATGTTACAACTAACCACATGATGTTACAACTAACCACATGATGTTACAACTAACCACATGATGTTACAACTAACCACATGATGTTACAACTAACCACATGATGTTACAACTAACCACATGATGTTACAACTAACCACATGATGTTACAACTAACCACATGATGTTACACTAACCACATGATGTTACAACTAACCACATGATGTTACAACTAACCACATGATGTTACAACTAACCACATGATGTTACAACTAACCACATGATGTTACAACTAACCACATGATGTTACAACTAACCACATGATGTTACAACTAACCACATGATGTTACAACTAACCACATGATGTTACAACTAACCACATGATGTTACAACTAACCACATGATGTTACAACTAACCACATGATGTTACAACTAACCACATGATGTTACAACTAACCACATGATGTTACAACTAACCACATGATGTTACAACTAACCACATGATGTTACAACTAACCACATGATGTTACAACTAACCACATGATGTTACAACTAACCACATGATGTTACAACTAACCACATGATGTTACAACTAACCACATGATGTTACAACTAACCACATGATGTTACAACTAACCACATGATGTTACAACTAACCACATGATGTTACAACTAACCACATGATGTTACAACTAACCACATGATGTTACAACTAACCACATGATGTTACAACTAACCACATGATGTTACAACTAACCACATGATGTTACAACTAACCACATGATGTTACAACTAACCACATGATGTTACAACTAACCACATGATGTTACAACTAACCACATGATGTTACAACTAACCACATGATGTTACAACTAACCACATGATGTTACAACTAACCACATGATGTTACAACTAACCACATGATGTTACAACTAACCACATGATGTTACAACTAACCACATGATGTTACAACTAACCACATGATGTTACAACTAACCACATGATGTTACAACTAACCACATGATGTTACAACTAACCACATGATGTTACAACTAACCACATGATGTTACAACTAACCACATGATGTTACAACTAACCACATGATGTTACAACTAACCACATGATGTTACACTAACCACATGATGTTACAACTAACCACATGATGTTACAAATAACCACATGATGTTACAAATAACCACAAGATGTTACACTAACCAAATGATGTTACAAATAACCACAAGATGTTACACTAACCACATGATGTTACAAATAACCACATGATGTTACACTAACCACATGATGTTACAACTAACCACATGATGTTACAAATAACCACATGATGTTACACTAACCACATGATGTTACACTAACCACATGATGTTACAATAACCACATGATGTTACAACTAACCACATGATGTTACACTAACCACATGATGTTACACTAACCACATGATGTTACAACTAACCACATGATGTTACAACTAACCACATGATGTTACACTAACCACATGATGTTACACTAACCACATGATGTTACAACTAACCACATGATGTTACACTAACCACATGATGTTACACTAACCACATGATGTTTACACTAACCACATGATGTTACAATAACCACATGATGTTACACTAACCAAATGATGTTTCACTAACCACATGATGTTACACTAACCACATGATGTTACAACTAACCAAATGATGTTACAACTAATCACATGATGTTACAACTAACCACATGATGTTACAACTAACCACATGATGTTACAACTAACCACATGATGTTACAACTAACCACATGATGTTACAACTAACCACATGATGTTACAACTAACCACATGATGTTACAACTAACCACATGATGTTACAACTAACCACATGATGTTACAACTAACCACATGATGTTACAACTAACCACATGATGTTACAACTAACCACATGATGTTACAACTAACCACATGATGTTACAAATAACCACATGATGTTACACTAACCACATGATGTTACAAATAACCACATGATGTTACACTAACCAAATGATGTTACACTAACCACATGATGTTACACTAACCACATGATGTTACACTAAACACATGATTTTACAAATAACCACATGATGTTACACTAACTATATGATGAACTCATTTGAAACCTACGTACGTTTGATAACAATTTCACACAATCACTTTCTCCTTCCACCTAAGACACTAAGACTGATCCATTTGTGTGACACAGAAAGACTGCAGCTAAAATAATATCTCTCAGCGTAATTTCACGTTTTCCCTTTAAAAGCGTGACGTCATTTATGTACGACCCCTAATGGGAAGAGTGAAACTCTGTGTATCGAGTGACGTCAGGCCTATCTTTGTGTACAAAGGGAAAGTACCAGTGAAATTATTTTATAGGTTTAATCTCAAAGTTATATACCTTGATCATGTGTTAAGTTTTACAGGTTTTAAAACCACGCTTTTATTCTTGATTTTCGCACTTCGTATTTAAGCTTACTAAAACATAGTTTTGTACAACATCTACATATTATATCAAACTATTTATAAAATGAAAACTACTTCTTTTTTTTAAAATGCCATGATTCGAATTCTCAACCATAGAATCCAAGTTTAAACACTGCACCATTTTTTCATTCATCTTTAATTTAACTTCAGAATTCATTCAGCTAAAAATTACCTAAACTACTTATAGAAAGATATCTACTCGAGACTGGATATCTGTTGATAGTATGTTTTATTCCATATACATACTTAATATGGGAAGTAACTGATATTGTTGATAGATTTTAAACAATAGATATTTTTTACATGGTCTGAGGTGGTGTTTCGATGAAGTTTTGATGAAGACAAGAACAGTTTTGATGAAGACAAGTACAGTTTTGATGAAGACAAATACAGTTTTGATGAAGACAAATACAGTTTTGATGGAGACAGATACAGTTTTGATGAAGACAAGTACAGTTTTGATGAAGACTACAGTTTTGATGAAGACAAGTACAGTTTTGATGAAGACAAATACAGTTTTGATGAAGACAAATACAGTTTTGATGAAGACAATTACAGTTTTGACGAAGACAAATACAGTTTTGATAAAGACAAGTACAGTTTTGATGAAGACAAGTACAGTTTTGATGAAGACAATTACAGTTATGATGAAGACAATAACAGTTTTGATGAAGACAAGTACAGTTTTGATGAAGATAAGTACAGTTTTGATGAAGACAAGTACAGTTTTGATGAAGACAATTACAGTTTTGATGAAGACAAGTACAGTTTTGATGAAGACAAGTACAGTTTTGATGAAGACAAGTACAGTTTTGATGAAGACAATTACAGTTTTGATGAAGACAAGTACAGTTTTGATGAAGACAAGTACAGTTTTGACGAAGACGAGTACAGTTTTGATGAAGACAAGTACAGTTTTGATGAAGACGAGTACAGTTTTGATGAAGACAAGTACAGTTTTGATGAAGACAAGAACAGTTTTGATGAAGACAAGTACAGTTTTGATGAATACAAATACAGTTTTGATGAAGACAAGTACAGTTTTGATGAAGACAAGAACAGTTTTGATGAAGACAATTACAGTTTTGATGAAGACAAGAACAGTTTTGATGAAGACAAGTACAGTTTTGATGAAGACAAATATAGTTTTGATGAAGACAAATACAGTTTTGATGAAGACAAGTACAGTTTTGATGAAGACAAATACAGTTTTGATGAAGACAAGTACAGTTTTGATGAAGACAAGTACAGTTTTGATGAAAACAATTACAGTTTTGATGAGGACGATTACAGTTTTGATGAAGACAATTACAGTTTTGATGAAGACAAGTACAGTTTTAATGAAGACAAGTACAGTTTTGATGAAGACAATTACAATTTTGATGAAGACAATTACAGTTTTGATGAAGAAAAATACAGTTTTGATGAAGACAAGTACAGTTTTGATGAAGACAATTACAGTTTTGATGAAGACAATGGCAGTTTTGATGAAGACAAGTACAGTTTTGATGAAGACAAGTACAGTTTTGATGAAGACAAGTACAGTTTTGACGAAGACAAGTACAGTTTTGATGAAGACAAGTACAGTTTTGATGAAGACAAGTACAGTTTTGATGAAGACGACAGTTTTGATGAAGACAAGAACAGTTTTGATGAAGACAAGTACAGTTTTGATGAAGACAAGTACAGTTTTGATGAAGACAAGTACAGTTTTGATGAAGACAATTACAGTTTTGATGAAGACAAGAACAGTTTTGATGAAGACAAGTACAGTTTTGATGAAGACAAGTACAGTTTTGATGAAGACAAGTACAGTTTTGATGAAGACAAATACAGTTTTGATGAACACAAATACAGTTTTGATGAAGACAAATGCAGTTTTGATGAAGACAATTACAGTTTTGATGAAGACAAGTACAGTTTTGATGAAGACAAGTAAAGTTTTGATGAAGACAATTACAGTTTTGATGAAGACAAATACAGTTTTGATGAAGACAAATACGGTTTTAATGAAGACAAGAACATTTTTGATGAAGAAAAGAACAGTTTTGATGAAGACAAGTACAGTTTTGATGAAGACAAATACAGTTTTGATGGAGACAGATACAGTTTTGATGAAGACAAGTACAGTTTTGATGAAGACTACAGTTTTGATGAAGACAAGTACAGTTTTGATGAAGAAGACAGTTTTGATAAAAGAACAGTTTTGATGAAGACAAGTACAGTTTTGATGAAGACAATTACAGTTTTGATTAAGACAAATACAGTTTTGATGAAGACAAATACAGTTTTGATGAAGACAAATACAGTTTTGATGAAGACAATTACAGTTTTGACGAAGACAAATACAGTTTTGATAAAGACAAGTACAGTTTTGATGAAGACAAGTACAGTTTTGATGAAGACAATTACAGTTATGATGAAGACAATAACAGTTTTGATGAAGACAAGTACAGTTTTGATGAAGACAAGTACAGTTTTGATGAAGACAAGTTCAGTTTTGATGAAGACAATTACAGTTTTGATGAAGACAAGTACAGTTTTGATAAAGACAAGTACAGTTTTGACGAAGACGAGTACAGTTTTGATGAAGACAAGTACAGTTTTGATGAAGACGAGTACAGTTTTGATGAAGACAAGTACAGTTTTGATGAAGACAAGAACAGTTTTGATGAAGACAAGTACAGTTTTGATGAATACAAATACAGTTTTGATGAAGACAAGTACAGTTTTGATGAAGACAAGAACAGTTTTGATGAAGACAATTACAGTTTTGATGAAGACAAGTACAGTTTTGATGAAGACAAGTACAGTTTTGATGAAAACAATTACAGTTTTGATGAAGACGATTACAGTTTTGATGAAGACAAGTACAGTTTTGATGAAGACGACAGTTTTGATGAAGACAAATACAGTTTTGATGAAGACAAGAACAGTTTTGATGAAGACAAGTACAGTTTTGATGAAGACAATTACAGTTTTGATTAAACAAATACAGTTTTGATGAAGACAATTACAGTTTTGATGAAGACAATTACAGTTTTGATGAAGACAAATACAGTTTTGATGAAGACAAATACAGTTTTGATAAAGACAATTACAGTTTTGATGAAGACAATTACAGTTTTGATGAAGACAAATAGAGTTTTGATGAAGACAAATACGGTTTTAATGAAGACAAGAACATTTTTGATGAAGAAAAGAACAGTTTTGATGAAGACAATTACAGTTTTGATAAAGACAATTACAGTTTTCATGAAGACAATTACAGTTTTGATGAAGACAAGTACAGTTTTGATGAAGACAAGTACAGTTTTGATGAAGACAAGTACAGTTTTCATGAAGACAATTACAGTTTTGATGAAGACAATTACAGTTTTGATGAAGACAATTACAGTTTTGATGAAGACAATTACAGTTTTGATGAAGACAATTACAGTTTTGATGAAGACAATTACAGTTTTGATGAAGACAAGAACAGTTTTGATGAAGACAATTACAGTTTTGATGAAGACAATTACAGTTTTGATGAAGACAATTGCAGTTTTGATGAAGACAATTACAGTTTTGATGAAGACAATACAGTTTTGATGAAGAAAATTACAGTTTTGTTGAAGACAAGAACAGTTTTGATGAAGACAAGTACAGTTTTGATGAAGACAAGAAAAGTTTTGATGAAGACAAGAACAGTTTTGATGAAGACAATTACAGTTTTGATGAAGACAAGAACAGTTTTGATGAAGACAATTACAGTTTTGATGAAGACAAGTACAGTTTTGATGAAGACAAGTACAGTTTTGATGAAGACAAATACAGTTTTGATGAACACAAATACAGTTTTGATGAAGACAAATGCAGTTTTGATGAAGACAATTACAGTTTTGATGAAGACAAGTACAGTTTTGATGAAGACAATTACATTTTTGATGAAGACAAATACAGTTTTGATGAAGACAATGGCAGTTTTGATGAAGACAAGTACAGTTTTGATGAAGACAATTACAGTTAAATGAAGACAATTACAGTTTTGATGAAGACAAGTACAGTTTTGATGAAGACAAGAACAGTTTTGATGAAGACAAGTACAGTTTTGATGAAGACAAATACAGTTTTGATGAAGACAAGTACAGTTTTGATGAAGAAGACAGTTTTGATAAAGACAAATACAGTTTTGATAAAGACAAATACAGTTTTGATGAAGACAAGAACAGTTTTGATGAAGACAAGTACAGTTTTGATGAAGACAATTACAGTTTTGATTAAGACAAATACAGTTTTGATGAAGACAATTACAGTTTTGACGAAGACAAATACAGTTTTGATAAAGACAAGTACAGTTTTGATGAAGACAAATACAGTTTTGATGAAGACAATTACAGTTTTGATGAAGACAATTACAGTTTTGATGAAGACAATTACAGTTTTGATGAAGACAAATACAGTTTTGATGAAGACAAGAACAGTTTTGATGAAGACAAGTACAGTTTTGATGAAGACAAATACAGTTTTGATGAAGACAAGTACAGTTTTGATAAAGACAAATACAGTTTTGATGAAGACAAATACAGTTTTGATGAAGACAAGAACAGTTTTGATGAAGACAAGTACAGTTTTGATGAAGACAAGTACAGTTTTGATGAAGACAAATACAGTTTTGATGAAGACAAGTACAGTTTTGATGAAGAAGACAGTTTTGATAAAGACAAATACAGTTTTGATGAAGACAAGAACAGTTTTGATGAAGACAATTACAGTTTTGATGAAGACAATTACAGTTTTGATTAAGACAATTACAGTTTTGATGAAGACAAGTACAGTTTTGATGAACACAAATACAGTTTTGATGAAGACAAATGCAGTTTTGATGAAGACAATTACAGTTTTGATGAAGACATGTACAGTTTTGATGAAGACAAGTACAGTTTTGATGAAGACAATTACAGTTTTGATGAAGACAAGAACAGTTTTGATGAAGACAAGAACAGTTTTGATGAAGACAATTACAGTTTTGATAAAGACAATTACAGTTTTAATGAAGACAATTGCAGTTTTGATGAAGACATTTACAGTTTTGATGAAGACAATTACATTTTTGATGAAGACAAGAACAGTTTTGATGAAGACAAGAACAGTTTTGATGAAGACAATTACAGTTTTGATGAAGACAACTACAGTTTTGATGAAGACAATTACAGTTTTGATGAAGACGAGAACAGTTTTGATGAAGACAAGTACAGTTTTGATGAAGACAAGTACAGTTTTGATGAAGACAATTACAGTTTTGATGAAGACAAGAACAGTTTTGATGAAGACAATTACTGTTTTGATGAAGACAAGAACAGTTTTGATGAAGACAAGTACAGTTTTGATGAAGACAATTACAGTTTTGATGAAGACAATTACAGTTTTGATGAAGACAATACAGTTTTGATGAAGAAAATTACAGTTTTGATGAAGACAAGAACAGTTTTGATGAAGAAAATTACAGTTTTGATGAAGACAAGAACAGTTTTGATGAAGACAAATACAGTTTTGATGAAGACAAATACAGTTTTGATGAAGACAATTACAGTTTTGATGAAGACAATACAGTTTTGATGAAGACAATTACAGTTTTGATGAAGACAAGAACAGTTTTGATGAAGACAAGTACAGTTTTGATGAAGACAAGAACAGTTTTGATGAAGACAAGTACAGTTTTGATGAAGACAAGTACAGTTTTGATGAAGAAAAGTAAGTTTTGATGAAGACAAGAACAGTTTTGATGAAGACAAGTACAGTTTTGATGAAGACAAGTACAGTTTTGATGAAGACAATACAGTTTTGATGAAGAAAATTACAGTTTTGATGAAGACAAGAAAAGTTTTGATGAAGACAAGAACAGTTTTGATGAAGACAATTACAGTTTTGATGAAGACAAATACAGTTTTGATGAAGACAAATACAGTTTTGATAAAGACAATTACAGTTTTGATTAAACAAATACAGTTTTGATGAAGACAATTACAGTTTTGATGAAGACAAGTACAGTTTTGATGAAGACAAATACAGTTTTGATGAAGACAAATACAGTTTTGATAAAGACAATTACAGTTTTGATGAAGACAATTACAGTTTTGATGAAGACAAATACAGTTTTGATGAAGACAAATTCGGTTTTGATGAAGACAATTACATTTTTGATGAAGACAAATACAGTTTTGATGAAGACAATGGCAGTTTTGATGAAGAAAATTACAGTTTTGATGAAGACAAGAACAGTTTTGATGAAGACAATTACAGTTTTGATGATGACAATTGCAGTTTTGATGATGACAATTGCAGTTTTGATGAAGACATTTACAGTTTTGATGAAGACAAGTACAGTTTTGATGAAGACAATTACATTTTTGATGAAGACAAGAACAGTTTTGATGAAGACAAGAACAGTTTTGATGAAGACAATTACAGTTTTGATGAAGACAACTACAGTTTTGATGAAGACAATTACAGTTTTGATGAAGACGAGAACAGTTTTGATAAAGACAAGTACAGTTTTGATGAAGACAAGTACAGTTTTGATGAAGACAATTACAGTTTTGATGAAGACAAGAACAGTTTTGATGAAGACAATTACTGTTTTGATGAAGACAAGAACAGTTTTGATGAAGACAAGTACAGTTTTGATGAAGACAATTACAGTTTTGATGAAGACAATTACAGTTTTGATGAAGACAATACAGTTTTGATGAAGAAAATTACAGTTTTGATGAAGACAAGAACAGTTTTGATGAAGAAAATTACAGTTTTGATGAAGACAAGAACAGTTTTGATGAAGACAAGAACAGTTTTGATGAAGACAAGAACAGTTTTGATGAAGACAATTACAGTTTTGATGAAGACAATACAGTTTTGATGAAGACAATTACAGTTTTGATGAAGACAAGAACAGTTTTGATGAAGACAAGTACAGTTTTGATGAAGACAAGAACAGTTTTGATGAAGACAAGTACAGTTTTGATGAAGACAAGTACAGTTTTGATGAAGAAAAGTAAGTTTTGATGAAGACAAGAACAGTTTTGATGAAGACAATTACAGTTTTGATGAAGACAAGAACAGTTTTGATGAAGACAAGTACAGTTTTGATGAAGACAAGTACAGTTTTGATGAAGACAAGTACAGTTTTGATGAAGACAAATACAGTTTTGATGAACACAAATACAGTTTTGATGAAGACAAATGCAGTTTTGATGAAGACAATTACAGTTTTGATGAAGACAAGTACAGTTTTGATGAAGACAATTACATTTTTGATGAAGACAAATACAGTTTTGATGAAGACAATGGCAGTTTTGATGAAGACAAGTACAGTTTTGATGAAGACAATTACAGTTAAATGAAGACAATTACAGTTTTGATGAAGACAAGTACAGTTTTGATGAAGACAAGAACAGTTTTGATGAAGACAAGTACAGTTTTGATGAAGACAAATACAGTTTTGATGAAGACAAGTACAGTTTTGATGAAGAAGACAGTTTTGATAAAGACAAATACAGTTTTGATGAAGACAAGTACAGTTTTGATGAAGACAATACAGTTTTGATGAAGAAAATTACAGTTTTGATGAAGACAAGAAAAGTTTTGATGAAGACAAGAACAGTTTTGATGAAGACAATTACAGTTTTGATGAAGACAAATACAGTTTTGATGAAGACAAATACAGTTTTGATAAAGACAATTACAGTTTTGATTAAACAAATACAGTTTTGATGAAGACAATTACAGTTTTGATGAAGACAAGTACAGTTTTGATGAAGACAAATACAGTTTTGATGAAGACAAATACAGTTTTGATAAAGACAATTACAGTTTTGATGAAGACAATTACAGTTTTGATGAAGACAAATACAGTTTTGATGAAGACAAATTCGGTTTTAATGAAGACAATTACAGTTTTGATGAAGACAAGTACAGTTTTGATGAAGACAATTACATTTTTTATGAAGACAAATACAGTTTTGATGAAGACAATGGCAGTTTTGATGAAGACAAGTACAGTTTTGATGAAGACAATTACAGTTTTGATGATGACAATTGCAGTTTTGATGATGACAATTGCAGTTTTGATGAAGACAAGTACAGTTTTGATGAAGACAAGTACAGTTTTGATGAAGACAAGTACAGTTTTGATGAAGACAAGAACAGTTTTGATGAAGACAAATACAGTTTTGATGAAGACAAGAACAGTTTTGATGAAGACAATTACAGTTTTGATGAAGACAAGAACAGTTTTGATGAAGACAAATACAGTTTTGATGAAGACAAGTACAGTTTTGATGAAGACAAGAACAGTTTTGATGAAGACAAGTACAGTTAAATGAAGACAATTACAGTTTTGATGAAGACAATTACAGTTTTGATGAAGACAATTACAGTTTTGATGAAGACAATTACAGTTTTGATGAAGACAATTACAGTTTTGATGAAGACAAGTACAGTTTTGATGAACACAAATACAGTTTTGATGAAGACAAATGCAGTTTTGATGAAGACAATTACAGTTTTGATGAAGACAAGTACAGTTTTGATGAAGACAAGTACAGTTTTGATGAAGACAATTACAGTTTTGATGAAGACATGTACAGTTTTGATGAAGACAAGTACAGTTTTGATGAAGACAATTACAGTTTTGATGAAGACAAGAACAGTTTTGATGAAGACAAGAACAGTTTTGATGAAGACAATTACAGTTTTGATGAAGACAAGTACAGTTTTGATGAAGACAAGTACAGTTTTGATGAAGACAATTACAGTTTTGATAAAGACAATTACAGTTTTAATGAAGACAATTGCAGTTTTGATGAAGACATTTACAGTTTTGATGAAGACAAGTACAGTTTTGATGAAGACAATTACATTTTTGATGAAGACAAGAACAGTTTTGATGAAGACAAGAACAGTTTTGATGAAGACAATTACAGTTTTGATGAAGACAACTACAGTTTTGATGAAGACAATTACAGTTTTGATGAAGACGAGAACAGTTTTGATGAAGACAAGTACAGTTTTGATGAAGACAATTACAGTTTTGATGAAGACAATTACAGTTTTGATGAAGACAATACAGTTTTGATGAAGAAAATTACAGTTTTGATGAAGACAAGAACAGTTTTGATGAAGAAAATTACAGTTTTGATGAAGACAAGAACAGTTTTGATGAAGACAAGAACAGTTTTGATGAAGACAAAAACAGTTTTGATGAAGACAATTACAGTTTTGATGAAGACAAGTACAGTTTTGATGAAGACAAATACAGTTTTGATGAAGACAAGAACAGTTTTGATGAAGACAATTACAGTTTTGATGAAGACAAGTACAGTTTTGATGAAGACAAGTACAGTTTTGATGAAGACAATTACAGTTTTGATGAAGACATGTACAGTTTTGATGAAGACAAGAACAGTTTTGATGAAGACAATTACAGTTTTGATGAAGACAAGTACAGTTTTGATGAAGACAAGTACAGTTTTGATGAAGACAATTACAGTTTTGATAAAGACAATTACAGTTTTAATGAAGACAATTGCAGTTTTGATGAAGACATTTACAGTTTTGATGAAGACAAGTACAGTTTTGATGAAGACAATTACATTTTTGATGAAGACGAGAACAGTTTTGATGAAGACAAGTACAGTTTTGATGAAGACAAGTACAGTTTTGATGAAGACAATTACAGTTTTGATGAAGACAAGAACAGTTTTGATGAAGACAATTACTGTTTTGATGAAGACAAGAACAGTTTTGATGAAGACAAGTACAGTTTTGATGAAGACAATTACAGTTGTGATGAAGACAATTACAGTTTTGATGAAGACAATACAGTTTTGATGAAGAAAATTACAGTTTTGATGAAGACAAGAACAGTTTTGATGAAGACAATTACAGTTTTGATGAAGACAAGAACAGTTTTGATGAAGACAAGAACAGTTTTGATGAAGACAAGAACAGTTTTGATGAAGACAATTACAGTTTTGATGAAGACAATACAGTTTTGATGAAGACAATTACAGTTTTGATGAAGACAAGAACAGTTTTGATGAAGACAAGTACAGTTTTGATGAAGACAAGAACAGTTTTGATGAAGACAAGTACAGTTTTGATGAAGACAAGTACAGTTTTGATGAAGAAAAGTAAGTTTTGATGAAGACAAGTACAGTTTTGATGAAGACAAATACAGTTGTGATGAAGACAAATACAGTTTTGATGAAGACAAGTACAGTTTTGATGAAGACAAGTACAGTTTTGATGAAGACAAGTACAGTTTTGATGAAGACAAGTACAGTTTTGATGACGACAAGTACAGTTTTGATGAAGACAAATACAGTTTTGATGAAGACAAATACAGTTTTGATGACGACAAATACAGTTTTGATGAAGACAATTACAGTTTTGACGAAGACAAATACAGTTTTGATAAAGACAGGAACAGTTTTGATGAAGACAATTACAGTTTTGATGAAGACAATTACATTTTTGATGAAGACAAGTACAGTTTTGATGAAGACAATTACTGTTTTGATGAAGACAAGAACAGTTTTGATGAAGACAAGTACAGTTTTGATGAAGACAATTACAGTTTTGATGAAGTTTTGCTCTAAATAAGGAAATGAGATCGATGTTTCAGTTAAATTGATATGAATTAAAAGCAATTTGGAAACATTGATACCGTTGTGTCAATCTGTGAGTTTTTTAATAATACATCTTTGTTATAGGAAGAATTCAGGTTTGTAACTTAAATACATTTTTCTTTAACAACATTAACCAGTGAGTTGACCCATATAGTGGACTCATCCACTTTCCCAACGACACCTTCAGCGCTCTCGTTTTCATACGCTCATGTAAAAAATCATATGTTTATATCATCTCGGATGTTGGTATTTTCTTTCTATCAGATTGTACCACATGCTTAATATTTGTTCATCAAGTTGAGATTGTACTCTATTACGTTCGCCAAGAATACATCTGTATATGAAGATATCTTTCCTTTTCCAATAAAATCTAATTCTCTTTATAAGATTCATTTTTTAGTTTATTATTCAATGGACGAGTGCCTTCAATGTAAACAATGCAAATTAATTCGGAATTCGGATCTTTTGAAAGTTTAAAAACCAAACATGCAGGGAACATAGTTTACTTAAGCTGGTGGGTCAAGGCTGAAGGCCGTGTACCTATAATTTGGAGCAACCGCTGTCTTCCACCCTTAGAGCCGTCTGTATTGCGAGAAAACGCTATCACCAAACTAGGGAATTAGTTTACTGCTTAGTGACAGCTTTCAAACTATTCCTAAAGAAACACACTTCTACAGATGGGGTATGTATTCCTGTATCAAGTACAATTTATGGTTGCTTGTTGAAGCTTAACATAAAACTAATTGGTATTGCCTCGTGGTCTTCTTGAAATATGTGTACTTGGTCTCAGATGTGACCCGTCCCCTCCCTGACCCCCACCCCTACGTGTACTTGGTCTCAGATGTGACCCATCCCCCCTGACCCCCACCCCTATGTGTACTTGGTCTCAGATGTGACCTGTCCCCTCCCCGACCCCCACCCCTACGTGTACTTGGTCTCAGATGTGACCCGTCCCCCCCTGACCCCCACCCCTAGAAGCCTTGCTGTACTTGGCGGGTCGTGCTCATAAATTTCTTAACCCATACATGTTGAAATGAAGAGTATTAAGAGAATAGTCATGTTATGTCATGTTATGTCAGAAATAAGTTTCTAAGAGCACATCTATTTCAAAAAATATTTCAAAAGCATTACCAAAGGGAAGTAAAACTGAAATATGCCACATTCAAATATTTTATCTGGTTATCTGCCGTATTTGTTTTTCGTTCAGTTTCATTAATTTATCTAGGATTGGTTGGTCTCACCAGGATACCCTCCGAATCCCGCCCCCCCCCCTTTATTTTTACCTTCAGAATTTGTGGAACCAAAAACCGTTCACTTTTAAGTTACTTATAGTGGAGCTAGTAAATGTAAACATCGTTTGTTTGTAATTAAAAATTTTTTTTTATTTATTTATCTTCACAACAACTCTGTCCACCTTTCCTTGGCCAAAAGGTGAACTTGAATTTTAATTAAACCAAGTCTCGTTGATCAATTGACAGGAAATTTTGAACAACAAGTAGAGTACGTATCTACATGTCATCTGGATTGTGTCACCAGGGTCAAGTATCTGCATGTCAAAAAAATAACCAGCCGCAATGTGGTCTACACCATTTTGTGTAAGCGCTGTTCTTTGAAGTACATAGTTGAGACGGGGAGGTTACTCTCTTGCCGTATCGCTGAGCATTTAAGTGCGATTAAAACAGGGTCATATCTCCCAAGACTTCAATGGACGTGACCACATGGGCGTCGACCACATGTATGTCACCGCCATGGTTTCTTGTACAAACACACCCGGCAGGGTCAGTTTGGAGAATAGACTGATCCAAGAGTATGGGACCCTAACACCACATGGGATGAATGTGGTGTTTGCACTGACAACCTGACTGATTGGCCACACCCACCCTCCCCTTTCCTATATAAGCTTTTGCTATTCTTACTATATCTCTACTGGACTAATTGGACTTCACCGCAGCTAAGTTTTTTTTCTTTCCTTATATTCGTTTTATTTGTGTACTATTTGTTCGTTGAGGAAGGCTTTTTGCCGAAACGTTCGCTGTTGTGTTACATCATGTCAGGCTAACTAATATCCTGTTTACATGTTATACATTTACTATCTGCATGTCATCTGGATTGTGTCACCAGGGTCAAGTATCTATATATCATCTGGATTGTGTCACCAGGTACAAGTATCTACATGTCATCTGGATTGTGTCACCAGGGTCAAGTATCTACATGTCATCTGGATTGTGTCACCAGGGTCAAGTATCTACATGTCATCTGTATTGTGTCACCAGGGTCAAGTATCTACATGTCATCTGGATTGTGTCACCAGGGTCAAGTATCTACATGTCATCTGGATTGTGTCACCAGGGTCAAGTATCTACATGTCATCTGGATTGTGTCACCAGGGTCAAGTATCTACATGTCATCTGGATTGTGTCACCAGGGTCAAGTATCTACATGTCATCTGGTTTGTGTCACCAGGGTCAAAATGACCATCGTTTATAAGTCTGATCAATTTCTCGACCGTGCGTCCTGCATACTATCGGGATATTGTTGAAAACAATCATAGCCACAAGTGACGGTAAACAAAAATTAAACCGAATCGACTTCCTGGAAATGGAATTTTTGCTTTTTACGGTCAAATCGATATTTTGTAGACGTAGTGAACAAACAGTGGTCATTAATTTCACATCCATTACCAAGCGACACCGAATACGATTACGTCCCAAACATGAAAGTTGTTTCGATGCTGCGGGCCACGTTTAGTTGGGGGAGGGGGTGGTTTGCTCACACACGCTGACAGTCGCGAGCGGTGCGCGTGCGTTGTGGATAAACTTTTTTTTTAAAAAACGAGCGATGAGCGAGGGAAAGAATGTTACGAGCGTTGATAAAGTGATTCTCTATACCGGATGACTTATTTCCGTCTTACAAAGTTGTAAACGTGATTACATTTCGTACACTCCTTAACGTGTTATTTATGTTACCATTGATGTAAGTGCTGTAAATATAAACATATTTTTAGCAGACATAAGACTATGATTGCTGTATAGTTTATTATTTTTTTAAAGGGAACGCACTCCCTCGTAAAGAAGGAAGTAACAACAACTGTGAGTGAAATGACGCGCAAAACAGCTGCTCGTACTTCAAGGTCAACTGATACAACATAGTAAACCCCTTCGTAGCGTTACCTGCGGCGGTGGTTCAGACGGTGGGAATGCGAGGTCAGAGGTCAACCTAATGACGTGTTGAGTAACATAACTCAAAGACAACATGTTCCGTCGACGATGTGTGATTTAGGTGGGATATGTTGTTTTTGTTTCTTTTCCTTGTGAGAGCTGTGATCACGGATATAAAGAATGGTGAAGTAATCTAGGACAATACTGGATCTATACTCAGGTAAGCTTGGATGCGCTTTACTTGCCCCGAGCCGAATCCCTTCAGTTACAATACAATTTTTATGCCAACAATTAATTAACGACAGATGGAGAAAAAAAACGCGAAGAGAACAAAAAACTGATTAGAGTTGGAATGGGTTGGTGTTATGATGGTGATTACCATCAGACAATTGGATTCAGTTGTGAGTAGATGCACCGCGCTGTTTTTTGACGGTTGATAACTCAGTAAGAAATAACACGGCTCGATTCACATTCATAGCGGTCACAGCACGAGGCAGCGGCGTAGCAGTGGTTAGAGCCGCCCGGGCGAGCCAAGCTTTCTACCAGCGCCCCGTCACAAAAGAAGTATTTCCCGCCCTAGTATTTAAGATGTGGTATGCAGTCGAGCTCTCCGACAGTTAAACCCTGGTTGTTGGACCAGTTATACATACAACTTGTTAAATCTCGCACGTTCATATCCCTACTTACATTTCTAGCTACACTCCTGGTATAGTTACATTTCTAGCTACACTCCTGGTATAGTTACATTTCTGGCTACACTCCTAGTATACTTACATTTCTAGCTACACTCCTAGTATAGTGACATTTCTAGCTACACTCCTGGTATAGTTACATTTCTAGCTACACTCCTAGTATAGTTACATTTCTAGCTACACTCCTAGTATAGTTACATTTCTAGCTACACTCCTAGTATAGTTACATTTCTAGCTACACTCCTAGTATAGTTACATTTCTGGCTACTTTCCTAGTATAGTTACATTTCTAGCTACACTCCTAGTGTAGTTACATTTCTAGCTACACTCCTAGTATAGTTACATTTCTAGCTACACTCCTAGTGTAGTTACATTTCTAGCTACACTCCTAGTATAGTTACATTTCTAGCTACACTCTAGTGTAGTTATATTTCTAGCTACACTCCTAGTATAGTTACATTTCTAGTTACATCACTAATTACATTCCAAGCTACGACACCAGATACATCCCTACTTACATCCTTGCTTACATCGCAAGTTACTTACATCCCTCAGATACAACCCAAGTGACAACCATAGGTGTTAACTCTTGTTAAATCCCCGTTTTCGCATCTACTCAAGTTACACATAGTTCTGCTCAGTTACACCCCTACTTATCCCCCAGGTACGCGAGCACCATCTGCAATATACCTCCCAGGACCCTACTCTTGTTAGACCTTCATTTACAGCCCCACTAAATAAGTTTCTCACTACTCACCACGGTGTAAAGTAGACCATGACAACACACGAGGTACACATTTTAAAGGCATGGCTCACGTGTGATCGAGTATCGACCCGTGAACAAGACGATATTAGATCTCCTACAAAATGAACTTAACCAGACGACCCGGGCAATGGAATTCCTCCCCACTTCTCAAGTTTTCAAGGTTAAAAATGTTACACCAGTATTGACGTAACGGGTCGTAACGTAACGTGTTAAAAATGTTACACCAGTATTGACGTAACGGGTCGTAACGTAACGTGTTGTGAGTGATCTGATGTCAAGTACGCAGCTATTCACCAAATAATTTATTGACGTCTGAACTTGTTTTTTAAGTCGTATCTTCATGTCAGGCCAACTTTACGCAAAGTTGCACAAATCTCTTATGTAAAGTTCTCTGACTAAAAGAAACTCTTTATGTAAAGTTCTCTGACTAAAAGAATCTCTTATGTAAAGTTCTCTGACTAAAAGAATCTCTTATGTAAAGTTCTCTGACTAAAAGAAACTCTTTATGTAAAGTTCTCTGACTAAAAGAAACTCTTTATGTAAAGTTCTCTGACTAAAAGAAACTCTTATGTAAAGTTCCCTGACTAAAAGAATCTCTTATCTTAAGTTCTCTGACTAAAAGAATCTCTTATGTAAAGCTCTGTGCCAAAAAGAATCTCTTTATGTAAAGTTCTCTAACTAAAAGAATCTCTTATGTAAAGTTCTCTGACTAAAAGAATCTCTTATGTAAAGCTCTGTCTCTCTGACTAAACAGAAGTCTCTTCCTTAAATTTCAATCTGTATATGTTTATATGTAAGCGGCAATCGAACAATCGATAACGTCCAGATTTTACTAGGTCAGTTGTACTACTGTCCTATATTGTTCCTGGAAAATTTGGTCATAATCTCCATGTCCTAAAAGCTACTTCAAAAATGTAACATGTCGCGGGTTTTAAGTTTTTTAAAAAAAATACAAATATACAGATTATTTTCATGTAACTTTTCTTCATTTGACGTTTCGGTGAACTTTTGTTTTGGATGTACCATTATAAATAAAACTGCTTTACAAATAAGTCATTGACAATTAGTAACAAAATATTACTGGCGCAATCATTCTTTAAATAGGCGTTCAATATGAGGGCGTGATGTCTGGAAATTAAGAATTAATTAAATATATATATTTTATGAAATAGAAAAGTTTCATGTTCAACAAACATTTTTTTTATTAAATCTGGTTAAGGTCAAAATCTAGACATAAAATTATTGTGCAACATTTTATTTTAATTGTTAAATAAAAGGTTAATGTATTAAGGACTGAAAGCTTTTTTTAATTTAATTTTTTTTCAAATATTTTTATTATAAACTGTGCATTAAAGATATACCCACAATGATGAAAACTACCGCGCCCGCCATCAATACCTTAGTTCAGTCATAAACTTTTACTTGAACGATCTCCTGAGTGTAGCCTATCCAGGAATCTATTTTATCTTAAACCATGAACAAGCAAACCTTTTGAATTATGTTTTAAAGCTATCAGTTTATTTCACTTAAAATAATAGTTTCTAAAAGGGGCCAGGTTTTAAGTGAAAAAGAAAAGGCTCAAACTCAGTGTTAACAATAGTTATAAATTTGCCCTTTAAATTGGAGAGCATACTGTTTTAATTTATCCTTAAACGAAAGGAATTGTGTTTTTTTTTGTTTTTTGTTTTTTTTTGTTTTTTTTTAAATTTTTTTTATAGTTAAAACAGTAGAAAATCTGGATATATTGGCTAGTTTGAGAAGCATCCTATAAAATAAAAGGTTAGTTTCTGTCCTTTCTGTCCCGTCATCTATAGCGATTGGTCCCTCAAACACATATGACTCCTAAAACCAATCACTAGCGGAGAAAAATTTACATATTACGCGGAGGTTCAAAGTTTTAAGTGTTGTTTGTTTTTTGTTGCTGTTATTGTTGTTGTTGTTTAGTTGTTGTTATTGTTGTTGTTTTGTTGTTGCTTTGTTGTTTTTGCTGTTGTTGTTTTGATGTTGTTGTTGTTTTTGTTTTGTTGTTGTTGTTTTGTTTTTGTTGCTGTTGTTGTTGTTTTTGTTGTTGTTGCTGTTGTTGTTGTGTTGTTTTTTTTGTGTTTTTTTTTGCTGTTTTTGTTGTTGTTGTCCACATCACTTGCCCTGCGACGACAATGTCCTGCAGACGCTTCAGCATAACAACTACCAAAACAAAGCGTCCATGAACTTCACAGGTCACCCTACACTTATTCCCGTCCTTGGGCGGGCTTTGTTACTAGTAAATTATATTTTTGTAATCTTACATTTTTTTCAATAGTATTTGCATTTCTTTCTAGCTTAACACTTTGATACAAGTCTTGAGCTAAATACATGTGTGCTTTTAAAACATTCTTATCTTATCTGTGACAGACGCTGCTTCTATATAGAAGATTATTGCGTCCATTACTGGTGAATATTAAAGGATAGAAGAACAAAGACCAAAGTAGAAATACTAAATAAGGCATTAAATTGAATCTTGGGAATAGAACGCAACATAAATATAATACTAATACAATACTCATATAGATTATGATATAGGGAGGAAAAAAAACTTCTCTTGTTCTATTCACAAGAACAAACACTTACAAACACTCACAAACTCTTAGACACACTTACAAACACATGCAAACACATACAAACACTCACAAACTCTTAGACACACTTACAAACACATGCAAACACATACAAACACTCACAAACTCTTAGACACACTTACAAACACATTCAAACACATACAAACACTCACAAACTCTTAGACACACATTCAAACACATACAAACACATACAAACACTCACAAACTCTTCGACACACTTACAAACACATACAAACACATACAAAAACTCACAAATTCTCTTTCTTCCCGTTTGGCATTGAGGCCTAAAAAAACAAGAAAAGCAAAATCCCATCAACATGCGAAACTCTTTTTTTTTATTTTAAAAAGCAAGATTAGACATAAAACATGGATAATCGAAGGACGAAATAATCTTCCTTATGTATAATATCAGATAGATAAAATATGGCACCACTGTGGTGAGATTTTAATTACTTTTGTTTCCAATACACTTTTTCTACATTTGTTACCACCTAATTGGATTTAAACTAAACAGTATGACATCCAGAAGAAAAACCAACTTGGCAGCAGTCCGGCCAATTAGATTTAGTGAATGGGCTGCACACGGGACGTACACAACTTGTGGTTTGTTGCCAAAAGCTGCTTCTTTTTTAAATCCTTTATATTAACTCGTGGTGTCTGCGGCGGACCTTGCTTGTTAAATCCTTTATATTAACTCGTGGTGTCTGCGGCGGACCTTGCTTGCTTGCTTGCTTGCTTGCTTGTCGCCAAAACTTTTGATCGATTTTTAACCCACTTGCTCGCAAGATAGCGAGCTCAAATTTTGCAAGCAGTTTCGTACCGATGATAAAAACAATGTATCAAAATTTCAGATCGATCGCATGTACCGTAATTAAATTATTGATTTTTTAGATTATTTTTTTTATTCCTATGTATCATGCTATTTTTTGAGATAGAGCGTCGCGGTGCGTATTATATTGAACAACCTTTCTGTCGCGCAATAAGGTGCGTATTTTATTGACAGCTCTTTTTATAAACATATTCCTGATCGGTGCGTATTATATTAAACATGTTTTACGACACAACTTCAATTTTGTATTTCTGGATGGTCTGGCGCTGCGTATTATAATGAACATTCTTTTAATTACTTCTCGTACATAAAGGATTTATAGTCAAAAACTTGGTTTTTTACGGGTTTTTCTTATTAAATCCTTTATATTAACTCGTGGTGTCTGCGGCGGACCTTGCTTGCTTGCTTGCTTGCTTGTTGCCAAAACTTTTGATCGATTTTTAACCCACTTGCTCGCAAGATAGCGAGCTGAAATTTTGCAGGCAGTTTCGTACCGATGATAAAAACAATGTATCAAAATTTCAGATCGATCGCATGTACCGTAATTAAATTATTGATTTTTTAGATTATTTTATTTATTCCTATGTATCATGCTATTTTTTGAGATAGAGCGTCGCGGTGCGTATTATATTGAACAACCTTTCTGTCGCGCAACAAGGTGCGTATTTTATTGACAGCTCTTTTTATAAACATATTTCTGGTCGGTGCGCATTATATTAAACATGTTTTACGACTCAACTGCAATTTTGTATTTCTGGATGGTCTGGCGCTGCGTATTATAATGAACATTCTTTTAGTTACTTCTCGTACATAAAGGATTTATAGTCAAAAACTTGGTTTTTTACGGGTTGTTTTTTTTTCCCCTTATTTGGCAGCATTCCATTAAAATGCCCAAACATTTTAGCCGCGCGATCATCTCTAATGTTGTCTCAACATTTGCCATCGACGAATCATGATGGTAGTTTAAAGGCGAGACGAGGCCTGAAGACGGACGGTTTTGGAGAGCTGCTCGTTTACGTGTCCGCAGCCCATGATGAAATCCAAACTGGCATCGGTGCTCATGTTGAACGTGTTGCTGTCAAACTTGAATAAAGAAATAACTTTCCCTTTGTCAATGTAAATGTCTAACCTCTCCGACACATCTTGTCTCTGTTGTTGATTATTTCCGTTTTTTTCCTGAATCACTTCCTTGAGCTCCCTGTGTCTTACTTCTTGCTATCAAATAACTGGGATATAAACACAGGACATGCGGGAGTATTGTGTGTGTGTGTGTCTTAAACTATTCTTCCCCTCACCACCCACACTTTTTTTAAAGTACGACTTGTGACTCCATTACATTATAATTTGATAAGTACGTATTATCATATAAGCCGTATAAGTAGAGCTCTATCGTCAAGGGTTGATAAGTATGTAAGGTACTCGGCATATTTTCATTGTGCTACTTCCCTCTGGTGCCATAAACAACGTATATATTGCTGGTGCCATATTGGTGTTGAGGTGGCTATTTTACTGTTTATATGAATTGACTGTTGTATCCAAAAAAATATATTGAATAGGGAAAGGTTAACCCTGTTTCGTTGCGTCTTTTACATGCTTAGCCATAACCTATTCATTAAAATAACTGTTGTCTTTTTTTCCAATTAGACTATTTGTTGCGATCCCACCTGGCTTTATCATTTATTTGCTGTAGTATTCCGTGAATTAAGTTATCCGTGAATTAAGTTATCCGTGATGGTATCCTAAATGACTATCATGATTATGTTGGTTATTTCAGTATTATGATGTGTTAATTGTAGGGCCACCTGATTGTGATTCTATATAATACTATATATCCTGATATTGTTTAATCTTCATTGCATACAGCCACAGCGAGATTCTCGTGGAACGAGATCGATGACCCGAATATGTCATTCCATCAACAAACACGTACTTTTTTTAGTGTCGATATATTCATACGCGCAATATAATAAATCCAACGCTGAGGGTACGATCGAGCATCTGTTCACCGAATGCCCCACTTTTGTCGGGGACTTGGACAGCTCAGTTACAACTGTGGAAAATTAATTTTCGTCGATGCCCGCTTGATGAGTGAGGCTTGCCAGTGAAACAATTAGTTGGGTCCTAAGAGTGTGAACTCGACCCCGAAAGAGAATGTCATATTTTGAATAAATCCACGTTTTTATTCGCTATATTGTCCCCAAATATTTTATATTACAGTAAAGTTGTCTAAAGTGATTAGTTTGATATCAATGAGATAATTGACACATAGAACTATTTAAACACTTTTTTACTGTTAAAATTTGAGCAATAAAATATGTATAGGCTTTAAAACTTCAAATACACCGGTAACTGAACTCCTAAAAGTGTATAAGTGCATTTTTGACCGATCTAAAATGTATTTATTAAAATGTATTTCTCTGAAGCTCTCTCTGTGTGGAACTTCATTTGCCAGGAATTTAACTTGTGTTGATATTTTTATGTTTAGAAATATCTTCTTTTTTTTTGGAATTTCAAAAGTCTAGAACTGTAACGTCTGCTTATTAGTGGGCTTAACAAGGTCTATATTAACTTTTGCTCAATAATTCCAGGAGGCACTGGTTCAACATGACAACTTTTAATTCAAACTTTATGTACAGTAATTTACATCATGAATATGATACGTCCTCAAATAGAAGTATATCAGTCCGCCATCCCCTTTCTCCCTCACGTGACTTCCTTTCTTCCTCTTGTCATGTGACCACAACCAACTAACCTCTGACCTCTCTGTCATGTGACAAGAACTTCACTTTTATGTACAATGTACCCTGGTTTAAAATCAAAGTAATCTTGTCTGTGTAATTATTTTGAAAAAGACACTTTGCAATACATCGACTAAACGGCCTGAGACATGAGTGTCTTGTCAAGTTGTCAAGGTGTGATTTATTCCCAGTTTGTTTTATCCTTTTTTTAAAAATTATTTATCTTGTGCCTCCATTTAAAAAAAAAGATTCGTCTATTAGCAGCAATAACTGGGACATTCTTTAAATAGTTCGCCATTTACATTTCCAAACTCAAGTGAATGTTAAATTTACAACATATTAAACGCAAATCGGATTCTATCGCCTCGAAATTAGACTCCCTGATGTAGACAGGTTTTCGAAATTGTTCGTGAACAATCAGAAGGTATCGATTGGAAAAGTCGAGAACTTGTCCCACTGCGGTTATCTCCCTTAAAATCTTTGATCAGAGACCGGACCGTTTGTGTTGACTTGGATGATGCCCCTTACTGGTAGGTCAAGGACGTTACGGGACAATAGGGTCTAGGTGGTAGGTCAAGGACGTTACGGAACAAGAGGGTCTAGGTCATACTAACTTCTTACTACCTGGGAGTGTTAGAGGCTGAGTTATTATTTGTATATCACAGGTGACTGTTTATTGTTTGGATTTATTTGTTGCCATGGAGACTATTACATTACACTACATTACATTATATTACATTGCATTACATTACATTAGATAACATTACATAGTATTACATTACATTAGATTACATTACATTAGTATTAGGCACTTTAAATCACAAGCATTGTATTACAGACTGCATAACTCAGATATTATTTTACACATATTATATTATACATATTTATTACACAGATTATCATGCACACATTATATTTTACAAATGCTACACTAATTATAATGCACACAATATGTAACACGACAAATACACACATTATAACACAAATTATACTAAACCTATTTATTACACTTGTTTTTTTAACAATAATAGTAATTTGATAATTTATATAGCGCAGTATCACAGCAAGAAACTGGGCTCACAGCGCTTAACATAAAAATAGTAACACACATAATTATTAATTCTTTCAATGTTACACATTCAAATCCTAAGTTAACTAAATACAACATATCGGTGCATATCAATTTACATAATTCACGTCATCTGTATGGTTGTAATAATGTAATGCTGTTTCTAATTTTAGAAAGCAGCGCACCAAATTACTGGGGAAAAAACACACACTTTTCTAACGTTCCGCATAAAATTGTCCAATAAGATAATAACTGAATCAAATAAAAATAAATGAAAGTTCTGTATTATGTTATTGTTTAATCTGATGTGTATTTATTTTGAAAACTTCCGCCATTTTTGACGTACACTAGTCAATATACATAATTCCCGTTGTCTGTATGTATGGATGGATGGATGTAATTTATTATATGACGTCATTGTTTGATCTTATATTTAATACAAGGTGTGCATCAAAAGGTGTGCAAATTAAAGATGCGCTGTAAAAAATTATTATATCATTGTTTTAGCTCATATTTTAATTTTGGAAAAGGGAACAATGTTAAAAGAGGATTTCATGAGGTTAATTATAAAATAAAAAAACATCCCCTATTATAAAATACTTTATGTACATTTAAGGTAGTTTAATATTTCGTATTTATGAAACAAGGACAAGTTAGTTGGGCTTTTGAAAAAGGTCGGCGCCGTAGGCGAACTAAAAAAGTGCATTTTTCTAAATAAATAGATTTCAGCTGAAAACTTCCGTCATTTTTGACGGGTAATACACTAGTAAGCAATATAATACACCCCTTTGCAGTCTTAAAATGTAACCTAATTCCCTGATTTAGAGTCAAGTAAATAAAAAATTTTTTATCTGTTCGTGTGTTTAAATCACATACATCCAGATGGAGTTATCCTCCTTCATTTTCTCATTGACTGTCCCAGCTTATCATTTGCTTTGAACATTTTATTACTTTCATAACAACATCCGCAAAGGATTTGGGCATAAATTAACCCGCAGATGATGGTAATGCACGATAATGATCAGTTTCCTACACCATTACAGAGTCACGCCACAGACTAACGGTGGTCACCTCCAATAAACACGATCTCATCATACAAATATGTTTCAAAGTCCCCTACGTTTAGAAGGAACGCTCTTTATTTGTTTAAAAATCACCCCTCAGCCTTTTATCAACTATAATCTTATCAATACACCTATACCATTTTTACTCTCGATCCCCATGCCACTCTGTCGTTCTTTCAGTTACCTTTATTATCTTCCCCTTCCCTCCGGACTCTTTCCTTTTCTTCCTGTTGACACTTTCCTATTCTCGTCTGATTTCTCTTTTCTTCTAAACATTCCCCACTCCTCGCATTTCCCAACATTTTCCACAGAAACGTATCTTTGAGTTACTGTAACCGTTTTTCTTGTCCGCACGGTTCCATGAAACTCCTCAACACACATCGTTTCCTTGGCAAAGTTCTATGAATTTTTCAAAATCCATTCAGGTTTTTTCAAACTCAATTCCAGTATAGCTCTTCTATTCCCGTTGTTAACAAAAACTGTTACATCATTATGGCCATGAAAAATCTCATGTGTATTTTTTCTTCTTCAGATGATTGGACCGATACATAATTAATGTCCTGGTATAAGATCTCCAGAGACCCTGGTTAGTTCCCCACAGCGACTAGAGGGCCAGTGAGTAGAGGGCCAGTGAGTGAGTAGAGTGTTACAGTAAGTAGAGGGCCAGTGATTAGAGTGTTACAGTGAATAGAGGGCCAGTGAGTAGAGGGCTAGTGAATAAAGGGCCAGTGAGTAGAGGGCCAGTGAGTAGTGCCAGTGAGTAGAGGGCCAGTGAGTAGAGGGCCAGTGAATAAAGGGCCAGTGAGTAGAGGGCCAGTGAGTAGAGTGCCAGTGAGTAGAGGGCCAGTGAGTAGAGGGCCAGTGAGTAGAGGGCCAGTGAGTAGAGGGCCAGTGAGTAGAGGGCCAGTGAGTAGAGGGCCAGTGAGTAGAGGGCCAGTGAGTAGAGGGCCAGTGAGTAGAGGCCAGTGATTAGAGGGCCAGTGAGTAGAGGGCCAGTGAGTAGAGGGCCAGTGAGTAGAGGGCCAGTGAGTAGAGGGCCAGTGAGTAGAGGGTACCAGTGGTGATAATATTAAAAAAACGTCACGGGAGTGAGAGAAGTGTGGAGGTAAATTACATTGGATTGTTGAAGATGGAGGCGTGAAATTCTGGATGTCGAGTGTGGTCGGGGTCGCATGTGGTGAAGTGAAATAACGGCTTAGTGGAAGCGGGGAGAAATGGGAGTTGGTCGTGGAGGAGTGGCAAGCAAAGAGGAGTCGGAGATGATAATCTTATTTTGGAGGTAGGGTGGTGTTGAATTGGGGAAGATTGTGAAACTAAGGAACAGATCAGTGAAGAGGAGGGGCCTGATATAATATTTTTTTCTCCTATATAAAAATTTTAAGAAATTTAAAAACACTACTGTTTTTCTAAACCTCAACTCCATACATAAGCTTGATTACCAAAATAAATATCAAAACTGAATTACATTTACAATCTATGATTATATTTGATGTTAGTTTGAAATGCTGTTTACGCTTCATTGAAATTTTAATGGACAACCTTCCTCTTATCATAAAGTGCTGAGATATAGTTCACACATTTAATATGACTCGTGAAATATATTTCTTTTTATTAAAATGTAATGGATAATAGAGAAATCGAAAACGATTTACCGGCTCGTAATTTATCCCCTTTAATCGACTATTTAGCTAGTGTATGGAGAAAAATTAATAAATATTTATTGATCGGTTATACCTTTTCAAATATCCGGCTCCAAAACTTACTAGTATTTTTAACTACTTAAAGGGGAAATAAAACGTTAGGCCTACAAACAATTTCCCAACTAGAATTGTGATACAATGCGTGCTAGAAGGCAGAGGATCTCAAACGTTCATTGTGATACAAGGCGTGCTAGAGGGCAGAGGATCTCAAACGTTCATTGTGATACAAGGCATGCTAGAGGGCAGAGGATCCTATGGAAAGGGGGGGGTAGGACGACCAATTTAATACACGTACGTGTGCCGTTTTAAAATCAGAAAGTCTTGACTAAACATCCAGCCATCTGCGGTCCAGAAGCATCAATAAGTTCCTACAATAAATTGTAAAAATGACATCAGCGTGAAGCCGTATGTGTTATAAGAGCCAATACCCACTTTTGAATGTAATGTTGCAATCCCATTCAGTGAGGCTATATGTTATATCGGATATGTGTGAACACTTGAAACATGTAAACAATAATATCAACGCGACACACTACATGTTAAGATTTTAAAAAATCGTATCTTTATCAATGTTTTAATTGCTGAAAGGTGAGTCCGTAAACCAATAGTATATCGAGTTACATTATTTAACACGTATTCTCTCTGATCCTAAGACACGCAATCAAACGTTTGGCGAAAGGTCTTTCTCTTTTTGTGCCCCCAAACAAAGGAGATTCTCTACCATTGCACATTTGCAGTATTCCTAATACTAAGGCTTTCAATACTGCAGTAAAAACATATATTTTCAAAATTTACTTTCAAATTAATTAAACAGCAATCAAACATTCCTCTAATAATCAATTGATAACCGTGACTTATCTGCACAACCTTGTTTGTTTTGTTTTTTTGTTTTTTTTAAATATTTTTTTAAAAGATATAATTTTTTAATTATTTTTAAAAAAATTTTTTTAAAGGGATATAAATCTATTGAATTGAATGAATTTATAAAAAAAACAGTGTGTTCCTATTTTTATGTGAAGCACTGTGACCTCAGCTGATTGCTGGAGTATTGCGCTATATAAAAGTTTATCAAATTATTATCATTATTATTACAAATTGATTATCACGCTTGATAAAAGAATTAAATTATCAATTAAGAGGATTTTTTTTTACATTGTATAGATCTACATCAAGGGACCGGAGATTTAAAAAAAGAAAGAAAACAAACTAATTTCAAATATTAAAATTCCGTTTTTCAAACGAAAAAAAATGTTAACATTTTGTTTACCAAATAAATATAAATTACACAGTAAATGCTTAGGGTGAGCCCACTGTCAGGACTCCAGCAATATGAATGTGAACGAAAATATGTTTACGTCAATGAAAAGCTCGTTTGTTCATTTGAACCAGAACTTGACCACTCGAAGTTGTAACCGGTTTGTTCATTTGAACCAGAACTTGACCACTCGAAGTTGTAACCGGTTTGTTCATTTGAACCAGAACTTGACCACTCGAAGTTGTAACCGGTTTGTTCATTTGAACCAGAACTTGACCACTCGAAGGTCCAGCCGGTCAGTATAATAAAACTAAGACGCGATCCCCATAATAAACAGCCGGCCTGAACAAAGTCATGTACAGGTGAAAAGCCGGCCTGAACAAAGTCATGTACAGGTGAACAGCCGGCCTGAACAAAGTCATGTACAGGTGAACAGCCGGCCTGAACAAAGTCATGTACAGGTGAACAGCCGGCCTGAACAATGTCATGTACAGGTGAACAGCCGGCCTGAACAATATCATGTAAATGTGAACAGCCGGCCTGAACAAAGACATGTACATGTGAACAGCCGGCCTGAACAATGTCATGTACAGGTGAACAGCCGGCTGAACAATGTCATGTACAGGTGAACAGCCGGCCTGAACAATGTCATGTAAATGTGAACAGCCGGCCTGAACAAAGTCATGTACATGTGAACAGCCGGCCTGAACAATGTCATGTACAGGTGAACAGCCGGCTGAACAAAGTCATGTACAGGTGAACAGCCGGCCTGAACAAAGTCATGTACAGGTGAGCAGCCGGCCTGAACAAAGTCATGTACAGGTGAACAGCCGGCCTGAACAAAGTCATGTAAGGTGAACAGCCGGCCTGAACAAAGTCATGTACAGGTGAACAGCCGGCCTGAACAAAGTCATGTACAGGTGAACAGCCGGCCTGAACAAAGTCATGTACAGGTGAACAGCCGGCCTGAACAAAGTCATGTACAGGTGAACAGCCGACCTGAACAATGTCATGTACAGGTGAACAGCCGGCCTGAACAAAGTCATGTACAGGTGAACAGCCGGCCTGAACAAAGTCATGTAAGGTGAACAGCCGGCCTGAACAAAGTCATGTACAGGTGAACAGCCGGCCTGAACAAAGTCATGTACAGGTGAACAGCCGGCCTGAACAAAGTCATGTACAGGTGAAATCCCGGCCTGAACAAAGTCATGTAAGGTGAACAGCCGGCCTGAACAAAGTCATGTACAGGTGAACAGCCGGCCTGAACAAAGTCATGTACAGGTGAACAGCCGGCCTGAACAAAGTCATGTACAGGTGAACAGCCGACCTGAACAAAGTCATGTACAGGTGAACAGCCGGCCTGAACAAAGTCATGTACAGGTGAACAGCCGGCCTGAACAGTCATGTACAGGTGAACAGCCGGCCTGAACAATGTCATGTACAGGTGAACAGCCGGCCTGAACAAAGTCATGTACAGGTGAACAGCCGGCCTGAACAAAGTCATGTAAGGTGAACAGCCGGCCTGAACAAAGTCATGTACAGGTGAACAGCCGGCCTGAACAAAGTCATGTACAGGTGAACAGCCGGCCTGAACAAAGTCATGTACAGGTGAACAGCCGACCTGAACAATGTCATGTACAGGTGAACAGCCGACCTGAACAAAGTCATGTACAGGTGAACAGCCGGCCTGAACAAAGTCATGTACAGGTGAACAGCCGGCCTGAACAAAGTCATGTGCATGTGAACAGCCGGCCTGAACAATGTCATGTACAGGTGAACAGCCGGCCTTAACAAAGTCATGTACAGGTGAACAGCCGGCCTGAACAAAGTCATGTACAAGTAAACAGCCGGCCTGAACAAAAACATGTACAGGTGAACAGCCGACCTGAACAAAGTCATGTAAGGTGAACAGCCGGCCTGAACAAAGTCATGTAAGGTGAACAGCCGGCCTGAACAAAGTCATGTACAGGTGAACAGCCAGCCTGAACAAAGTCATGTACATGTGAACAGCCGGCCTGAACAAAGTCATGTACAGGTGAACAGCCGGCCTGAACAATGTCATGTACAGGTGAACAGCCGGCCTGAACTATGTCATGAACATGTGAACAGCCGGCCTGAACAAAGTCATGTACAGGTGAACAGCCGGCCTGAACAAAGTCATGTACAGGTGAACAGCCGGCCTGAACAAACTCATGTACAGGTGAACAGCCGGCCTAAAAAAAGTCATGTACAGGTGAACAGCGGCCTGAACAAAGTCATGTACAGGTGAACAGCCGGCTAAAACAAAGTCATGTAAGGTGAACAGCCGGCCTGAACAAAGTCATGTACAGGTGAACAGCGGCCTGAACAAAGTCATGTACAGGTGAACAGCCGGCTAAAACAAAGTCATGTAAGGTGAACAGCCGGCCTGAACAAAGTCATGTACAGGTGAACAGCCGGCCTGAACAAAGTCATGTACAGGTGAACAGCCGGCCTGAACAAAGTCATGTGCAGGTGAACAGCCGACCTGAACAAAGTCATGTACAGGTGAACAGCCGGCCTGAACAAAGTCATGTACAGGTGAACAGCCGGCCTGAACAAAGTCATGTACAGGTGAACAGCCGGCCTGAACAAAGTCATGTACAGGTGAACAGCCGGCCTGGACAATGTCATGTACAGGTGAACAGCCGGCCTGAACAAAGTCATGTACAGGTGAACAGCCGGCCTGAACAAAGTCATGTACAGGTGAACAGCCGGCCTGAACAAAGTCATGTACAGGTGAACAGCCGGCCTGAACAAAGTCATGTACAGGTGAACAGCCGACCTGAACAAAGTCATGTTCAGGTGAACAGCCGACCTGAACAAAGTCATGTAAGGTGAACAGCCGGCCTGAACAAAGTCATGTACAGGTGAACAGCCGGCCTGAACAAAGTCATGTACAGGTGAACAGCCGACCTGAACAAAGTCATGTACAGGTGAACAGCCGGCCTGAACAAAGTCATGTACAGGTGAACAGCCGGCCTGAACAAAGTCATGTACAGGTGAACAGCCGGCCTGAACAAAGTCATGTACAGGTGAACAGCCGGCCTGAACAAAGTCATGTACAGGTTAACAGCCGGCCTGAACAAAGTCATGTACAGGTGAACAGCCGGCCTGAACAAAGTCATGTACAGGTGAACAGCCGGCCTGAACAAAGTCATGTACATGTGAACAGCCGGCCTGAACAATGTCATGTACAGGTGAACAGCCGGCCTGAACAAAGTCATGTACAGGTGAACAGCCGGCCTGAACAAAGTCATGTACAGGTGAACAGCCGACCTGAACAAAGTCATGTTCAGGTGAACAGCCGACCTGAACAAAGTCATGTAAGGTGAACAGCCGGCCTGAACAAAGTCATGTAAGTTGAACAGCCGGCCTGAACAAAGTCATGTACAGGTGAACAGCCGGCCTGAACAAAGTCATGTACAGGTGAACAGCCGGCCTGAACAAAGTCATGTAAAGGTGAACAGCCGGCCTGAACAATGTCATGTACAGGTGAACAGCCGGCCTGAACAATGTCATGTACAGGTGAACAGCCGGCCTGAACAATGTCATGTACAGGTGAACAGCCGGCCTGAACAATGTCATGTACAGGTGAACAGCCGGCCTGAACAAAGTCATGTACAGGTGAACAGCCAGCCTGAACAAAGTCATGTACATGTGAACAGCCGGCCTGAACAATGTCATGTACAGGTGAACAGCCGGCCTGAACAAAGTCATGTACAGGTGAACAGCCGGCCTGAACAAAGTTATGTACAGGTGAACAGCCGACCTGAACAAAGTCATGTACAGGAAAACAGCCGGCCTGAACAAAGTCATGTAAGGTGAACAGCCGGCCTGAACAAAGTCATGTACAGGTGAACAGCCGGCCTGAACAAAGTCATGTACAGGTGAACAGCCGGCCTGAACAATGTCATGTACAGGTGAACAGCCGGCCTGAACAAAATCATGTACAGGTGAACAGCCGGCCTGAACAAAGTCATGTACAGGTGAACAGCCGGCCTGAACAAAGTCATGTACATGTGAACAGCCGACCTGACCAATGTCATGTACAGGTGAACAGCCAGCCTGAACAAAGTCATGTACAGGTAAACCGCCGGCCTGAACAAAGTCATGTACAGGTGAACAGCCGACCTGAACAAAGTCATGTAAGGTGAACAGCCGGCCTGAACAAAGTCATGTAAGGTGAACAGCCGGCCTGAACAAAGTCATGTAAGGTGAACAGCCGGCCTGAACAAAGTCATGTAAGGTGAACAGCCGGCCTGAACAAAGTCATGTACAGGTGAACAGCCGGCCTGAACAAAGTCATGTACAGGTGAACAGCCGGTCTGAACAAAGTCATGTACAGGTGAACAGCCGCCCTGAACAAAGTCATGTACATGTAAACAGCCGGCCTGAACAATGTCATGTACAGGTGAACAGCCGGCCTGAACAAAGTCATGTACAGGTGAACAGCCGGCCTGAACAAAGTCATGTACAGGTGAACAGCCGGCCTGAACAAAGTCATGTACAGGTGAACAGCCGGTCTGAACAAAGTCATGTACAGGTGAACAGCCGCCCTGAACAAAGTCATGTACATGTAAACAGCCGGCCTGAACAAAGTCATGTAAGGTGAACAGCCGGCCTGAACAAAGTCATGTACAGGTGAACAGCCGGCCTGAACAAAGTCATGTACAGGTGAACAGCCGGCCTGAACAAAGTCATGTACAGGTGAACAGCTTGCCTGAACAAAGTCATGTACAGGTGAACAGCCGGCCTGAAAAATGTCATGTACAGGTGAACAGCCGGCCTGAACAATGTCATGTACAGGTGAACAGCCGGCCTGAACAATGTCATGTACAGGTGAACAGCCGGCCTGAACAATGTCATGTACATGTGAACAGCCGGCCTGAACAATGTCATGTACAGGTGAACAGCCGGCCTGAACAAAGTCATGTACAGGTGAACAGCCGGCCTGAACAATGTCATGTACAGGTGAACAGCCGGCCTGAACAAAGTCATGTACAGGTGAACAGCCGGCCTGAACAAAGTCATGTACATGTGAACAGCCGGCCTTAACAAAGTCATGTACAGGTGAACAGCCGGCCTGAACAAAGTCATGTACAGGTGAACAGCCGGCCTGAACAAAGTCATGTACAGGTGAACAGCCGGCCTGAACAAAGTCATGTACAGGTGAACAGCCGACCTGAACAAAGTCATGTACAGGTGAACAGTTGGCCTGAACAAAGTCATGTACAGGTGAACAGCCGGCCTGAACAAAGTCATGTACAGGTGAACAGCCGGCCTGAACAAAGTCATGTACAGGTGAACAGCCGGCCTGAACAAAGTCATGTACAGGTGAACAGCCGGCCTGAACAAAGTCATGTACAGGTGAACTCCCAGCCTATAGCGGTAACGAGTTACAGAATCTGACGGCTCCTTGGAACCCCGAATGATGCTGCCATTAGGCCACACGTACAGCGTGGTATGTTTGGCAGAGAAGGTTAGCGATGGGGGAGGGTGTCTGAGGGGCGCAGGGTAGGGGGGTGCTCAGAAATGACGTCAGTGGCGGTGTCAAGAAATGTCGGTTGCGCTTTGATCATTTCTGTTTTTCCCTGAGCATAGGGTTCTAAACTTTTAGGAGCTTACAGACACTTTTTGGTTTTCTTCAATGGTTCTTATGGGTGGTGGTTGAGGACATCATTGGCATATTTGCAAGGCTTTAAAAACAATATAATGCAACAACAAACACGTAAAAAAAACTCGAATGAGTATTTAAACGCAATATCCAACAAAGAATTTTCGTTCTTTTTTTATTCAAGGGAAATCATTCTGGATTACATTAAAAGTAATTTCAAATCAATAATTCTGAAAGTAAACAAAACAATTGCTATCTACAAATTGCTGCTAAAATATGTTTTCTCTATGACGTCATATCCCCTTACGCTACGTCACACCAAGAATCTATACTAATAAAAGGCAAAGCCCTGACTCACTCACTCACTCACTCATTCATCACTAATTCTCCAACTTCCCGTGTAGGTAGAAGCATGAAACTTTGGGAAGTTGTTAAATGGCCTCTCGCGACGAAAATTGGAGTAAAAGAATTTTAAAAACAACACTCATGGGGGCCGGGGGCCCAAAAACTTTTTTTCCCTTATATGGCCTATATAAAATTTGAATATCACTAATTCTCCTATTTCCCGAGTAGGCAGAAGCATGAAACTTTGGGAAGTTGTTGAGTACAATCCTGCGATGGTAACGGGAGAAAAATATTTAAATTACTTTCACTTTTTAATCACTTTCTTGGGGTCGGGGGCCCAAATGAAGTTCTTTCCTAATATGAGCTATATAAAAACTAAAAATCACTAATTCTCCTATTTCCCGTGTAGGTAGAAGCATGAAACTTGGGGTAGTTGTTAAAAGTACACTGCCACGATGGTAACAGGTAAAAACAATATTTAAATTATCACTTACTGGGGGCCGGGGGCCCCAAAAAAATTTTTTCCCTTCTATGGGCTATATAAACATTTGAAAATCACTAATTCTCCTATTTCCCGAGTAGGTAGAAGCATGAAACTTTGGGAAGTTGTTGAGTAAACTTCCGCGATGGTAACAGGTGAAAAAATATTCAAATTTTCACTTACTGGGTCCAGGGGCCCAAATGTAGTTTATTCCTAATATGAGCTATATAAAAACTGAAAATCACTAATTCTGCTATTGACTGTGTAGGAAGAAGCAGGAAACTTTAAGTAGTTGTTCAGTAACATTCTGTGATGGCCACAGGTTAAAAAAATATATAAATCATCACTTACTGGGGGCCAGAGGCCCAAATGTTGTTTTTTTTCTTATATAAAAAACTGACTCATCACTAATTCTTCAATTTCTCGTATTGGTAGCAACATGAAACTTTGGAGAGTTGTTAAGTACACTTCCGCAATGGTAACAGGCGAAAAAGAATTTTGAAATTCACACTCATGGGGGCGGGGCCCAGAAAAAAAGTTTTTCCCCTTATTTGGGCTATATAAAACTTAAAAATCCCTTATTCTCCTATTTCCCGAGAAGGTTGAAGCATGAAACTTTGGGTAGTTGTTGGATTACATTCCGCGATGGTAACAGGTGAAACAATTATATAAATTATCACATACTGGGGCCGGAGGTACAAATGTAGTTTTTTCCTTATATGAGCTATTTAAAAACTGAAAATCACTAATTCTCCTATTTCCCGTGTAGGTGGAAAGCATGAAACTTTGCGCAGTTGTTAAGTAACATTCCGCAATGGTAAAATGTAAAAATATTATATAAATTATCACTTACTGGGGACCGGGGGCCCAAATTTTTTTTCTAACATTAAAAACTGTCTCAACACTAAATTCTCCAACTTCCCGTGAAGGTAGAAGCTAAAACTTTGGTCCTTGTTTAGTACACTCTTATGACGATAATTGGCGAAAAAGAATTTAAAAAATTTTCACTCATGGGTTGCCGGAGGCCCAAAACCGTTTTTTTCACTCCGTATAGGGGCTATATAAAACTGAATGAACACTAATTCCTCATCTTCCAGGGTAGTTAGAAGCATGAAACTTTGGAAAGTTGTTGAGTAGCCTCCCGCGATGGTAAAAATCAAACCAAATATAAAATTATCATTCACCAGGGGGCCGGGGGCCCAAATGTAGTTTTTTTCTTATATAAGCTTTATAAATCAGACTCATCATTAAATATCTAACTTCTGGTGTAGGTAGGAGCATGAAACTTTGGGAAGTTGCTGAGTACCCTCCCGCAATGGTAGCAGACGAAAGAAAATAAATTATCAGCTCGATAGGATCACGGGAAGTGTGTCATTTTTTACTTTTCGTTTTTGTTTTTCTGCGGGACTACGACGGACAGACAGTCAAGACGGTGAAGTTTATATATGTATTATATCCATCATGATCCAGATTGAAATCAATTGGTGATTTGAATTTGTGTTACGTGGGTTCTCAACGCTTACTGAAATCCTAATTTACCGCAGCGAAGCGCCGGTATTTTGCTAGTATGTCAATATAATTCGCACCGCACAACATAAGCATTCACAAAGCGGGAAAACCCATTAAATATCATTCTAGATTTCATTAAAAGTAATTTCAAATCAACAATTCCTAATTGAAACAGGACAATTGCTTGCTATCTACAAATTGCTTCTAAAATGAAGGGAGTCGAAGGAAATGAGATTTTTTCAAAAATTCCTTCTCCAACATTGTTCTAAATATTATTAGCTATCGTTTGACGCTTGGTTCAACCGGATAGATGTTATGGTTGGCGAGAAATTTACAAAATACTGAAATTGTTTCGTTTTTTTTATTTTGCAGGAAATTTAGTAAACCTTTTCAAAAAATTTATTCGCCCGTGCATATCTTTGGGAGCTCCTTAACATATTTGCGAAGACTCTAACCCTTTATCTGGTATGGTTCAGGAGGAGTTGCATGATCAAACTCGAACAGACATCACTAAAATTTCAAATATAAAAACGCAATTTTCCCCATAAGGAAATTGCGTTAAAAAATCATGATAAGACAGCGTTTACTTTAATTTTAGACTCAAAACAGCTTCACAGACGAAATACCACCATATTTAGGGCATTATACGGAATATACATGTATTTAGAAGATAGCAACAAGAATATCGAGAAAAAAGTAAAGTACCCTTTTCAGACCATGATGACCTATGTAGCGCGTGAAGCAGCGCTCACAAGTTTCTTTAGCTACGATGTCCAGCCGCCTTTACTTTACCCCAACTGATGTCAGGTACCGATTCGAAGCTGGGTGGACCAAGGGATGACCTTTACTCACTGGAATGGGCCCCTGCCTTCACAGAGATTCGAACCCATGACTTTCGGTACGCCTGCTTAATACTGCACCCCAATGTCTAGGAATTCTTATAGAAATCTCAGCACACCAGATAGTCTCCCTTTTGTGAAGTAACGGGTGGGTTTGAGAAAGGAGCCGTCCATAAATGACTTCACGCGATTTTGGCCGATTTTACAACCCTCCCCCCTCGTCACACGTCCTCATAAAAACTTAGACCCCCGCTGTCAACAATAAATGACGTCACAAAACTTTGAGTCAGCCCCCCCATAAAAAGCCGTATTTTCTACCTGAAAATTAGCTTGTTTCAAATCTTTTTTTATCATGTAAGTACATGTACGTATTTAGTGTAAGGATATCGTAACACGATCGAAGCCATGTAAAACGTCATTAAATAAATTGTAAAGAATCAAATATTTGAGTTGGACTTTTATTTAAAGTTGTGCATTTGATGTGACGTCACATTTCTTAAACACCCCCCCCTCTCGTCACACATCCTCACAAAAATGTGATTTCACCGTTTTTTTTTAGGTGCGTGACCTCATTTATGGACGGTCCCAAACGGGAGGTGAGAGGGAACTTACAATTTGGATGACGTCTGACTGAACTCGTGTCCGAATTTCTCCCCGATTCCAGCTGAGGTATAACAGGAATCGATTTTACACATCAACAGCCCGTGCACGAATCTTTTTGTTTATAAACTGCAACGTTTTCTGTACAGCAGGGCCATGAAGTGACAAGATGTGTAAAAATTACCGAGGCGGTAAAAGTTTGAAAGTTCGAACTGACCTCGATGGGAAGATGCCAACAAGGAACTAGCACGAAATATCAAGTATTGTATCAGTTAAAACTTGATGTTTTGGTAGGAAAAAAAGTGAAATATCTTTATCAACTGATTTCCAGTAGGAAGATGAAATAATGTCACTACAGAAAAAACACAGTTATTTATCCGTTGATTGCGGAATGCGGATGGATAGATAGGTTTTGAATTCGACCAAATTGTGGATGTCAAGGTGAACGGTTGGGTGATCAGCAATGGATAAGACCATGGATAAGACCATGGATAAGACCATGGAAGGATGAAAACATAATCATAAAAATTAATTAATTAAGAGATGGAAATGATGAACATGAATCTAAAATGAAAGATAGATGACTCGGGTGACCAGGGCTGAAAAGCTGGACAGCTGGACTAGGGCCAAAGATAAATGACCGACGATTGAGAGCTTGATCCAATATTCCTCTGGTCACTGTGTCAACATTGGGATTAGACAGGGTGGGGGGGGGGAGGAGCACTGCCAATTACTGTAACGTGAAACACCAGCTTTTTGAGCGGTTTGCAATCATGTTATTGCTACTATACTGGGCATGATGACTGATATATTGATCATGTTATTGTTACTATACTGGGCATGCAGACTGATATATAGGCCTTGTCATAATATGGCAGAAATCTATTAATGGAAAATTCGGGGATATATTTACATTCTTTAAGGAAAAATTTCATAAAAATATAATAAAAGATAGGAGTCAATACGTAAATGCAGGTATATTGAGAAGGATGTATCTTATCAGCTATTTGCTGATTCTTCGTTCATTTAAGACAGCTTATTGGACCTGAAAAAGGAAAAACAGTTTCGTCCTAGTTTACTGTGCTAACAATTTTGATAACATATTGATTCGACTGTACTCATGCTTCAAAACATTATTCCGCTAAAACGTATTCTAAAAATAGAACATTACTCATTGATTTATGACATTTTCCGGTTTTAGAAATGAAAAGCCCCATTGATGTTATTGCTACTATACTGGTCATACACTGGCATATCAATTAATTTGATCTGTTTTGTCCAAGCCTGAACAAATATGATTTTCTCCGCTAGCTGCAATTAATTACGTAACACTTGCTTTTTGTTGTTGTTTTTAAATCCTTTATATTAGCTCGCGGTGTCTGCCCTGATTGTTTTTCGCAAGAACTTAGGATCGATTTTTTAACCCACTTCCCAGTATGTTAGCGTGCTGAAATTTTGCAGGTAGACTCGTGGTGACGATAAAAATGATCTATAGAGATTTCACATCGATCGAATGAACTGCAATTAAATTAATGAATTTTTAGATTAGCTCTATTTATCTCTATGTAAAAAGTAAATTTTTGTGCTAGAATGTCGCATTATATTGAACAACATTTTTAATACTCTCCTATCTCGCGGTGCGTATCATATTGACGATACTTTTTACAAATATATTCCTGATCTGTAAATTTTTATGCTAGTCTGTCTCCGGTGCGCATTATATTAAACATGTTTTTATAACCCCTTTCCCATGATCAAATCGAGCTGAAATATAGCAGGAAGACTGTAGTAGTTTTTTTAACGCAATTTCCCGCGTTTTTATATTTGAAATGTCCGTCCTGTCTGTTCGAGTTTTGAAAAGCAACTCCTCCTGAACCATACCAGATAGAGGGTTCGGGACTTTTGCAAATATGTTAAGGAGATCCCAGGGGTGTGCACGGGCCAAAAAAAACCGAAAAGGTTTACTGGATTTCCTGGAGAACAAAATAATAAAAAAAATATCAGTATTTTGTAAATTTCTCGCCAACCATAACAGCTATCGGGTTGAAACAAACGCAAAACGATAGCTAATAATATTTAGAACAATGTTGGTGAAGGAATCTTTCAAAAATCTCTTTTCGTTCGACTCCCATAAATTTGTAGATTAGATAGCAATTGTTTTGTTTACTTTCAGAATTATTGATTTGAAATGACTTTTAATGTATTCTGGAATAAAAAAGTTGGAAATTCTTTGTTGGAAATTGCGTTTAAATACTTATTCGAGTTTTTAGTACTTGTTTTACTATAAATCCATTATATCTGAGGCAGAACTAAAATTTTGTATTTTTGTATTGTCGTGCGATGCGTATTATAATGAACATATTTTAATTATGTCTTGTATATAAAGGATTTAAAGTCAAAAACGTTGTTTTTACGGGGATTTTTCTTACTTATCTTACTTATCAATGACCAAGGATTGATGGCTTTGTTAAATTGAAGAAACCGTCGACATTCTAATGAGAAATATTTTTGATCTTGGATATCAGTGCTGGCCATGAAATGTTCTAAACATTACATCCATACAACAGTAGACCATAGGCATGCATTTTGACATCAGCTTATAACACAATATGAGAAAACAATTCAGTCCTCTGCTACACGCCCGTATTTGATAAAGATATTTTTCTTCAAAGCGTATATGAATTGACTTAGCTGGCATAAAATAATATATAATTTCCCAGAAGCAAAGAATATTCAGAATCACTAGAGAAATTGACTTGAACATTGTAAACAATATTTTTTGTAAGCGACTTATTTTTTCAAGAGAGAGAAATTACCGCTCTCCGACGCTTTTTGCAAGAACATATAAATTAACACATTGTCTTCTCATATTTCTGTGTTTTCCATAGGTTTGGGGGTATTTCATGTGGACACACTGGATCCTATCGCACCATCGTTTAATCTTCAGTGTCTTGCTGACATGTAAGAGTTGTTGAGTATCAGCTACGTCTAGTGGGACGTACGGTCACACTTACTAACGCACGAATGAACCACGTGTTTTGATGTTTTGTTAATGTGTACAATGTTGGCGCTGTCAATAATCTCTAATAAGATGTTTCAATTTCAACGTAAATGGTTGGTTGCTGTTTGACAGCACCATAAATTACGTTGGAATACGTTGAATCTTGCGGTACTGGTCTCCTAGTTAGTGTAATGGTGTACTGCAGTCAATGTTCCCTTTAAGCTTCGCGGCTGCGCGGTCCCGCGGATCTCTGACAGACGCCCCCAGCATGTTCAGAATTACCGCGCAGCAAATTTTGATAAGATAATAGAGTGAGTAGCCGTGTCAGTGAAATGTAAAATTTTGCACACAGAAATGGATGCTGTGCTACTTTGCACTCGAGCTTCGTATTGGGCTCACCGACAAACAAACCTTAGAGGAGAACACAGACTGCGGTATCATAGGCATTCATAGGTTGCTCACACACAAGGAGTACAACACAATTTAAATGTGACCACCTGGACTCAGGGGTGGTCGAGCTGAAACATTTTGGGCTCCATGCAAATCTTAATTTAAAAAAAACAACTACATCAACCGTCAACCGTCAGAGTATTCGCATGCAAGTAAATGTCTCCCCCTCCGCCCCCCAACTATATCAACCGACATTGTATTCACAAACCGGAATATGTTTCCAACCTCCCTCATCCACCCCTCTGACAGTGCTCCGATTGATTTACTCGCTGGGCCAGGCATGTGAACGGCCTCGCTGGGCCAGGCATGTGAACGGCCTCGCTGGGCCAGGCATGTGAACGGCCTCGCTGGGCCAGGCATGTGAACGGCCTCGCTGGGCCAGGCATGTGAACGGCCTCGCTGGGCCAGGCATGTGAACGGCCTCGCTGGGCCAGGCATGTGAACGGCCTCGCTGGGCCAGGCATGTGAACGGCCTCGCTGGGCCAGGCATGTGAACGGCCTCGCTGGGCCAGGCATGTGAACGGCCTCGCTGGGCCAGGCATGTGAACGGCCTCGCTGGGCCAGGCATGTGAACGGCCTCGCTGGGCCAGGCATGTGAACGGCCTCGCTGGGCCAGGCATGTGAACGGCCTCGCTGGGCCAGGCATGTGAACGGCCTCGCTGGGCCAGGCATGTGAACGGCCTCGCTGGGCCAGGCATGTGAACGGCCTCGCTGGGCCAGGCATGTGAACGGCCTCGCTGGGCCAGGCATGTGAACGGCCTCGCTGGGCCAGGCATGTGAACGGCCTCGCTGGGCCAGGCATGTGAACGGCCTCGCTGGGCCAGGCATGTGAACGGCCTCGCTGGGCCAGGCATGTGAACGGCCTCGCTGGGCCAGGCATGTGAACGGCCTTGTCTGCCTCATACAAATTAAATACACCTCTTGAAATAATTTTCAGTGGTACGACAATCGACTACTGGTCACAGTTTGCTTTCGAATTTCAACCAGTTCCTAAGTTCTCTTTTTTTAAAAAAATAATCTCCGTTGGTTTTCATAAATTTATAAAAGATATTTAATATCATTTGTCGTTGTTGTTGTTTTGTTGTTGGTTTTTTTGTCCGGACCGTGTACGTCCACTCGGTATTTTTAGATCTCTCGTCTAGCCTCGCACAAGTACTACATCTTCAACTGGCCACGAGCCAAACATTATACCACGTGAATCGAACACGTGTTGTCCCAGATGAAATTCTTGTCGTTCCATCTCTAACGCAGACTGTTGAATGTGTTTACCGAGTACGTAAAACTATCAGATGGAGGCCAAGCTTTTGAGGATGAGAGAGAAGTGGTCAAATGGTCAACAAAACAACAACAACAAAATCCTTTTACATGTTTTTTTTTAAATATCTCTTAAAATGTAATTTGGAAACAGACCTCCCATTCTCTCTAAGCTAATTTTCAAACTTTGGTTAATGTGGTTTCAATTGTTAACTGAAAGTTAACATGATTTGTTAGCATGCAAACCACGCAGATGGGATAACAAACATTTTTTTACTTGAATTTATCAAATTATACATTCTACCCACCCACCCTGTCCCTTTTTGTAATTCCAACCCCGGGCCAGACGGCCTCGGCAACGCTCGATTACTCAGAAGGTATTATACCACTCGATTACCCAGAAGGAATCACGATATTTGTGATGCCGCCGTCACACCGATAAATCATACGTTATAACGAATACATGAGTACACGACCGAGAAACTAATCGACTACCACATTATTGACAACATTAAATTTTGAGGTATTACATCACGATTCTTGTATCGCACACACACAAACAGTCGAGATCCTGGATATTCGGAACAATTGCTCGAGGCAGCGATATCACCCATACTTCGCAACAAATTCTATAAAGTTAATGCCGAGACAAACGCTTGCATATTCGATCCATCAACTGTCTAAATTATGTACGTAATCGATCCAGTGTACACAATGCAATCCTTTGATCGAGTTTATGGTCCAACTATGTTTGGGGAAATTTCCCCGGCTCTGAAATGTGTAACTCCTAAAACCCAATGGTATGAATTATTCTGCACTGCATGGTTAAGTCTAAAACACTTTCTATTAGCTTTTGGACTGAATTTTTTAAAAGTGAAAATTATCATTGAACTAATTGGCCTCTGTTAAAATACCTATACCATAGAGTTGTTGTTTGTTATTTATTTTACTTCATTCTTTTATGTGCGTTTTTAACAAATTATCACTTATCATCTTCTTATGTACACATGTTTACATATCTGCGTAGGACGGATTCCTTCAATGCAGATTTGACAAACTTTCTATTGTCCAATATATCTGATCCAGCAACAAGCTACCGCAAAAAAGACAGTTAATCGACTACCACTGACTCCCATCTATCTTTTCATCTATCTTTCCATCTATCTTGCCTCTCATTGTGGACACACTCCCGTTGCACGACTGAGATGAATCTGTTACACTTAACAACCCTTATACACCACGATATGAATGAATCGACTTGACGTTTTAGGGTAAACATTAAACATATATTTTATACTTCGCAGTACACAGTTGGAAACATGTATATATTAAAAAGTATTGATTAAAAAATCTAATACTTTTTTGTTAACCTCACAGTCATTACAAAGCGTCCTCGGGACACATATCCATGCAAAAATAATGAAACAGTTCTCATATGTAGGCTACATGCTACAAGTATATATTTCTATACAGTGCCCCCATAAAACATTTTACAAATCCACACCATGGCAATGTTGGACATTTTAAAAATATCTAGTTTGTTGTTGTTCTTGTTGTTGCTGTTGCTGTTGTTGTTTGTTCACCGTGATCGACGAGGACCATTCCCATCATATTTGCCATGTGCTGTGGCAGCTCGGTGTGTCTAGGACCATTCCCATCATATTTGCCACGTGCTGTGGCAGCTCTGTGTGTCTAGGACCATTCTCATCATATTAGCCATGTGCTGTGGCAGCTCGGTGTGTCTAGGACCATTCCCATCATATTAGCCATGTGCTGTGGCAGCTCGGTGTGTCTAGGACCATTCCCATCATATTAGCCATGTGCTGTGGCAGCTCGGTGTGTCTAGGACCATTCCCATCATATTTGCCATGTGCTGTGGCAGCTCGGTGTGTCTAGGACCATTCCCATCATATTAGCCATGTGCTGTAGCAGCTCGGTGTGTCTAGGACCATTCCCATCATATTTACCATGTGCTGTGGCAGCTCAGTGTGTCTAGGACCATTCCCATCATATTAGCCATGTGCTGTGGCAGCTCGGTGTGTCTAGGACCATTCCCATCATATTAGCCATGTGCTGTGGCAGCTCGGTGTGTCTAGGACCATTCCCATCATATTTGCCATGTGCTGTGGCAGCTTGGTGTGTCTAGGACCATTCCCATCATATTTGCCATGTGCTGTGGCAGCTCGGTGTGTCTAGGACCATTCCCATCATATTTGCCATGTGCTGTGGCAGCTCGGTGTGTCTAGGACCATTCCCATCATATTTGCCATGTGCTGTGGCAGCTTGGTGTGTCTAGGACCATTCCCATCATATTTGCCATGTGATGTGGCTGCTTGGTGTGTCTAGGACCATTCCCATCATATTAGCCATGTGCTGTGGCAGCTTGGTGTGTCTAGGACCATTCCCATCATATTCGCCATGTGCTGTGGCAGCTCGGTGTGTCTAGGACCATTCCCATCATATTTGCCATGTGCTGTTGCAGCTCGGTGTGTCTAGGACCATTCCCATCATATTTGCCATGTGCTGTGGCAGCTCGGTGTGTCTAGGACCATTCCATCATATTAGCCATGTGCTGTGGCAGCTCGGTGTGTCTAGGACCATTCCCATCATATTAGCCATGTGCTGTGGCAGCTCGGTGTGTCTAGGACCATTCCCATCATAATAGCCATGTGCTGTGGCAGCTCGGTGTGTCTAGGACCATTCCCATCATATTAGCCATGTGCTGTGGCAGCTCGGTGTGTCTAGGACCATTCCCATCATATTAGCCATGTGCTGTGGCAGCTCGGTGTGTCTAGCACCATTCCCATCATATTTGCCATGTGCTGTGGCAGCTCGGTGTGTCTAGGACCATTCCCATCATATTAGCCATGTGCTGTGGCAGCTCGGTGTGTCTAGGACCATTCCCATCATATTAGCCATGTGCTGTGGCAGCTCGGTGTGTCTAGGACCATTCCCATCATATTTGCCATGTGCTGTGGCAGCTCGGTGTGTCTAGGACCATTCCCATCATATTAGCCATGTGCTGTAGCAGCTCGGTGTGTCTAGGACCATTCCCATCATATTTACCATGTGCTGTGGCAGCTCAGTGTGTCTAGGACCATTCCCATCATATTAGCCATGTGCTGTGGCAGCTCGGTGTGTCTAGGACCATTCCCATCATATTAGCCATGTGCTGTGGCAGCTCGGTGTGTCTAGGACCATTCCCATCATATTTGCAATGTGCTGTGGCAGCTTGGTGTGTCTAGGACCATTCCCATCATATTTGCCATGTGCTGTTGCAGCTCGGTGTGTCTAGGACCATTCCCATCATATTTGCCATGTGCTGTGGCAGCTCGGTGTGTCTAGGACCATTCCCATCATATTTGCCATGTGCTGTGGCAGCTCGGTGTGTCTAGGACCATTCCCATCATATTTGCCATGTGCTGTGGCAGCTTGGTGTGTCTAGGACCATTCCCATCATATTTGCCATGTGATGTGGCTGCTTGGTGTGTCTAGGACCATTCCCATCATATTTGCCATGTGATGTGGCTGCTTGGTGTGTCTAGGACCATTCCCATCATATTAGCCATGTGCTGTGGCAGCTCGGTGTGTCTAGGACCATTCCCATCATATTAGCCATGTGCTGTGGCAGCTCGGTGTGTCTAGGACCATTCCCATCATATTAGCCATGTGCTGTGGCAGCTCGGTGTGTCTAGGACCATTCCCATCATATTTGCCATGTGCTGTGGCAGCTTGGTGTGTCTAGGACCATTCCCATCATATTTGCCATGTGCTGTGGCAGCTCGGTGTGTCTAGGACCATTCCCATCATATTTGCCATGTGCTGTGGCAGCTCGGTGTGTCTAGGACCATTCCCATCATATTTGCCATGTGCTGTGGCAGCTTGGTGTGTCTAGGACCATTCCCATCATATTTGCCATGTGATGTGGCTGCTTGGTGTGTCTAGGACCATTCCCATCATATTAGCCATGTGCTGTGGCAGCTTGGTGTGTCTAGGACCATTCCCATCATATTCGCCATGTGCTGTGGCAGCTCGGTGTGTCTAGGACCATTCCCATCATATTTGCCATGTGCTGTTGCAGCTCGGTGTGTCTAGGACCATTCCCATCATATTTGCCATGTGCTGTGGCAGCTCGGTGTGTCTAGGACCATTCCCATCATATTAGCCATGTGCTGTGGCAGCTCGGTGTGTCTAGGACCATTCCCATCATATTAGCCATGTGCTGTGGCAGCTCGGTGTGTCTAGGACCATTCCCATCATAATAGCCATGTGCTGTGGCAGCTCGGTGTGTCTAGGACCATTCCCATCATATTAGCCATGTGCTGTGGCAGCTCGGTGTGTCTAGGACCATTCCCATCATATTAGCCATGTGCTGTGGCAGCTCGGTGTGTCTAGCACCATTCCCATCATATTTGCCATGTGCTGTGGCAGCTCGGTGTGTCTAGGACCATTCCCATCATATTAGCCATGTGCTGTGGCAGCTCGGTGTGTCTAGGACCATTCCCATCATATTAGCCATGTGCTGTGGCAGCTCGGTGTGTCTAGGACCATTCCCATCATATTTGCCATGTGCTGTGGCAGCTCGGTGTGTCTAGGACCATTCCCATCATATTAGCCATGTGCTGTAGCAGCTCGGTGTGTCTAGGACCATTCCCATCATATTTACCATGTGCTGTGGCAGCTCAGTGTGTCTAGGACCATTCCCATCATATTAGCCATGTGCTGTGGCAGCTCGGTGTGTCTAGGACCATTCCCATCATATTAGCCATGTGCTGTGGCAGCTCGGTGTGTCTAGGACCATTCCCATCATATTTGCAATGTGCTGTGGCAGCTTGGTGTGTCTAGGACCATTCCCATCATATTTGCCATGTGCTGTTGCAGCTCGGTGTGTCTAGGACCATTCCCATCATATTTGCCATGTGCTGTGGCAGCTCGGTGTGTCTAGGACCATTCCCATCATATTTGCCATGTGCTGTGGCAGCTCGGTGTGTCTAGGACCATTCCCATCATATTTGCCATGTGCTGTGGCAGCTTGGTGTGTCTAGGACCATTCCCATCATATTTGCCATGTGATGTGGCAGCTTGGTGTGTCTAGGACCATTCCCATCATATTTGCCATGTGATGTGGCTGCTTGGTGTGTCTAGGACCATTCCCATCATATTAGCCATGTGCTGTGGCAGCTCGGTGTGTCTAGGACCATTCCCATCATATTAGCCATGTGCTGTGGCAGCTCGGTGTGTCTAGGACCATTCCCATCATATTAGCCATGTGCTGTGGCAGCTCCGTGTGTCTAGGACCATTCCCATCATATTTGCAATGTGCTGTGGCAGCTTGGTGTGTCTAGGACCATTCCCATCATATTCGCCATGTGCTGTGGCAGCTCGGTGTGTCTAGGACCATTCCCATCATATTTGCCATGTGCTGTTGCAGCTCGGTGTGTCTAGGACCATTCCCATCATATTTGCCATGTGCTGTGGCAGCTCGGTGTGTCTAGGACCATTCCCATCATATTAGCCATGTGCTGTGGCAGCTCGGTGTGTCTAGGACCATTCCCATCATATTAGCCATGTGCTGTGGCAGCTCGGTGTGTCTAGGACCATTCCCATCATATTAGCCATGTGCTGTGGCAGCTCGGTGTGTCTAGGACCATTCCCATCATATTAGCCATGTGCTGTGGCAGCTCGGTGTGTCTAGGACCATTCCCATCATATTAGCCATGTGCTGTGGCAGCTCGGTGTGTCTAGGACCATTCCCATCATATTTGCCTTGTGCTGTGGCAGCTCGGTGTGTCTAGGACCATTCCCATCATATTAGCCATGTGCTGTGGCAGCTCGGTGTGTCTAGGACCATTCCCATCATATTAGCCATGTGCTGTGGCAGCTCGGTGTGTCTAGGACCATTCCCATCATATTTGCCATGTGCTGTGGCAGCTCGGTGTGTCTAGGACCATTCCCATCATATTAGCCATGTGCTGTAGCAGCTCGGTGTGACTAGGACCATTCCCATCATATTTACCATGTGCTGTGGCAGCTCGGTGTGTCTAGGACCATTCCCATCATATTAGCCATGTGCTGTGGCAGCTCGGTGTGTCTAGGACCATTCCCATCATATTAGCCATGTGCTGTGGCAGCTCGGTGTGTCTAGGACCATTCCCATCATATTTGCAATGTGCTGTGGCAGCTTGGTGTGTCTAGGACCATTCCCATCATATTTGCCATGTGCTGTTGCAGCTCGGTGTGTCAAGGACCATTCCCATCATATTTGCCATATGTTGTGGCAGCTCGGTGTGTCTAGGACCATTCCCATCATATTAGCCATGTGCTGTGGCAGCTCGGTGTCTCTAGGACCATTCCCATCATATTTGCCATGTGCTGTGGCAGCTTGGTGTGTCTAGGACCATTCCCATCATATTTGCCTTGTGATGTGGCTGCTTGGTGTGTCTAGGACCATTCCCATCATATTAGCCATGTGCTGTGGCAGCTCGGTGTGTCTAGGACCATTCCCATCATATTAGCCATGTGCTGTTGCAGCTCGGTGTGTCTAGGACCATTCCCATCATATTAGCCATGTGCTGTGGCAGCTCGGTGTGTCTAGGACCATTCCCATCATATTAGCCATGTGCTGTGGCAGCTCGGTGTGTCTAGGACCATTCCCATCATATTAGCCATGTGCTGTGGCAGCTCGGTGTGTCTAGGACCATTCCCATCATATTAGCCATGTGCTGTGGCAGCTCGGTGTGTCTAGGACCATTCCCATCATATTAGCCATGTGCTGTGGCAGCTCGGTGTGTCTAGGACCATTCCCATCATATTAGCCATGTGCTGTGGCAGCTCGGTGTGTCTAGGACCATTCCCATCATATTAGCCATGTGCTGTGGCAGCTCGGTGTGTCTAGGACCATTCCCATCATATTTGCAATGTGCTGTGGCAGCTTGGTGTGTCTAGGACCATTCCCATCATATTCGCCATGTGCTGTGGCAGCTCGGTGTGTCTAGGACCATTCCCATCATATTTGCCATGTGCTGTTGCAGCTCGGTGTGTCTAGGACCATTCCCATCATATTTGCCATGTGCTGTGGCAGCTCGGTGTGTCTAGGACCATTCCCATCATATTAGCCATGTGCTGTGGCAGCTCGGTGTGTCTAGGACCATTCCCATCATATTAGCCATGTGCTGTGGCAGCTCGGTGTGTCTAGGACCATTCCCATCATATTAGCCATGTGCTGTGGCAGCTCGGTGTGTCTAGGACCATTCCCATCATATTAGCCATGTGCTGTGGCAGCTCGGTGTGTCTAGGACCATTCCCATCATATTAGCCATGTGCTGTGGCAGCTCGGTGTGTCTAGGACCATTCCCATCATATTAGCCATGTGCTGTGGCAGCTCGGTGTGTCTAGGACCATTCCCATCATATTTGCCATGTGCTGTGGCAGCTCGGTGTGTCTAGGACCATTCCCATCATATTAGCCATGTGCTGTGGCAGCTCGGTGTGTCTAGGACCATTCCCATCATATTAGCCATGTGCTGTGGCAGCTCGGTGTGTCTAGGACCATTCCCATCATATTAGCCATGTGCTGTGGCAGCTCGGTGTGTCTAGGACCATTCCCATCATATTTGCCATGTGCTGTGGCAGCTCGGTGTGTCTAGGACCATTCCCATCATATTTGCCATGTGCTGTGGCATCTCGGTGTGTCTAGGACCATTCCCATCATATTAGCCATGTGCTGTGGCAGCTCGGTGTGTCTAGGACCATTCCCATCATATTAGCCATGTGCTGTGGCAGCTCGGTGTGTCTAGGACCATTCCCATCATATTAGCCATGTGCTGTGGCAGCTTGGTGTGTCTAGGACCATTCCCATCATATTTGCCATGTGCTGTGGCAGCTCGGTGTGTCTAGGACCATTCCCATCATATTTGCCATGTGCTGTGGCAGCTTGGTGTGTCTAGGACCATTTCCATCATATTTGCCATTTGCTGTGGCAGCTCGGTGTGTCTAGGACCATTCCCACAATATTTGCCATGTGCTGTAGCAGTTCGGTGTGTCTGGGACCATTCCCATCATATTCGCCATGTGCTGTGGCAGCTCGGTGTGTCTAGGACCATTCCCATCATATTTGCCATGTGCTGTTGCAGCTCGGTGTGTCTGGGACCATTCCCATCATATTTGCCATGTGCTGTGGCAGCTCGGTGTGTCTAGGACCATTCCCATCATATTTGCCATGTGCTGCTGCAGCTCGGTGTGTCTAGGACCATTCCCATCATATTTGCCATGTGCTGTTGCAGCTCGGTGTGTCTAGGACCATTCCCATCATATTTGCCATGTGCTGTGGCAGCTCGGTGTGTCTAGGACCATTCCCATCATATTTGCCATGTGCTGTGGCAGCTCGGTGTGTCTGGGACCATTCCCATCATATTTGCCATGTGCTGTTGCAGCTCGGTGTGTCTAGGACCATTCCCATCATATTTGCCATGTGCTGTGGCAGCTCGGTGTGTCTAGGACCATTCCCATCATATTTGCCATGTGCTGTGGCAGCTCGGTGTGTCTGGGACCATTCCCATCATATTTGCCATGTGCTGTTGCAGCTCGGTGTGTCTAGGACCATTCCCATCATATTAGCCATGTGCTGTGTCAGCTCGGTGTGTCTAGGACCATTCCCATCATTTTAGCCATGTGCTGTGGCAGCTCGGTGTGTCTAGGACCATTCCCATCATATTTGCAATGTGCTGTGGCAGCTTGGTGTGTCTAGGACCATTCCCATCATATTCGCCATGTGCTGTGGCAGCTCGGTGTGTCTAGGACCATTCCCATCATATTTGCCATGTGCTGTTGCAGCTCGGTGTGTCTAGGACCATTCCCATCATATTTGCCATGTGCTGTGGCAGCTCGGTGTGTCTAGGACCATTCCCATCATATTAGCCATGTGCTGTGGCAGCTCGGTGTGTCTAGGACCATTCCCATCATATTAGCCATGTGCTGTGGCAGCTCGATGTGTCTAGGACCATTCCCATCATATTAGCCATGTGCTGTGGCAGCTCAGTGTGTCTAGGACCATTCCCATCATATTAGCCATGTGCTGTGGCAGCTCGGTGTGTCTAGGACCATTCCCATCATATTTGCCATGTGCTGTGGCAGCTTGGTGTGTCTAGGACCATTCCCATCATATTTGCCTTGTGATGTGGCTGCTTGGTGTGTCTAGGACCATTCCCATCATATTAGCCATGTGCTGTGGCAGCTCGGTGTGTCTAGGACCATTCCCATCATATTAGCCATGTGCTGTGGCAGCTCAGTGTGTCTAGGACCATTCCCATCATATTAGCCATGTGCTGTTGCAGCTCGGTGTGTCTAGGACCATTCCCATCATATTAGCCATGTGCTGTGGCAGCTCGGTGTGTCTAGGACCATTCCCATCATATTAGCCATGTGCTGTGGCAGCTCGGTGTGTCTAGGACCATTCCCATCATATTTGCCATGTGCTGTGGCAGCTCGGTGTGTCTAGGACCATTCCCATCATATTTGCCATGTGCTGTGGCATCTCGGTGTGTCTAGGACCATTCCCATCATATTTGCCATGTGCTGTGGCAGCTCGGTGTGTCTAGGACCATTCCCATCATATTAGCCATGTGCTGTGGCAGCTCGGTGTGTCTAGGACCATTCCCATCATATTAGCCATGTGCTGTGGCAGCTTGGTGTGTCTAGGACCATTCCCATCATATTTGCCATGTGCTGTGGCAGCTCGGTGTGTCTAGGACCATTCCCATCATATTTGCCATGTGCTGTGGCAGCTTGGTGTGTCTAGGACCATTTCCCATCATATTTGCCATTTGCTGTGGCAGCTCGGTGTGTCTAGGACCATTCCCACAATATTTGCCATGTGCTGTAGCAGTTCGGTGTGTCTGGGACCATTCCCATCATATTCGCCATGTGCTGTGGCAGCTCGGTGTGTCTAGGACCATTCCCATCATATTTGCCATGTGCTGTTGCAGCTCGGTGTGTCTGGGACCATTCCCATCATATTTGCCATGTGCTGTGGCAGCTCGGTGTGTCTAGGACCATTCCCATCATATTTGCCATGTGCTGTGGCAGCTCGGTGTGTCTAGGACCATTCCCATCATATTTGCCATGTGCTGTTGCAGCTCGGTGTGTCTAGGACCATTCCCATCATATTTGCCATGTGCTGTGGCAGCTCGGTGTGTCTAGGACCATTCCCATCATATTTGCCATGTGCTGTGGCAGCTCGGTGTGTCTGGGACCATTCCCATCATATTTGCCATGTGCTGTTGCAGCTCGGTGTGTCTAGGACCATTCCCATCATATTTGCCATGTGCTGTGGCAGCTGGGTGTGTCTAGGACCATTCCCATCATATTTGCCATGTGCTGTGGCAGCTCGGTGTGTCTGGGACCATTCCCATCATATTTGCCATGTGCTGTTGCAGCTCGGTGTGTCTAGGACCATTCCCATCATATTAGCCATGTGCTGTGGCAGCTCGGTGTGTCTAGGACCATTCCCATCATATTAGCCATGTGCTGTGGCAGCTCAGTGTGTCTAGGACCATTCCCATCATTTTTGCAATGTGCTGTGGCAGCTTGGTGTGTCTAGGACCATTCCCATCATATTCGCCATGTGCTGTGGCAGCTCGGTGTGTCTAGGACCATTCCCATCATATTTGCCATGTGCTGTTGCAGCTCGGTGTGTCTAGGACCATTCCCATCATATTTGCCATGTGCTGTGGCAGCTCGGTGTGTCTAGGACCATTCCCATCATATTAGCCACGTGCTGTGGCAGCTCGGTGTGTCTAGGACCATTCCCATCATATTAGCCATGTGCTGTGGCAGCTCGATGTGTCTAGGACCATTCCCATCATATTAGCCATGTGCTGTGGCAGCTCGGTGTGTCTAGGACCATTCCCATCATATTAGCCATGTGCTGTGGCAGCTCAGTGTGTCTAGGATCATTCCCATCATATTAGCCATGTGATGTGGCAGCTCGGTGTGTCTAGGACCATTCCCATCATATTTGCCATGTGCTGTGGCAGCTCGGTGTGTCTAGGACCATTCCCATCATATTTGCCTTGTGATGTGGCTGCTTGGTGTGTCTAGGACCATTCCCATCATATTTGCCATGTGCTGTGGCAGCTCGGTGTGTCTAGGACCATTCCCATCATATTAGCCATGTGCTGTGGCAGCTCAGTGTGTCTAGGACCATTCCCATCATATTAGCCATGTGCTGTTGCAGCTCGGTGTGTCTAGGACCATTCCCATCATATTAGCCATGTGCTGTGGCAGCTCGGTGTGTCTAGGACCATTCCCATCATATTAGCCATGTGCTGTGGCAGCTCGGTGTGTCTAGGACCATTCCCATCATATTAGCCATGTGCTGTGGCAGCTCGGTGTGTCTAGGACCATTCCCATCATATTTGCAATGTGCTGTGGCAGCTTGGTGTGTCTAGGACCATTCCCATCATATTCGCCATGTGCTGTGGCAGCTCGGTGTGTCTAGGACCATTCCCATCATATTTGCCATGTGCTGTTGCAGCTCGGTGTGTCTAGGACCATTCCCATCATATTTGCCATGTGCTGTGGCAGCTCGGTGTGTCTAGGACCATTCCCATCATATTAGCCACGTGCTGTGGCAGCTCGGTGTGTCTAGGACCATTCCCATCATATTAGCCATGTGCTGTGGCAGCTCGGTGTGTCTAGGACCATTCCCATCATATTAGCCATGTGCTGTGGCAGCTCGGTGTGTCTAGGACCATTCCCATCATATTAGCCATGTGCTGTGGCAGCTCGGTGTGTCTAGGACCATTCCCATCATATTTGCCATGTGATGTGGCAGCTCGGTGTGTCTAGGACCATTCCCATCATATTAGCCATGTGCTGTGGCAGCTCGGTGTGTCTAGGACCATTCCCATCATATTAGCCATGTGCTGTGGCAGCTCGGTGTGTCTAGGACCATTCCCATCATATTTGCCATGTGCTGTGGCAGCTCGGTGTGTCTAGGACCATTCCCATCATATTAGCCATGTGCTGTAGCAGCTCGGTGTGTCTAGGACCATTCCCATCATATTTACCATGTGCTGTGGCAGCTCGGTGTGTCTAGGACCATTCCCATCATATTAGCCATGTACTGTGGCAGCTCGGTGTGTCTAGGACCATTCCCATCATATTTGCAATGTGCTGTGGCAGCTTGGTGTGTCTAGGACCATTCCCATCATATTTGCCATGTGCTGTTGCAGCTCGGTGTGTCTAGGACCATTCCCATCATATTTGCCATGTGCTGTGGCAGCTCGGTGTGTCTAGGACCATTCCCATCATATTTGCCATGTGCTGTTGCAGCTCGGTGTGTCTAGGACCATTCCCATCATATTTGCCATGTGCTGTGGCAGCTTGGTGTGTCTAGGACCATTCCCATCATATTTGCCTTGTGATGTGGCTGCTTGGTGTGTCTAGGACCATTCCCATCATATTAGCCATGTGCTGTGGCAGCTCGGTGTGTCTAGGACCATTCCCATCATATTAGCCATGTGCTGTGGCAGCTCGGTGTGTCTAGGACCATTCCCATCATATTAGCCATGTGCTGTGGCAGCTCGGTGTGTCTAGGACCATTCCCATCATATTTGCAATGTGCTGTGGCAGCTTGGTGTGTCTAGGACCATTCCCATCATATTCGCCATGTGCTGTGGCAGCTCAGTGTGTCTAGGACCATTCCTATCATATTTGCCATGTGCTGTTGCAGCTCGGTGTGTCTAGGACCATTCCCATCATATTTGCCTTGTGCTGTGGCAGCTCGGTGTGTCTAGGACCATTCCCATCATATTAGCCATGTGCTGTGGCAGCTCGGTGTGTCTAGGACCATTCCCATCATATTAGCCATGTGCTGTGGCAGCTCGGTGTGTCTAGGACCATTCCCATCATATTAGCCATGTGCTGTGGCAGCTCGGTGTGTCTAGGACCATTCCCATCATATTAGCCATGTGCTGTGGCAGCTCGGTGTGTCTAGGACCATTCCCATCATATTAGCCATGTGCTGTGGCAGCTCGGTGTGTCTAGGACCATTCCCATCATATTTGCCATGTGCTGTGGCAGCTCGGTGTGTCTAGGACCATTCCCATCATATTAGCCATGTGCTGTGGCAGCTCGGTGTGTCTAGGACCATTCCCATCATATTAGCCATGTGCTGTGGCAGCTCGGTGTGTCTAGGACCATTCCCATCATATTAGCCATGTGCTGTGGCAGCTCGGTGTGTCTAGGACCATTCCCATCATATTTGCCATGTGCTGTGGCAGCTCGGTGTGTCTAGGACCATTCCCATCATATTTGCCATGTGCTGTGGCATCTCGGTGTGTCTAGGACCATTCCCATCATATTAGCCATGTGCTGTGGCAGCTCGGTGTGTCTAGGACCATTCCCATCATATTAGCCATGTGCTGTGGCAGCTCGGTGTGTCTAGGACCATTCCCATCATATTAGCCATGTGCTGTGGCAGCTTGGTGTGTCTAGGACCATTCCCATCATATTTGCCATGTGCTGTGGCAGCTCGGTGTGTCTAGGACCATTCCCATCACATTTGCCATGTGCTGTGGCAGCTTGGTGTGTCTAGGACCATTTCCATCATATTTGCCATTTGCTGTGGCAGCTCGGTGTGTCTAGGACCATTCCCACAATATTTGCCATGTGCTGTAGCAGTTCGGTGTGTCTGGGACCATTCCCATCATATTCGCCATGTGCTGTGGCAGCTCGGTGTGTCTAGGACCATTCCCATCATATTTGCCATGTGCTGTTGCAGCTCGGTGTGTCTGGGACCATTCCCATCATATTTGCCATGTGCTGTGGCAGCTCGGTGTGTCTAGGACCATTCCCATCATATTTGCCATGTGCTGTGGCAGCTCGGTGTGTCTAGGACCATTCCCATCATATTTGCCATGTGCTGTTGCAGCTCGGTGTGTCTAGGACCATTCCCATCATATTTGCCATGTGCTGTGGCAGCTCGGTGTGTCTAGGACCATTCCCATCATATTTGCCATGTGCTGTGGCAGCTCGGTGTGTCTGGGACCATTCCCATCATATTTGCCATGTGCTGTTGCAGCTCGGTGTGTCTAGGACCATTCCCATCATATTTGCCATGTGCTGTGGCAGCTGGGTGTGTCTGGTGTGGGCTTGTTATAGATATCCTTACCCGAAATGTGCGTCCACATGTGGGATAAGTTGTGGTGTACACACTTCCAATCTAAGACATTTTAAAATAAACACCGTGTCAATATACATTCTCAAAAATGCTCAGTGAAATGATACAAATTTCTACAAGTTTTAGCAATTCCAATGTAAATTGTAAACATTTTCTAAAATTGCCTACCAATGCCTGAATACAACGAATCTGCGGAACGGAAAAAAATAACAACAAAATTTTACAGTGCCAACATACAATATTCTACAAGATTACATAATGCCACTATTCATTCTACAAGATTACTTAATGCCACTATTCATTCTACAAGATGACATAATACCACTATACAGCATTTTACAATATTACATAATGTCATTATACAACATTCAACAAGACTACATAATGCCACTATACAACATTATACAAGATTACATCATGCCACCATCCAACATACTACATAATGCCACCATCCAACATTCTACAATACTACATCATGCCACCATCCAACATTCTACAATACTACATCATGCCCCCATGACCATCCAACATTCAACAAGACTACATAATGCCAAAATAACACCTCCTAGAAACCCACTCAAGGCTGCCAAAATAAATATCTCAATTGACCCAGAATGTCTCTAACCAATTGGAGGATATTCTAGAGATAAAATTGTCCACTGATTTCTCTCCTACTCATACCATGGTATTTAAAAGCAAACCCAATCCGCTCGACTCATCTGTAAGAAGAGTATTCGCTTATTGCTGGAAATATTCATTTAAAAACCCATATTTATTCTGAGATTTTCGGTCCAGATCAGCGAATATAATGAGAGTGATTTTAGTAGCAGGCGTTAAGTAGAACTCTGTCCAGTTCAAAGAAAACTTTGATTTTAGCAGTAATGTCAGACGGGTTTGTATGTGTATAGGAATGAGGCTTTAGTACGCCGAAAGACGATTCACTCGGTTTGTGAGGACCCAACTATATGTACAAACTTATTCATGGTCACCCTACCAAATCTAATATTGTTCATGAGGTAATGATTAAAAATCTTTTGTAATTTTTAACGCAATCTACTTTTGAAAAATTGCGTTTATAGATTCGAAATGTCTGTAACGCTTGTACATGCAACTCCTCCTGAACCATACCAGATAGAGGGTTCGGGTCTATTGCAAATATGCTAAGGAGGTCCCAAGGATGTGCAACTGACAAAAAATACCGAAAAGGTTTACTGGATTTACTATCGGGTTGAAAGAAACGTCAAACATTAGCTAATAATATTTAGATCAATATTGGAGAATGTAAATTATAAGAAACGCTGTACATCCCGACTCCCGTAATTCTATAAGCAATTTTTAAAGCAATTTTGTTTAGTTTCAAAATTATTGATTTGAAATGACTTTTAATGTAATATAGAATGATAGTTAATGGTGTTTTCCCGCTTTGTGAATGCTAATGTTAGACTGTTGCGCGGTGCTCATTATATTGACACATTATTGGAGTGATGTAGCGTTAGGGGATATGACGTTATCTTTTGTTTACTTTCATAATTACTGATTTGAAATGACCTTTAATGTAATCTAGAATGATTTCCCTGGAATTTAAAAAAATCGGAAATTCTTTGTTTGAAATCGCGTTTAGATACTCATTCGAGTTTTTATTACGTGTTTTAAGTTGAACTACAATATTAATTACCGTTGAACACTGATTACAATTTAATATTACAATTTAATATTACAATTTAATATTACAATTTAATATTACAATTTAATATTACAATTTAATATTACAATTTAATATTACAATTTAATATTACAATTTAATATTACAATTTAATATTACAATTTAATATTACAATTTAATATTACAATTTAATATTACAATTTAATATTACAATTTAATATTACAATTTAATATTACAATTTAATATTACAATTTAATATTACAATTTAATATTACAATTTAATATTACAATTTAATATTACAATTTAATATTACAATTTAATATTACAATTTAATATTACAATTTAATATTACAATTTAATATTACAATTTAATATTACAATTTAATATTACAATTTAATATTACAATTTAATATTACAATTTAATATTACAATTTAATATTACAATTTAATATTACAATTTAATATTACAATTTAATATTACAATTTAATATTACAATTTAATATTACAATTTAATATTACAATTTAATATTACAATTTAATATTACAATTTAATATTACAATTTAATATTACAATTTAATATTACAATTTAATATTACAATTTAATATTACAATTTAATATTACAATTTAATATTACAATTTAATATTACAATTTAATATTACAATTTAATATTACAATTTAATATTACAATTTAATATTACAATTTAATATTACAATTTAATATTACAATTTAATATTACAATTTAATATTACAATTTAATATTACAATTTAATATTACAATTTAATATTACAATTTAATATTACAATTTAATATTACAATTTAATATTACAATTTAATATTACAATTTAATATTACAATTTAATATTACAATTTAATATTACAATTTAATATTACAATTTAATATTACAATTTAATATTACAATTTAATATTACAATTTAATATTACAATTTAATATTACAATTTAATATTACAATTTAATATTACAATTTAATATTACAATTTAATATTACAATTTAATATTACAATTTAATATTACAATTTAATATTACAATTTAATATTACAATTTAATATTACAATTTAATATTACAATTTAATATTACAATTTAATATTACAATTTAATATTACAATTTAATATTACAATTTAATATTACAATTTAATATTACAATTTAATATTACAATTTAATATTACAATTTAATATTACAATTTAATATTACAATTTAATATTACAATTTAATATTACAATTTAATATTACAATTTAATATTACAATTTATCTGATGACATTGACTTTTAATCATCACCGTTACAATAGTGTAAATCCCCAACAACAAAATTATGTCCCTTAGGTGTTGTTACTTCAGACGTTTATTGGCATAGGAGTTGCCTAAATGTTGCAATCAATGCTCCCTTTAAGCTGCGCGGCTCCCCGTGCAGATATGTGACCGACGCGCGCAGCAGCTTAGAATTACCGCGCAGAAAATTGTGATAATGATGATATAATAACTGTGTTTGTGGGGTGTACTATTCTGCCCAAAAATGGATGCTGAGCAACTGTGCACACGAGTTCATTATTTTGCATACTGACAAACGAACCTCAGAGGGAACATTGCTTACTGTGTCAATTGTTTGTCCATGAGGATATCACTGCATTAAATATTCCACAACGTTTATACATCGTATATGTTTGTAACTTAGAAATATCCCGATCCCGTTGTTTATGCTGACTCATGTGTTAGCTAAACAGACTGGTCTCACTACCCTTGTGTGTTCTGACTCCTGTGTTAGCTAAACAGACTGGTCTCACTACCGTTGTGTGTGCTGACTCATGTGTTAGCTAAACAGACTGGTCTCACTACCGTTGTTTGTACTGACTCATGTGTTAGCTGAACAGACTGGTCTCACTACCCTTGTGTGTACTGACTCATGTGTTAGCTAAACAGACTGGTCTCACTACCCTTGTGTGTTCTGACTCCTGTGTTAACTAAACAGACTGGTCTCACTACCGTTGTGTGTGCTGACTCATGTGTTAGCTAAACAGACTGGTCTCACTACCGTTGTGTGTGCTGACTCATGTGTTAGCTAAACAGACTGGTCTCACTACCGTTGTGTGTACTGACTCATGTGTTAGCTAAACAGACTGGTCTCACTACCGTTGTGTGTACTGACTCATGTGTTAGCTAAACAGACTGGCCTCACTACCGTTGTGTGTGCTGACTCATGTGTTAGCTAAACAGACTGGTCTCACTACCCTTGTGTGTTCTGACTCCTGTGTTAGCTAAACAGACTGGTCTCACTACCGTTGTGTGTGCTGACTCATGTGTTAGCTAAACAGACTGGTCTCACTACCGTTGTTTGTACTGACTCATGTGTTAGCTGAACAGACTGGTCTCACTACCCTTGTGTGTACTGACTCATGTGTTAGCTAAACAGACTGGTCTCACTACCCTTGTGTGTTCTGACTCCTGTGTTAGCTAAACAGACTGGTCTCACTACCGTTGTGTGTGCTGACTCATGTGTTAGCTAAACAGACTGGTCTCACTACCGTTGTTTGTACTGACTCATGTGTTAGCTGAACAGACTGGTCTCACTACCCTTGTGTGTACTGACTCATGTGTTAGCTAAACAGACTGGTCTCACTACCGTTGTTTGTACTGACTCCTGTGTTAGCTTAAAGGACTGGTCTAACTACCATTATTTTGTACTGACTCCTGAGTTGGATAAGTGGCCTGGATTAACGACGTATTTCAGGATTGATGTGAAAGGGAGGTAAGGATGGCCTGTTTAATCTCAGAAAAGGGAGCTAATAAAATGTCTAAGGCCTTGTGGTAAATGTCCCTGTGATTCAATTAGTTGAAAGATTCAAGAGTTCTGGGCTGAACCGAAAATCTAATGTTATATTACATTAGACGATGAAATTAAAATATTTTGAAGGAGCTTTACCAAGGTTCTCACGTTTTTGGGTTATGTTTAAATTGTGGGCAAGCACGTTAAAATGGACCTCATTGTGTTTGAGAACCACACACAAAGTTTGGAGTGGAACTCTCCCCTTGCGCATGCGTGCATGCACATGGGCACTCACACAAAATACATCTACACACGCACACACATAATACACTCACACACCTATACACACGCACACACACAATACATTCACACACACTTTAGCTTTAAAACTTCTTTTAATTTAAAAAAAAACTAGACCAATGAAAGAAATTTAGTCAACTTTAAAGTACGTATCGCTCATAAACACTGCCACATTTTATCACCATGATGTCATTTTTTTACGTTAGATCACATGGAGACCTCAAATCGATTCAAATAATTTCTACTTCACGTTTTTTTAATAAGATATTTCAACAGAGGATGGAATCAATAGTTTTTAGGTAAAAATTTGAGATTTTGTATAGTACATCGGACAAACTGGCATGCAATGACTATACAGGCCAGCCTTAGGGAATCGGAGGCCCTAGGCACTAGGCGAAGTGAATTTGGTGGCCCTAAATGTAAGAGAAAAATATAAAAAAAGAATAAGGAAATAATAAAATTACACAATTTATTAAAAACTACCTGTATTAATATCTAAATCAACAAATAATAATAATAATAATTGATAATTTTTATAGCGCTGTATCCCAGCAAGGAACCAGGCTCACAGCGCTTTACATGGAGATCATAACATACATATCATAATTAAATAACCATTCATACCATGATAACAACATAAGGGCAGTACATTACACATAAGCTACGTTAATCATTAAAGAAATGTTGTTTCATTAATTTTGTAAATACATTTTCAAAAAATGCGTCTTAATTGCAGTCTTGAAGGAGTTGGTAGTTGGAATACTACGGATGTGTAATTGTAGAGAATTCCATTGTTTGGCTGCACAAAAAGTGAATGCCCTTTTGCCAAAAGTTTTAGTTCGTGTCTCATATATTTATACAAATATATTCCTGCAGGTGTCATAGACCTTGAACAACAATCAACTTTTCGTGCTTTGCTGGCAGCAAATTCTGCAAATTGTGAATAATCCATAGACTGAACGATGTCTCGTTCGATAGATATCATTACCAGACTGTTGATAGATATCATTACAAGACTGTTGATAGATATCATTACCAGACTGTTGATAGATATCATTACAAGACTGTTGATAGATATCATTACAAGACTGTTGATATATATCATTACAAGACTGTTGATAGATATCATTACAAGACTGTTGATAGATATCATTACAAGACTGTTGATAGATATCATTACAAGACTGTTGATAGATATCATTACAAGACTGTTGATAGATATCATTACAAGACTGTTCGATAGATATAATTACAAGACTGTTGATAGATATCATTACAAGACTGTTGATAGATATAATTACAAGACTGTTGATAGATATCATTACAAGACTGTTTGATAGATATCATTACCAGAGTGTTCGATAGATATCATTACAACACTGTTGATAGATATCATTACAAGACTGTTGATATATATCATTGCCAGACTTATGATATATATCATTGCCAGACTGTTGATAGATATCATTACCAGACTGTTGATAGATATCATAACCAGACTGTTGATAGATATCATTACAAGACTGTTCTGGCGTCATAGTCGTTCTCAAATAGTTTTTAAAAAAAAATTAAGTTCAACTTGGAAAAAACTTCTTTCCCCCCGATGCAACAGTAATCGTCAATGCTATACGAAGTGCTATAGTGACATTTTGCAAGAGCGGTAGTCAAACCATGATCATAAATAAAACGTAAAACATCAAGAGAATACGAAACAGTATCTGGAACAATGTAGGAAAATATTTGCAATTTACAGCATATCAATGTCTGAACCAGATGCATCGGTGAGCGCAATCTTCAAATTCATGCAACAATTCATGCAACAATTCATGAAATCGTTTTGGTGGAATTCTGCAGTTTTTTATGTTGTGCAGAAATCCATAAAGACCAAAGTGACGTTCCATTTGCTCAAAACGTGCAGTCAATGACATAACTGCTTGATCTAACAAAACATTAAAAAAACTCTACTCGATATTTTTATTTAATCTGTCAATGATTCGTCTATTCTTTCATATGCGAACTGTTTGTGCACTTTCCGTCATCTCAAGCTTGTGGCAGCTGGACATATGATTTCTTCTGTGGCAGCTGGACATATGATTTCATCTGTGGCAGCTGGACATATGATTTCATCTGTGGCAGCTGGACATATGATTTCATCTGTGGCAGCTGGACATATGATTTCATCTGTGGCAGCTGGACATATGATTTCATATGTGGCAGCTGGACATATGATTTCATCTGTGGCAGCTGGACAAATGATTTTATCTGTGGCAGCTGAACATATGATTTCATCTGTGGCAGCTGGACATATGATTTCAGCTGGTTCCATCTCTAATTCTTCAGCCAAGTCTCTGAGCGAAATTTGTGCGTATACAAATCCATTTTTTGGGGGGTATTTTTTCATGAACTCGGTTGCACTTTTTTTACATTCCAGTGCATGCCAAATTGCATGTCTTTCTAGTGCTTAAATTTGCTGATCATATTCATTTGAAATAATAAATCGTACCAGATGACTAAAGTTACCAGAAATATAAATTTTGTTTGTTGCTTCGCCAATCCAGTTGCTTTTGGATCGTTGGTATTTTCAGACACTTACACCAATGAATCGTACACAGCTGCTGTTTGATAACGAACAGCTTTAACAGTATCGATTATGCATTCCCAGCGTGTATCGGAAATAGGATTTACTGTCACATTTTTTACATGAGTTTTCAAGATCTTCCATCGCTGTGTTGAAGCACCAAACAAAACATAAATTTGATGCAAAACTCCAAAGAGTGTCGCTGCAACCACTGAAGATTTCGCCATGTCTCCAAGAATTAGATTGAGACTGTGACATCCACATGGCACATAAAATGATTTCGGATTGAGTGAGTTCAAGTAGACGCTTTTGTACACCACGATTGAAGTCTGTCAAATTCGCTCCATTATCATGTCCTTGGCCTGTGCAGTTCTGGAAACATAAATTAAGATCTTCAAGCTTTTTCAAGCATGCTTCCGTGAGACCTAAACCAGTGCTGTCGTCGACAGCCATGAATCCCACATAGTATTTCCCAAATATAACGGGGTTTTTCATTCTGTCCCATCGAATGAAGTTTTGCAGAATGAAAACACTTAAAAGCATCGATTAGTCGCATCTTTAAATGAACTTTTTATTGCTATAAGCTCAAGGTCTAAGTCAATAACTATCGACTTATTTCATAAATGTTCAGTATTGAAGAGATAATAAAAACTGAACATATTAAAATAAAACAACAACAAATAGCCACACCAAACTACTAAAATAATCTTTTATTTTATTTTCGTTAAGTCGTTGTCGTTGTGAAGCTCTAAAAACGAAAAAAAAATTGTATTCTTTGAGAAATCAGCGAAGTTTCAGCTTAATTTCGTCAAATACTTTTATTGACACAAAATGTCTATATCCAAACCCATCCTTAGAGTAGTTTTTACCACGTTTTTATTACATTTTTGTACTTACAACAGCATTTAACATTTAAATTTTAAATGTTTACTACTTAGAACATTTGATATTATACAGTTGTTTATTTAGCTTAAATGTAGGTTACACCTTTTTTAAATTTTTGTGAAAATGTTTCTAGACAGATGAATTTACATTTAAAAATGTTACATTTTAAACATGCACTAAATTATATTTTAAAATAGTCAGCGTGTAAAGGTATTGCACTGTTTGGGTGGTTCTGGTTCTTTTGACCTTGGTCAAAAGAACCAGAACCACCCAATCAGTGCAATACCTTTACCCGCTGACTATTTTTTAAAATATATAATTTAGTGCATGTTTAAAATGTAACATTTTTTTAAACATGCACTAAATTATATATTTTAAAATAAATATAAAAAAAAGAAAATAGTCAGCAGGTAAAGGTAATCCACTGATTGGTTGGTTCTGGTTCTTTTGACCAAGGTCGTAGTTCGCTCTTTAAATATATTTTTTTTCTCTGATTCCTGTGTGAGGCCTCAACAAATTTGAGACCCTAGGCGGCTGCCTAGTTTGCCTGTGCCTAAGACCGGCCCTGGACTATAGTTAACATACATGTCTCTCGTGGCCCCTCACGTGAGATGTTGCTGCTCTGCAAGATTTATCAACAATAAACTGTATATTTCTTTAATTTCCACCTAAAATTGACGTATATTTTTGACGTTGATTTTTATATATTTAAATCAAATTATTTATCTGGATTCTTCATTTAGCAAATCTGTTCAGACTTACATACTGTATTCCACTGCCTCGTGTATTATCTTACACTGCCTGGAGAATTTATTATTTTTCCATCTATACTTGTCACTCAAGTCTTCGTCCTGGCACGTAGTTTCGTTGCACGCTTTTGCCCTCAGTAGTTTTCTCTATATCTTTTTTTAAAGATGTTTATCCCCTAGCTTGATTGCTGCCTCTATTCCCAGTCCCTTCACACCTCCCTACTGTGTTGTTTCAGGCAAAATGGCCTCCCTATATCTGAACGTATGGACTAATTCAAATGTCATGCCGACAATGTGCAAGTTTTTGATCTCTGGAAAATGTCCATCAATCACTTGACGAACAGTTGGTCAAGTGGAATTTAACATAGCGCCGTGTTGTGGTTTGGGTTATTACTAGAGGAAAACACAATCACTGGTGTGTAGGGTTCACTAGAGGGTTCTGTTATTAAAAAGAATTCAATAAAAAGAAATAATTAATTAAAAAGAAGGGATTCATTTAAAAAAAATAATTAATAATTCATTTAAAAAAGGAAGAAATAATTTTGTTTTTAAAAAGAAATAATTCATCAAAAAAATTTCATTAGAAAGAAAATAATTATTTTTAACAAAATAAAGAACAAAAGCCCAGAAAAAATATATTATTAATTGGTGAAATGAGAATTATCACATCTTTCATTAGCTAAATGACAATGCAAAGGTTTGACATCCTAATGTTGAATATATTTCTTTTAAGCACTTGAATTTCCGGAGAGAAAATATTTTTTTTTATAAACTGATTAATTCTGTCAATTGCAGTTAGGCTAACATTGCTATTTAAAAAACACGTAATACTAACGCTTTACAGAAAAGAGAACAACTGACATCTAAATGGTAAAAGGAGGTGATGCATGAAGGAACTGTTGGCAATGATAATGTTGATATGAAATAAGGTGGAGGATGACGCTTTCTTACACAGATTCTTCCAGTAAGTTTAGCTCTATTCCTGATGTAGTTGGCTTACTTCTTTTAATTCATTTTTTTCCAATAAAAATCAGGAGTTTGACATTTCTCTTCAGACAGTTTCAATTCTCATATTGAATAAATAATAGTTTATGCTTTTTAATGCATTTTGTTTTGTTGTTGTAGTTGTTGTTTCCTTTGAAGAAGGCGTCCACCTGACATATGTTTACATTGTCCCGTCTTTTTATTAAATCCCTTATATTAACTTCACCGCCGTCTCTCTCTGTCTTGGGCACAGCGAAAAATTAGAAGTCAAAATTGACCCACTTCCAGTCATGCCATCGAGCTGAAATTTGGCACACGGACCTGTGTCACCTAACAATGCATCGTATCAAAAATTCAGATCGATCGAACGTACAGTTATTAAATTAATGCATTTTTAGTTGATCAATATAAACTATATGTAGAGGTCGCTATCGTTTACATTTTACGGGTCACTTGACTTCACCCCAGCCATAGGTGAACACATCTCGTGTTTTAACCAGGTGTACCGGCGTGCTTTTGTTTACATTTTGCGTGTCACGCTGAGCTCGGTCCAGCGATCGGTGATAAGACCTTTCCCCTCTCCCCCCCCCCGCCCCGGGTTAAAAGCAGAGGGGAGTTAAACAGATTCAGTCTGTAAATATGTGTCGCGTTTGAACATAATCGACACTTTTAGTTATCTCTCATATATAAGGGATTTATAGTCAAAAACTTTCTTTTTACGGGTTTGTTTTATTTCAAACCCTTACATCTTCTGTTTCACTGATAGAGTCAAAAAGCCCTTCACGTGTTGTCACTAGGCCTGACAACGGCTATCCGGAAACTCGGGTAGTCTTTGCCGTGAAATTACCCGGGTAGTAAAATTGCGCCTGGGTACCCGTGAAAATGTTGCTGCAAGGTCAATACCATGGGGGTCAAACTGCGACTCACGTGCCGCATGCGGCTCTTCTGTGTTCACATTTCGGCTCGCAAAAAATCTATTAAATTAAAACATTTAATTTGAAATATAGGCTGTGAAGTACATTTAACAGGAAATTGCTTATAAAGAAATATCTGTCACCGGAAATAAAATAGGGTCCCGACAAACTTCAATGTATTTTCATACACTTTTTTTCTTTGAACACGAAACAAAAATCATTTAACACAAAAAGGTTTTGGATCTTTGAATTATTACAATAAGGTAAACACGACCGCAACACTGAGAAGTAATTAAGAGGGGATGGAAATGACAGAAATTACCTTGGCTTTGTCTTTGCAATACACCGACATTTTTGACTTACCAGTTGAACGAGCCAATATTGTTTATCTAAACACCCCCCTTCCCTCACTCCTTCCTCCGCTTCTACCCACACGATATGTTTTTAAAACACCTCATCTATTATTGTTTTTTTTTAAATAATATTTCAGTCCTTCAATGATTTTCAATGTTATAACAAAAACAAACGATAGGTCCACTCAGTAGCACCGCCTAGCGGACATTAACATTCAAGCTGCTGGGCCCGTATAACCTGACTGAACGTTACGTCATTATTGTTGGCGTTTGTTTTAATGTTCAGTTTACTGTAGTTTTATTTATGAGTATGACGCATGCATTTAAAGCTGGAAAAAGTTTGTAGTGTATTAAAGTTAAAATAGTATGTTACTGAAAGCATGCCTTTGGCCACTGTTGGAAATGAGGTGATTGGATGGTGGCTAAGTTGCATTGTAAAGCGGTCAAAACAGCGAAAAGTATGCGGCGTTTCGAACGGGTACCAGGGTATACGTTCAAAATTTGGACGGGTACCCGGGCAGATTTTTGTAAAACAATATTTCCAGCCCTATTTGTCGCACTGTAAAAAGGGTGGACTCAATGTCTCTTGTAAACGAACATATCGGGGTCTTTCGTTTGCTCTGGAAATAGTATTTTGATTGATAGGTTAAAGTGTACTCTATATGTACTTTTATATATATATATATATATATATATATTTATTTATTTATTTATTTATATATATATTTATTTATTTATATATATATATATATTCTTCTTCTTCTTCGTTCTCAATTTGAGTATTGCGTGCCGACCAGTTTTGCGCCAATTGGCCCGTGGTCTCCGACTTCAGCCTGCTGATTTTTTCTGGATGTGCTTCCATATCCTTTGGTCAGCCAAGACCATCTGCAAGGCAGCAGTTGATTTTGGCAAGTGATGCAGCGTTCACATGCCACGGCTATAAGGTTTCCACGCATTACCCAGCCGCCTTTTATTTTCCCTAACTATGCGTTAGGTACCCACTCGAAGCTGGGTGGATTCGGGGACGCCCTAGGCCCCGGGAACAAATACATGGCTTCCCATGGATTCGAACCCGTGACCACCGTGCCACTCAACCACCATATCCCCATATATATATACATTTCACCCTATAGAAACTCTAATGTTCCCCACTGACATTTCACCCTACAGAAACTCTAATGTTCCCCACTGACATTTCACCCTACAGAAACTCTAATGTTCCCCACTGACCTTTCACCCTACAGAAACTCTAATGTTCCCCACTGACCTTTCACCCTATAGAAACTCTAATGTTCCCCACTGACCTTTCACCCTACAGAAACTCTAATGTTCCCACTGACATTTCACCCTACAGAAACTCTAATGTTCCCCACTGACCTTTCACCCTACAGAAACTCTAATGTTCCCACTGACATTTTACCCTACAGAATATTTTAGCCCCACCAGACACATTTTGCCGTTTAACAAACATATTGGAAATTACCATGAAAAGGGAATAACTATTAGAATATAGATGAGTTGGATCCTGTCCAGACCGGTAGATAAGTTCAAATGTTTTTACTGGTCTATATCAGGGAGATAAGGCATCTCTTTTTCTCTTTCAGAATTTGTTGTTTTATTCCAGTGTTATGTTTGAAATATCATAAAGAGTCTAAAACCTGTACAGCCAAAGTATTTTAGGATAGGAAGTTTGTATTACATTACTAGAGTATGTGACATTTGAGATGACGTCAAAAGGCCCTGAGTCACTAAGACTCTTATAGAACCCCTCGGGGAATTCCCCGGCAACTTTCTCTCCTCCCCCGAAGAGAGCTAGCCGACGGGGACACCCCCGAGACGATCCCCTAAAAGAGGGGGTCGTCTGGGCAGATGGCAGCCGCACATAGTCGACCTAGTCTGCCTCTCAATGGGAGTTTCCACCCCAAAGGGTGGATATGGAATTTTTTCCTACTTTGACCCGCCATAGCTGCGGTGCCACCACGCCACAGAATACGGGTCTAAATTACCAAGGACTGTCGCAAGTTTCGCAAGATAGGGGGAAACATCATTGCAGACAACCCATGGAGGTGCGGGCAACCGCAATAACCAACCACAAAGTGTTGGGTAAGGGCATCCCCATTGGGTAAACTTCCTCAGAGCTGACGTCCGACCAAAGTTCCTCAAGGCACTTTTTTTAGTATTGTACTGGCCCACCTGGCCATAAACAGTGCCGTTCACTGATGATAGCTAGAAAGGGGGACGAAACGGTCGATTCGGATGACCCGACCCTCAACGGATACAATGGTTTTCGTCATTGACGATCTCTAGATATATTTCTAACCATATTACCACCCATATCTCTAGCCATATTACCACCCATATATCTAGCCATATTGCCGCCCATATCTCTAACCATATTAAAACCCATATCTCTAACCATATTACCACCCATATCTCTAGCCATATTACCGCCCATATCTCTAACCATATTACCACCCATATCTCTAGCCATATTACCACCCATATCTCTAACCATATTACCACCCATATCTCTAACCTTATTACCACCCATATCTCTAACCATATTACCACCCTTATCTCTAACCTTATTACCACCCATATCTCTAACCATATTACCACCCATATCTCTAACCTTATTACCACCCATATCTCTAGCCATATTACCACCCATATCTCTAACCATATTACCACCCATATCTCTAACCATATTACCACCCATATCTCTAACCTTATTACCACCCATATCTCTAGCCATATTACCACCCATATCTCTAGCCATATTACCACCCATATCTCTAGCCATATTGCCGCCCATATCTGCACCCAAAAATCTACCCATAAATAACCAATTTTTTAAGATTATTCTAAACTTATGAAACTGATGTTTCTCTAACAATTCTTTGAACCATTTGAAAAAAGTTTTAACTCCATTTAACAATTCTTTCACATTCTTAATTTCTTCTTTAACGTTTCTTAATTCGTTTTCATGCGAATTGTTTAAATCTGAGTACCGTCTTAAAATAAACGCCAGGCTTCTAAACTCTGTTAACGACATCACTTGACCAGCTGCGCGTTTCTATTGATCCCATTCAGCCCGTATGTTTATACCTCAGATCTATGCAGGAATCACGAGTTCCACATTCCTAACAACTGTCTACTTTAACTGGCGTCACGTTCAAATATATCACTGCGCTGCGGGAAGGGGTCTCATTCTTTAGTCTTGGGAACACTCGATATGACCAAATATAGATCAACGTGACTTTAATAATTATAATAATAATTTGAGAACTTTTACTGCGGCAGAGGCTCGGCTCACTGCGCTTTACATACAAATAGTTATATATCTATAGATATTAGGGCTGGTACTGATTTTTAAAAATGTGTTTGATTAATCGGGAAAATATGTAATTGATTAATCGATTAATTTCGAATAATTTTAACGCATATAAAGATTCAACTATATGTATCTGATCTGCAACAATCCTTGACTTAACTTGAGAGTTGACACAAAATTGTTGTAAATTCAAACTACAGCACTGACGTAAGTGATTTTTCTATAACTTTAAAAAAAAACGTAGAGAGTTAGTTTAATTATAAAACTTATACAGTATACTGACTGTCAGTCACACTATTGTAAGCAAGTAGGCATCACTTTAGCCAGTCAGGCAGACAAACCAGGGCGTTAACATTTTCTGGAGCAGACATTATAGCATTTTATTTACGATGTATCCTGAAGAACTGAACAGACTTTAGCACGGAACAGATGATCCCGGTACACAAAGAAATGTTTGCACAAAACTGCTGAAGACCGGAAAACGATGGTTATTAAGTTTCCACCACATGAGAGGATCCTCGGTTTCTAGAATGGAAGTTTCTTCTTGGTACCACGTCAGCTCGGCCTGTGTACCGTGTCAGCTCGGCCTGTGTACCGTGTCAGCTCGGCCTGTGTACAGAGTCAGCTCGGCCTGTGTACCGTGTCAGCTCGACCTGTGTACCGTGTCAGCTCGGCCTGTGTACAGTGTCAGCTCGGCCTGTGTACCGCGTCAGCTTGGCCTGTGTACCGTGTCAGCTCGGCCTGTGTACCGTGTCAGCACAGCCTGTGTACCTTTTCAGCTCTGCTTGTGTACCATGTCAGCCCAGCCTGTGTACCGTGTCAGCTCGGCCTGTGTAGCGTGTCAGATCGGCCTGTGTACCGTGTCAGCTCGGCCTGTGTACCGTGTCAGCTTGGCCTGTGTACCGTGTCAGCTCGGTCTGTGTACCGTGTCAGCTCGGCCTGTGTACCGTGTCAGATCGGCCTGTGTACCGTGTCAGCCCAGCCTGTGTACCTTGTCAGCTCGGCCTGTGTAGCGTGTCAGCTCGGCCTGTGTACCGTGTCAGCTCGGCCTGTGTACCGTGTCAGCTCGGCCTGTGTACCGTGTCAGCTCGGCCTGTGTACCGTGTCAGCTCGGCCTGTGTGTACCGTGTCAGCTCGGCCTGTGTGTACCGTGTCAGCTCGGCCTGTGTACCGTGTAAGCTCCGCCTGTGTACCGTGTCAGCTCGGCCTGTGTTTACCGTGTCAACTCGGCGTGTGTACCGTGTCAGCTCGGCCTGTGTACCGTGTCAGCTCGGCCTGTGTACCGTGTCAGCTCGGCCTGTGTACCGTGTCAGCTCGGCCTGTGTGTACACTGTCAGCTCGGCCTGTGTACCGTGTCAGCTCGCCCTGTGTACCGTGTCAGCTCGGCCTGTGTACCGTGTCAGCTCGGCCTGTGTACCCTGTACTGCATCTGATTCGTCTGATTTAATTGCCATCCGCAGTTAGTTTTAAAAATAAAATGTTTGCTCAAATTTTCGCTTAAATGATTAACTTTATCTGTGCTGTCCATAGTCGTCATTTTTATTTACGTCTGCACGTCTAAATAAATAATAATAATTCGCAGGAAAAGCATGGAAGTGACATATAAATTATAAAAAAATTGAAGAAAACAAAATACTAGAAATATTTTCTCAAATTTTATCGATCAAATTAATTTAAATCGATTACAATTTTTAACAGTTGATCGATTAATTAATTGTTAATTTCCGCAGCCCTAATAAATATAGTGTCATCGTGATATTGCAACACAGCCAGCTGACGCCTTCCTTGTCCAGTTCAACAAATATAAATATAAATATAATGCATATTTCATGTGTTCAAAGGTCGTATTCACGTCTTTAGGTCTACGCCAACCACTCGGATTTGGAGCAGCTCTTTATGTCAGTGTTCTAGGACAAGGGGCCAATACATAACTTGCAATAACTTGAATTGTTTTCCTATGCCATAATAGCATTCAAATGAGCGAACGCCACTCCTCCACTCCCTCTTGACAACAACTGTCAAACTTCTCCGTAACCCCTTCCTCCTCTGCCCTCTGTCATTAAATGTCACACATTTCTCAAGACTTCTCCCTTACATTGCTGGATTTACCTATTTGCTGAACAAGCTATAGCTTAGGGCCCCCTCCTTCTTGGGGGCCCGAGGAATATTTTTGCATTTTTGGCACTGAAATAGAATACCTGGAATTCAAAACGGCCCCCATATCTCAAATAGCTTAGGGCCCCATCAAGTCTAAATACAGCCCCGTCCCCTTCACTCTTTTGTTAGTACTGGACTGCACCATTTGTATTATAAAATTTTTAAAAACCGTAAAAACAAAGTTTTTGACTATAAATCCCTTATATATGAGTCATAATTAAAAGTATTGATCTTGTTCAAACGCGACAAACTTTTACAGACTGAATCTGCCTTAACTCCTGCTGTATAACCGGGCGCGGGGGGGGGGTAGGAGAGGGGAAAGGTCTGGTCACCGATCACTGGACCGAGCTCAGCGTGACACGTAAAATGTAAACAAAAGCACGTCGGTACATCGATGGGTCGCGTCAATGCGCGGACTGAACTGGACGTGGAACAAAAACAATAATAAACAGTGAAATTGACTTACATATGTCGTATAGAGATAAACTAAAAATGCATTAATTTAATTACGGTCTGAAATTTTGATACGATTCATTGTTAGGTGACACGAGTCTATGTGCCAAATTTCAGCTCGATGGCATCACGGGAAGTGGGTCATTTTTTACTTTTGTTTTTTGCCCGACGTACGAAGAGATGACGACAGACAGAGAGAGAGACAATATTTTGAAGTTAATATAAGGGATTTAATAAAAAGACTCGTAAAAACAAAGTTTTTGACTATAAATCCCTTATATATGAGACAGAACTAAAAGTATTGATTATGCTCCAACGCAACAAACATTTACAGACTGACACCGAGTGATGTCCCTGTATTTAATAACGGGGGATGGGACGTGAAGGGGTGTCGGCACGACGGTGGACGTCAACGCGTCAACTCAAACTCTCACGTGGAAAAAAACAATAACAAACCGTGAATTTGAATTCAAGTTAATATAAGTATAAGGGATTAAAAAGGGGGATGTTTCACATTAGAGCGAAAAAGCCAAATAAACTACTTATGCGCTCTATGGGAAATATCACGTGATAGCTAGTATAATGACAATGGTCATATTGTCCTTACACAAACATTTCTCACCGCAGATTGGGACTGTAATATCGCCTGATTAAAAGCCTTCCTATTTGCCAAGGTCAGGTATGTTTCGATATAAAAATAATTAATCAATCATTCGAATCCATGACTTGTGCTCTCCATCCCCCCTTTTCCTTTCCCGTGAATATCATAGTCGAAAGCTTTAGAATTCAGAAGAATGTTTTGTAATAAAAGGAAGCCAGAAGTACCGCCATGAATGAACCCATGAGTGTGTGGACTAAATGGTCAGTCTCGAAGTGTGGCGAGTATTCTTCTTATGGATCGATACTGAAAGGCAATACGTGACTTAGTGACAGGGATTCTCAAAAACTTATCGACAAACCTCAGGTTTTGACTTTCCAAAAAATGGTATGGGGTAACTTTTTAAAACTGGTTTTATTTGTGTATAAACATTTTTCCTATGCAACATGAAGTTTTCTTACTTCCATTTAAAGATTTTTATTCAAATAATAGTCTACTAACAAGCCAAGCATTACCATGTAATTGTGCAGGCAATAATAATAATAGCAAATAAGGCAGTGGAAATACTATGTAGAATATAGAAACCCTTAACTGTGACTGTTCAACTTGTAACCAAAAAAAATCTGATGAGAACAGAATCTAAGTGGTTTCTCTAAGACTAGTTTTCTTTAAACACATCTTTAGTCATATCTTTTAAGGACATTCTCCATGAGATGTAGCATTCATGAGAAAAGTTTTGTGCCGTTAACTAACTAGACAATTCACTTTTGAAGTTTTTAGTTTGTCTTAGGTTTATTTATTTGTTTAATTTTTTAAAATATAAACAATGTCCTTAGATGGACCAAGCAACCGCTTCAGTGGAGACTTGTGGTAAGACTAGAGGAAATCACGTGGTCTGCTGATCTCGGGGGATCATACCCATCATACAATGAGGCCGAAGGTCCACTTTTTCCGTCTTTATTTGAATGACTCGAATACGTGCTCGGGCTTTTCTGAAAGTTGGACAGTGTTCTTCTGTGTCGGTTTAACCTGAAGGTTTATCTCAAGGCAGCACTTCTCCTCGCCAGACATTCTCTGTCGGTTGATCTGCAATTCAGTCATTTCTGTTTGTCTAAAGGGGCCGTCCTTAAATAACGGCAGGCGATTTTTGCCGATTTTTCACCCCCTTCTCCCTAGTCAAAAAAATAAGACCCCACTCCAATAGGACGTCACAAAACTTGACACAAAGCCGTATTTTCTATTTGAAAATGAGAATGTTTCAATTCACTTTTTTGTTATATAAGTATGTATTTATGTATTTAGTGTAAGACCCCTTTCCGCCCGCCTCCTAGGGGAGTGACGTCATTTATGGACGGCCCCAAACATCAATATGGAAACAAGGAATTCCTTACGATATGTTAAAAATGACTGGTTACAAAAATGTCATAGAAGTCCTTGGAAAGAGTATAATTTTAGAAAGATCATTAAAATAAGCAGAGGAGAGAAAGAGATAGTTAGACAGAGACAGGTGAAGAGAGAGAGAGAGAGAAAGACAGAGAGAGAGAAAGAATTTTTTTATAGGATGGAAAGATAAAAAGAAGTGAGTGGGTGTGAGATGGAGCGCAAATAGAGGGAGAGAAATAAAGAGAGAGAGAGAGGGGGGGTGGGTGGAAGGGGGAATGAAATGTCCTGATCGACAATTTGAATTCAACGGATAAAATTAGAACCTCAAGAGAGATAATTCAGATGTACAGCAGAAGAATGAAATTCTCCTATTTGTCATTAGAAATTGGGGCATACCAGTTGCGGATACAATATTAATTCGACACTCCCTAAATACTTCTGGCTGGTGAACTTAGTTTAATTGTTTTAAATAGTATTTTAATAATTTGACAAGTTCCAACGCCTTAAATTATATTGTGATATTTACATATGAACATTTCTGTGTTCTCGATTTAGAAATTTCAATTAGCATAAAAGTATTGATTAACTAAATGTTCAAATTTCTCTTTATTAAAACACTGCTAAGAACTGGTGTAAATTTAAATTTAAAGTCAACTTTTGGGTGAATAATTCCATTTTTGTACTTCAACGATATTCAAATCAACAGCCAGCCCCACCCCCTTTAGGGCATATCGTCTATGCGCTGTACTTTGTTTGTCAACACACAACGTCACAAAATATTATTTGGATGAATTGATTTCACACAAAAACCCAACATAAATTTATGGCACTCAGTTACTCGCTGGTCTGGGATATCGATTGGTAATAAATGATTTAAATACCGAGTTGGTATCTAACATAGCCGTGACAGCATCTATATACCGAGTTGGTATCTAACATAGCCGTGACAGCATCTATATACCGAGTTGGTATCTAACATAGCCGTGACAGCATCTATATACCGAGTTGGTATCTAACATAGCCGTGACAGCATCTATATACCGAGTTGGTATCTAACATAGCCGTGACAGCATCTATATACCGAGTTGGTATCTAACATAGCCGTGACAGCATCTATATACCGAGTTGGTATCTAACATAGCCGTGACAGCATCTATATACCGAGTTGGTATCTAACATAGCCGTGACAGCATCTATATACCGAGTTGGTATCTAACATAGCCGTGACACTATCTATATACCGAGTTGGTATCTAACATAGCCGTGACACTATCTATATACCGAGTTGGTATCTAACATAGCCGTGACACTATCTATATACCGAGTTGGTATCTAACATAGCCGTGACACTATCTATATACCGAGTTGGTATCTAACATAGCCGTGACAGCATCTATATACCGAGTTGGTATCTAACATAGCCGTGACACTATCTATATACCGAGTTGGTATCTAACATAGCCGTGACACTATCTATATACCGAGTTGGTATCTAACATAGCCGTGACACTATCTATATACCGAGTTGGTATCTAACATAGCCGTGACAGCATCTATATACCGAGTTGGTATCTAACATAGCCGTGACACTATCTATATACCGAGTTGGTATCTAACATAGCCGTGACAGCTATCTATATACCGAGTTGGTATCTAACATAGCCGTGACAGCATCTATATACCGAGTTGGTATCTAACATAGCCGTGACAGCTATCTATATACCGAGTTGGTATCTAACATAGCCGTGACACTATCTATATACCGAGTTGGTATCTAACATAGCCGTGACAGCTATCTATATACCGAGTTGGTATCTAACATAGCCGTGACAGCATCTATATACCGAGTTGGTATCTAACATAGCCGTGACACTATCTATATACCGAGTTGGTATCTAACATAGCCGTGACAGCATCTATATACCGAGTTGGTATCTAACATAGCCGTGACAGCATCTATATACCGAGTTGGTATCTAACATAGCCGTGACAGCATCTATATACCGAGTTGGTATCTAACATAGCCGTGACAGCATCTATATACCGAGTTGGTATCTAACATAGCCGTGACACTATCTATATACCGAGTTGGTATCTAACATAGCCGTGACAGCATCTATATACCGAGTTGGTATCTAACATAGCCGTGACAGCATCTATATACCGAGTTGGTATCTAACATAGCCGTGACAGCATCTATATACCGAGTTGGTATCTAACATAGCCGTGACAGCATCTATATACCGAGTTGGTATCTAACATAGCCGTGACAGCATCTATATACCGAGTTGGTATCTAACATAGCCGTGACAGCATCTATATACCGAGTTGGTATCTAACATAGCCGTGACAGCATCTATATACCGAGTTGGTATCTAACATAGCCGTGACACTATCTATATACCGAGTTGGTATCTAACATAGCCGTGACAGCATCTATATACCGAGTTGGTATCTAACATAGCCGTGACAGCTATCTATATACCGAGTTGGTATCTAACATAGCCGTGACACTATCTATATACCGAGTTGGTATCTAACATAGCCGTGACACTATCTATATACCGAGTTGGTATCTAACATAGCCGTGACAGCATCTATATACCGAGTTGGTATCTAACATAGCCGTGACAGCATCTATATACCGAGTTGGTATCTAACATAGCCGTGACACTATCTATATACCGAGTTGGTATCTAACATAGCCGTGACACTATCTATACACCGAGTTGGTATCTAACATAGCCGTGACTCTTTTTAAAGCACGCAGACAAAAGGGACCAGTAGGTCATTAGAATGTAACAGCAAAGTATTTAGTCTTGGTTTTTCTCATTATAAGCTAATAATCCCCCTAAAACTACATACGACTAGGTGATCTCATCAACAGCGGAAGCTGTCCCAAGAATTTCCTTATGGTTAATTTCAGTTTGAATGGACACTTTAGAAAGGAATTCGGGCGTTGGTTAATTTCATTTGAACTGGACAGTTCTCAAAAAATGTTGGGCACTGGTTATTGCCATCTTCCGTGGACACAGCCCCAGCTGTATACCTACAGCACGCACAGAGCCGTATTTCTTGCATGTACTTTGAGTAATTCACACCACACAATAATAAGCTTATAGCGACTCTCGTATTTCCCCGCAGTCACCATTCAGGCGCCAAATGGTCGCCAATTATGAACGCCCTGGCCCCTCCCTCGAGGTTCGTAAGCGACATGTCCTATTGATTAGCACTACGTTCTGGAACTCAAGAGGGAGAAATTAGAGGAAGCCAACACCAAAATAACATTGCCATGATCTCCAGCGGACGTTGGCAGAGTAAAACTAAGTGTCCGGACATTTTGAGGCTCAAGCTAAATGAACGGTCATTCAGATGGACTACGTTAATGTGCCGTTATTTCGACTGGCTTGCTGAAATCACGGAGATGGGGACGGTAAAGCCGAATGCACTGAAGGGAGTACGGCCTCAAAGTTTCAACAAGCATTTTTAAAAACTTACAGTGATAAATATTTTAACGTGTTAGCCCACAAATAATCTGATAGGGATTCTTTAGAAAAAAACTATTAAGTCAACAAATAGATTTTAAACAATGAGTGGAGTGTGCAAATGATGGAGTGGAGTGTGCCAGTGAGGTAGTGGAGTATTAAAGTGAGGTAGTGGAGTATGCCAGTGAGGTAGTGGAGTGTGCCAGTGAGGTAGTGGAGTGTGCCAGTGAGGTAGTGGAGTGTGCCAGTGAGGTAGGGGAGTGTGCCAGTGAGGTAGTGGAGTATGCCAGTGAGGTAGTGGAGTATTAAAGTGAGGTATTGGAGTATGCCAGTGAGGTAGTGGAGTATGCCAGTGAGGTAGTGGAGTATGCCAGTGAGGTAGTGGAGTGTGCCAGTGAGGTAGTGGAGTGTGCCAGTGAGGTAGGGGAGTATGCTGGTATGGGGGTGACTGATGCGAGTGATGAAGTAGAGAGTACGAGTCAGGGGGTTAGGTACGAAAGGAAGGAATGGGTGTGAGGAATGAGTGGAGGAAACGGAAGAAGGAGTTAATACAGAGATAAAATGTAGAATGAGGGTGCATGTATGTATTGTTTTTCGTTTCATTAATAGAAGTTTATTAAGTGTGTGCATTTGCATTATCTTTAATAGACAACAGTTGTTGAGGCATAATTTTGGTTGTGACGTCAAACATCCTTTAAGTTCATGATGTTGCTTCATTCTATATTTGTATTCTCTCTATGTGTTGTCCCTTTCACAATTTTTTCCCCTGGCAACTCGACGTTTCAATTCCTTAGGGAGAACTTTCTTCTTGTGTCCATCTGCGTCCCTTCACGCCACCCCCTCCCCACAATATACTCCTCTTCACAAACACATCTCTGTGCCCCAGACAAAAAAAAATCTTAGAAATGCTCGCTAGTGAACCCGGGTGTGTTATAGGTTGATGGACATCTCTCGGGATATTTAATGGAGTTGGACATAAGATAGCAGTTGGTCAGTGGGTGAATAGGCAAAGGGGTACCACAAAGTGATAAGCCTAGTCATATACGTATCAATGGGGGGTGATTGGTTCAGGCACAGGCATCCGATTAGTTGATTAGATTAGATATACGTGTACAGACTGTAATTTTAACGTAACATAAAACTTCCACTACAATTGTGACTTTCTCTTTCTCGTGGTTCTCACTTTAAACAGGAAACATTAGCTTAATTTGATTCTTATATTAAATTTAGGAAATTAATAAGATCTCAGTGGCGTCACTAGGGGGGCGGGGGGGGGCGGGCCGCCCCGGGTGACACCCATCAGGGGGTGACACCCGAGCCTAAAATTTTACTGTGTACGATTTTATGTCAGGAAACAAAAGATGACAAATTTTTAATCTAGAAAGAAATTAAGAAATACAATGAAATACGTTAAACGCGAAAATTCTTATTTAAAAAAATCAGTTAACTTGCAATACTAAAACAGTCCCAACACACGAACAACATTAAAACAAATTAGGAAAAAAAAAGAAAATAAATAGTCGCAGCAGAGAGATAAATTTTTTAAGAGTTCTGAAAATTGGACTAATTCTGAAGGTAAGCAGTCTTCGAAATCACTCATGAACCTACATGTGGAATAAAATAAGAAGCCCCGAGCCTAGTGCTCTTTATGGGTCTTCCCGGAAGACCCCCTTAGCCATCTGGCCACCAAAGGGACGTAACAGCTGAGGAATCCCCCCAAAAGCGGTCGCTTCTGAAGCGGCCACCTGGGCATCCAGGACATACAGTCGAAGATGCCTCCCACTAAGTTGACCTCACAAGGAGGTGGTGGAATTTCCTACTACGACCCACTACCACTTTGGCGCCATCCCGGCAAAGCACACGGGTCTCCATGGTTAGGACCTTCGCAGACCGGGGGATCATCAAAGACCTACCTAGGGTGCAACCCCCACTAGAAGGTTTCCTCAGAGCTGGCGTCCAATGCGTTCTTCGCGGCACTTTTTGCTAATCCGTACTGGCGCTCCTGGCCCTAAACCGGCACCGCTCGATGGCGTTGCTAGTAAATGGAGGGGGGAGGAACGGTTGCTTCAGATTTACCCGACCCCTTCTTCGAAATCACTTGAATGTTCTTCCATTAACTTGGCTGCTGCCCATCGGGTGGCGAAAGTGCTGAGCTCAGTTAGGTTTGTAAGAAAGCCAAATTTCTCATGGATGTATTTATATGCACCTAACCAATGTTGTAGGGCTTAAGAAAGTTTGTCAATGATTATCAGATATACCTCAATCTTGAATTTTTTCTCCAGGAGAATACTGTTTTGTTGATGTCCCTTTATCAAACTGACACTTTCTTTTTTGTTTGATAGTATTGAAGATTGTTTATAGTGTTTTTACCACGGACTTTTCCTTTCCTTTGTCTTCATAGGAATAAAATTAAGAATGCTATTTTTTAACAAACTCAATGAGAGACTTCCTTTCTAAAATTGTTTCCCAAATTTCAAGTAAAATAGCGACTTCCAGTTGTTCAATTTCCTTTAGAAATCCTTCTTCTTCAAGTCGGCAGTCACGTGGCTGCTTTTCATTCGTTGCTAATTCTTCCAGTGCTGCGATATTCTCATGGTAGGAGCTATTAAAAGACCTTACAGCATGATGTCACACTGACCATCTTGTGTCAGACAAGGCTTTGTTAGCATGTATCAATTTCATATGTTTTTGAAGTACCTGTCAACGATGAGTAGATGCAACAAGTCGGGTATAAAGATTTTGCAGAAGACAAAAAAATCTGACCGCAGTAGGACAACCTGCTTCTCTTTCCAAACCAAATTAAAGGAATGAGCTGTGCACGGCACATAATGAGCTACAATGCACTTCTCACGAAGAATAGCCTGGTTTCCGTTATACTTCCTACTCATTTGCAGCATTGCCGTATGACTGTCCAAGGCATTTTCAGGGATTCGTACAAACATAATGGCCTGCATCTTTATTATACACTATAATTCATAAAAAGTTTGGGGGCCCTTAAATTATTGGGGGCTTTAGCCCGTTCAGCACCCCCCCTTTTAATCCGCCATAGGGGTCCACGCATCTGTGACGATGGGGTACGAGGAGGGGGGTGTTTAAGAAATGTGACGTCACATAAAAAAACGCGAAACTTTAAATAAAAGTTCCCCTTAAATATTTGATTGTTTACCATTTATTTAATTACGTTTTCAATGACTTCACGCGTGTTACGATATTACAGTGCAGACTTACCCTAAATACATATTTAAATGACAAAATATAATTTCCAACATGCCATTTTTTATTGAGAAAATAGGCTTGGGGGAAGGGTGTCAAAGCTTTGTGACGTCATATCGTAAAAAAGGGGTGGGGTCTAAGTTTTTGTGAAAAAGTATGACGCTTCGGGAGGGTGGGGTAAACATCGGCAACCTCGCATGACGTCATTTATGGACGGCCCCTTCAGTCGTGAAGGGGTGACACCATGAGCTACCACCCCGGGTGACACCAACCCTAGTGACGCCTCTGTAAGATCTTTCCTGGAAGTAAGTTTAAGCGCACAAATCAAGTCAACAGCAAAGTCACATCCAAGTTCAAAAAAAAACCGCAAACCTTTAAAAATATTCTTATCAGTTTCATCACATTTATGTCCCCTATTTTTAATTCTTTGTTTCTGAAGAGATGTTGATTTTTTAAATCTGATATTCCCAGGCTCCAGTTTCTATATATGATCGATACACGACGAGTAGAATCTCCTACAATTCTATCAGCCCCTTGACTCCGATTTGGTTCAGGGTGTTGCGAAAGATGACATTTTATTTTCAGATTAGGACTGATAAGTAATAATACATTGAGGAATAACATTATAGTATGACTATCTTAGTCTGACTATCTTAGTCTGACTATCTTAGTCTGACTATCTTAGTCTGACTATCTTAGTCTGACTATCTTAGTCTGACTATCTTAGCCTGACTATCTTAGTCTGACTATCTTAGTCTGACTATCTTAGTCTGACTATCTTAGTCTGACTAGCTTAGTCTGTCTAGCTTAGTCTGACTATGGATGAGGCAGGAAGAGATGTCTAAGAGATGAGGATGAAATATATCGAAGGAGATAATTACCACATTATGTTCCTGGCCATTGAACAAGACATCCGGCAAAAAGAGGAAGTTATTAAAAGATAAGAAATTCTATTTATTCTCGTTTTCGCCCTCAGTTGATGTTATTCCCTTTCAAGGAACCTTTACGTCTGGCATTTTACAGGAATACGGTATCAAATATTTTATCTAGTTTTATGTCTTTTTTGTAATATAGGTCATGTGGTAATAAATTAAAATGTATATCATGGTGTATTAGATATGTCATGTTATATTAGTTACTAGGTTGTTCTGCCGCGCCGCGGCGCCTGCGGCGCCCACTTTGTTAGGGCGCCTACGGCGCCCAGCTTTTTCAAAAGCACAACTAACTTTACCTTGTCTGATAAATACGCAATATTAAACTTCCTTAAATGTACAAAAAGTATTTTATAATAGGGGTTGGTTTTTTTTGGTAAAAAGCCCAAGTAACTTATCCTGGTAATCCTGCAGATTTTACACGTATATTATAATTTATTATTTCACAGCGAAATTTAATTTTCTCTTGAGAACTTTCGTTTTTAATTTATTAAATGCATAATTATATGTTGTATTTCAGCTATTACAGCGCTAATTTGTAAGTCTTTCTAATTTCTAAGCCATTTTTTCGGCTCTCAACAGTAAATAGTCTGATGATGATGCAACCATTTTTTTTTATTCACACTATATGCCGGATTGTCCGATAAGATGCCAAATGGAAATTTCTCACTTACAAACAAAGAAAATAAGAATCAAACATCTAGTAATGAAATAAAAAAAATAATTTGTCTTTAACATATTTATTTATCTTCTAAGAACATTAAAATAGATGAATAATACTTTTAAAAAAATATCTTCAGTCAGTAAATTTATTTTAGCATGGGTTGAGCCAGGTAAAAAACATCTGGCAGCACTTCGCTAGGTAAACAAAATGGACGTATCGTGACCACATTATGTATTATATAGAGCCGAAAAAATGCATTTGAAATTAAAAAGACTAACAAATTAGTGCTGTAATAGCTGAAATACGACATATAATAATGCATTTAATAAATTAAAAATGTAAGTTCTCATGAGAAAATTAAATTTCGCTGTGAAATAATAAATTATAATATACGTGTAAAATCTGCAGGATTACCCTTATCCTTGTATGATAAATACGAAATATTCCTGAAAAGTAAACAAAGTATTTATATAATATTTTTTACAGTGCTAATCACCACACGATTTTTTAACAAATTTTAGAAAGCAGCGCACCAAATTAATGCACCAAAAAATAACTATTTGAGTCAGTCAGCACTGCTTACAACAAAAAATATTTAAAAAAGCAGAGTGATGTCCCTTAGCGTTGGGCGGGATGCAGTCAGCGATAATTGAGCGTAAATATATTATACTAGTTTGTGCTGCGGCGCCCCCCATTTTTTTAAGGGCGCCTACGGCGCCGACCTTTTTCAAAAGCCCAACTAACTTGTCATTGTATGATAACTACGTAATATTAAAAATTTCTTAAATGTACACAAAGTATTTTATAATAGTTTTTATTTTATTTTATTTTATTTTTTATGTCAAAAGCCCAAGTAACTTATCCTTGTATGATAAATACGAAATATTCCTGAAAAGTAAACAAAGTATTTATATAATATTTTTTACAGTGCTAATCACCACACGATTTTTTAACAAATTTTAGAAAGCAGCGCACCAAATTAATGCACCAAAAAATAACTATTTGAGTCAGTCAGCACTGCTTACAACAAAAAATATTTAAAAAAGCAGAGTGATGTCCCTTAGCGTTGGGCGGGATGCAGTCAGCGATAATTGAGCGTAAATATATTATACTAGTTTGTGCTGCGGCGCCCCCCATTTTTTAAGGGCGCCTACGGCGCCGACCTTTTTCAAAAGCCCAACTAACTTGTCATTGTATGATAACTACGTAATATTAAAAATTTCTTAAATGTACACAAAGTATTTTATAATAGTTTTTATTTTATTTTATTTTATTTTTTATGTCAAAAGCCCAAGTAACTTATCCTTGTATGATAAATACGAAATATTCCTGAAAAGTAAACAAAGTATTTATATAATATTTTTTACAGTGCTAATCACCACACGATTTTTTAACAAATTTTAGAAAGCAGCGCACCAAATTAATGCACCAAAAAATAACTATTTGAGTCAGTCAGCACTGCTTACAACAAAAAATATTTAAAAAAGCAGAGTGATGTCCCTTAGCGTTGGGCGGGATGCAGTCAGCGATAATTGAGCGTAAATATATTATACTAGTTTGTGCTGCGGCGCCCCCCATTTTTTAAGGGCGCCTACGGCGCCGACCTTTTTCAAAAGCCCAACTAACTTGTCATTGTATGATAACTACGTAATATTAAAAATTTCTTAAATGTACACAAAGTATTTTATAATAGTTTTTATTTTATTTTATTTTATTTTTTATGTCAAAAGCCCAAGTAACTTATCCTTGTATGATAAATACGAAATATTCCTGAAATGTACACAAAGCATGTATATAATATAGGTTGTGCTGCGGCGCCCACTTTTATTTAGGGCGCCCACTTTTTTCAAAAGCCCAACAAACTTGTCCTTGTATGATAGATACGTAATATTAAACTACCTTAAATGTACACAAAGTAATTTAAAATAGAGGTTATAGGGCGCCTACGGCGTCCACTTCTTGGTCAAAAGCCCAAGTAACTTATCCTTGTATGATAAATACGAAATATTCCTGAAAAGTAAACAAAGTATTTTTATAATAATTTTTACAGTGCTAATCACCACACGATTTTTAAAGTAATTTTAGAAAGCAGCGCACCAACTTACTGCACCAAAAAATAACTATTTGAGTCAATCAGCACTGCTTACAACACAAAATTTAAAAAATCAGAATGATGTCCCTCAGCGTTAGGTATCAGCGATAATTGAGCGTAAATATATAATATATATGATGTCCAGTTCCATTAGATAGGCCAAGGTGAACTAGATGTTTCATGTTCTGGTGAATATGGCAACGGTGTTGGTCGTCTCATGTCTAGTGAAGGTCTCTAGTTTGTCGACAGGTCACCTTGTTTTTTACTAAGGTTATGATTCTATTGGGTGGCACGGCGTTGAGGTCATAGTTTCTGTTTAGTGTGGAGCATTCTGGGATGTGGAATTTTTCTTTTAAATAAAATCTTATTTGGCCAATGGCTCTAATGGCTGTCACAAGGGATGTGGCTCCACATCCGACTGTTTGAATGTGTAAAGGTCAAAGGTGTGTCGTTATTTTCTAAAATACAAACACTTATTAACTATTTAATATTCCAGTAGTCTGTAATCTAGGACGGCTACAACCTCACCCCTCCATAAGTTCTGAAAGCCACAATTTCCAACTCTCACCACGGCCTTTTATCGGCTTTTGGGTGGATTTTTTCCCCACATAATTTACTCTAAGAGTTTTCTATGGATGAGGGCAGAGAGGGAGTAAGGGACGCTTCAAAAATTGATTTGATGTCAAATCAAAGTTACTGAATTTTAAAATTATTTAAAAATTTAATTTTCCACATTTCTGTTCCATATTTTTTCAACACGGAGTGATTAATAACATACAAGAGTTTCACCCCCCCCCTCTTCCCCGCCTGCCCAATCAGAATAAAAGCCGCTGCTACCCCCTCTTTAGTATGGACGCTTCTATCTTTCAGAAAAGTTCTTAGCAGTGTTACCTGGTGATGTTGAGTATTGTGGTGTAAACATTGGAGACGAAAATATAGTTGACAATCTGAACGTCAGGGTGTCAGAATGCTAGAGGTCAAATTTTGCATGTTTCCCAGAGGCGTATCTAAACTAAATGACACTCGGGGGTGGCCATGACTTAAACCCCTGTTCATTAATTTTCTCTCAATACTAATTCACGACCGTAGGGCTTAGGGAATTCGAAATTGCCATTTGATGCTAGACAATAGAGCTGTTAAGAATAATTATCTTGAAATATTTCTTATCTCTTTTATAAACAATCACATAGATTGTCTATCGAATGACACACATTTATGATCCATTTTGGTATACATTTACAATCAGTCCTTTTTAACACTTTTTTTTTATTAACTTGCTTTCGTTCCTGTTGCAAAATTTCAAATTTTTCAACGCACAATTAAACCATTTTTATGGTCCTAGAGATCTACAATTTTTACCCCAGATAGATCTTGGATGACAATGCATTGTATTAAAATTTCAGATGGATCGAATGTAACGTAATTATATTAATGCATTTTTAGTTTTATCTCTAAATAGCATCTTTTTCCGTCTGCTATTGTTGACATCCACGTTCCACAGTAGTTCAACCCAGCCATCGATGACCACATCCCCGTGTTTAACAGCAAGGAGAGTTCAATCATGTTCAGTCTGTAAATGTTTGTCGCGCGATGCGTATTATATTGAAAATAATCAAAACTTCAATAATCAATAATCAAAAGGAAGCGACAAAACTTACCATAGCCTTTACTTAGACTAAAAAGAATAAAACAAATAGAGGTAAAAAAAAAGATTTTTTAAAGCCACGTTTTTATAAGTGGACTAAAAAGAAGAAAATAATTTAAAACTTATAAGTTTAAGTACTTTCATTTAATATGACTAAAAACGTGGGGCGAGAACTTATGAGGTCTTATATATGCAGTTCACTCATTCTCTCACTTTTGCCTTCTAAACTATAAATCTTTAATTTTTATACCAAACACCCACCCAAAATCTTTTTTTAAAAACTTTTTTTTACCTCTATTTATTAATCTTTAAAAATTAAGTTTTTCACGTTTTTTTGGTGAACACATCAGCTACATTGCACTTATCTGCAATCAAACCAGAGAATTACTATAAATAGCCTTATACTCGTGTAAGGTGTCTCTTTATGGCTCTCTCCATCTCATCGGTTAATGTTAAACTTACTATTGGAAATAACAGCCACGACGTCTCATGCGTATTAAATAATTTCTCGTCTAGCATCCCCAGAATTGGCAGCAACACACGAACAGCTAAAGGGTATTTGTAACGGTCGGGTAGGTGAAGGTCATGTGTGTCCTATACACCGGAAAAAGGGGGCGCTGCAGGGTTGGAGGGGGTTGGATGGATGGGAAGAATTTTAACAAATGACAAGGGCATATCAAGGTCAGCGTTGTAACGGTTTTTTTTCAAACGTCAATATCAAGACAGCTGTTTCCCCCGGACATTCCGACCTGTTTGGGAATATCTCAATGTAAAAGAATGTTCAATTTAGGTTTGAACGAGTTGTGAAGATTGTTACACTTTGACCTTTTTGAACCTAAAGTAAACATTGTTACACTTTGATCTTTTTGAACCTAAAGTAAACAATTTTACACTTTGATCTTTTTGAACCTAAAGTAAACATTGTTACACTTTGACCTATTCAAACGTAAAGTAAACATTGTTACACTTTGACATTCAAATTAAAAGTGATATCCTCAGGTGAATGTAGGAAAGTAACCGTTCTGTGTAAAAATGAAACAGAGGTGTTTAAACATTAAACATGTAGAAATTTTACATTAGTTTTTAATCATTGTAATTAATGTATAAATGTATATCCTAATGGGAAAAGTACAAATGAAATTTTAATAGACGGCATTTTGCATCAAAATGCAACTAAATATCAAAGTACACTAAATTGATACAGTAAAATTTATATATACATACATATTATTTAAACAACATAGCCATTCATCATTTATCTGTATCAGTGGAGTTACTTTAGTCTCAAATAGTTACAATATTTTAGTCTCAAATAGTTACTATATTTTAGTCTCTAATAGTTAAGACGCATCTTTTCAAAATTTATTTTCAAAATTAAAGAAATACAATTTCTTTTTAATGATTAACGTTGCTTATGTGTATTGTACTGTTATTTATGTGGTTATTATGAAGAGAATGTATGTTTATATTATTATATGTTTGTTATTATCTCCAAGTATAGCGCTGTGAGTCCGGCTCCTTGCTGGGAAACAGCGCTATAAAAATTACCAATTTATTATTATTATAGTTACTATATTTTAGTCTCTAATAGTTACTATATTTTAGTCTCAAATAGTTACTATACTTTAAGGTTAAATCTAAATAAAGCTCAGTGAGTTTTTAAAAACTACTTAAAATATGAGTCTATGAGAAAGCACATTCTCATTACAATGAAATCCATACACACATACTCACTTAAACACATGCAATAACATATCCACACACGTATGCGTATACGCATTCAACCATCCGTCCTCCCACACATACCGAAACGTAGACACGCTAGTACAAACATTCACATAGACTTGCAGATGAGCTCACGCATGCGTCTTATTAAGCCCTGACTTTTAGAGCACGCTGCTGGAGTTGTTGACAGAAGTTCTAAAGAGAGCCATATCCTAAGTTCTAAAGAGAGCCATATCCTCAGTTCTAAAGAGAGCCATATCCTCAGTTATAAAGAGAGCCATATCCTCAGTTCTAAAGAGAGCCATATCCTCAGTTCTAAAGAGAGCCATATCCCCAGTTCTAAAGAGAGCCACATCCTCAGTTCTAAAGAGAGCCATATCTTCAGTTCTAAAGAGAGCCATCTCTTCAGTTCTAAAGATAGCCATATCCTCAGTTTTAAAGAGAGCCATATCTTCAGTCTCTCTCCGTGCTGAAAATTTCGGGACACGTATCCAAACATGAAACTACACATCAATAAAGTTTCGAGGTTAAGTTCTTCACAAAATCTGTCGGATCGATAGTCACATTTTTTTTCTAAAAGGGAGAAGCTATAAAAAATCAAGTAGCGGGAATGGGAAATGAAAAATAAATTGTATTTAATATTATATTTTGAGCTGTTGGTTAGAGTTGCCAAACGAGCAAATGAAATACACAAACATCTTTTTGTATTTAATTATTTTAACTGATGGAAATTTAAATGGTTTGATTATTTTTTTTAAAATTGGGGTTGACATCGTTTTTTTTTGTTGCATTTATGAATGGAAGTGAATACAGTAATCGATGTAGTTTGGTGCTAACACCAGAAATGGTCAATTATACAATAGTGAAGGCAATGCGTGAACCTCAAATCTGCCGAAGAAAACATTGAGTCAAGTAACGTAATTTAAGGGTATTGAAAGAAAACCAAATCGCTCATACTGTGAACCAAAGCCATTAATCTGCATGTTAAATCACCAACCACCATCACTAGCACTACTCTCAATACGCGTGTTTCTAATTTAGCCTTGTCGAACCGAATCATTGAAAGAAAAGACCAAGAAAATTAACATCCTACTATATTTTAACTTTCTACATCACCTTATCGAAGCCTGGATATCCATATTTTTTTTAATTTTTTTTTATTATTTTTTTAGTCCCATAACCTCTTTTTGTGGTCGTAGGGGGTTCTAATGTTTCCATTAGAACATTCTAGGGCTTGGTAGACCCTGGCGGAGACCATCTCTCTCCAGGTCAGCGGAGGACTTTCTTAGCGTTAGTCTATAAAAATGTTGATGAATGACTAACGGATATCCATATAGTAACTGCATAATAGCATTTTTGTGTTAACTCAGTTGATTGTTTGTAATTTACATGTATCAGAAAATAGCCGATGTTTTCAAGAATCGCAGCGACGTTTAGATATAATGTAATAGAGATATAAAACTAAAATGCTATCTCACTTTGGTGAGACCTGTACTAGAATATTCATCTTCTGTATGGGACCCATCCACCAAAGAAAACATTGATAAACTAGAACAAATCCAAAAAAGAGCTGACAGATTCATCACTGGAGAATATTCAAAACTGACTAGAATAACACCATTAGTTAAATCATTAAACCTTGAACCACTAGAGGATAGAAGGACCAAGTACAAAGTAGTAATCATACATCAAGCAATTAACTCTAATTTAGAAATACAACACAAAGATAACTTAATACAACCCTCAGATAGACACAAGGATAAAAACACCTTCCTTATTCCGTATGCGAGAACAAACTCATACAAATTTTCGTTCTTCCCGTCCGGAATTCGGGCGTGGAATGGGTTGCCTGAAGAAACCAGGAAAGCCAACACTTTATCAACATTTAAAACTCTAATAAGAATGCAGGACTAAACATAAACCATAGATAAGCGTAGGGCGCAATAATCTTCTGTAAAGAAGGAGCGTCTGAAACAGATAAGATATACGAAATTTAATTAAATGCCTTTTTAACACCAAATTCAATATGATTTGTTGTCCGCCCATTATTTTCCTAATGTGTCTGTGTAATTTCTAAGAGTCCCATTACACGCAGGCATCGAGGATAAGAATACTTGTCTTTTTCTTTTAAATAGTAGCGTTACTTGGGTGGACCGAAAACATGAGGTATTAATAAGAGAATAATAATTGTCTTTAAAAAAAACACCTAGAAGTAACCCTTATTTTTATACAATGTTTTTTTTTCCAATAGTTAACAGGGACTGTCTTGTACACAAAGTATTATATTTACTTAAAAACTAGCCCCCAGTAGCGTAGCTGGGGTTGGTGTCACACATGATGAAGCTAGCTTTTTGACACCGCCTTCTCATTTTCACAATAACAATAACAAACTGCAAACATTGATAGCAACTCCAGACCATCGTCATCAAATTTTTTAAAAACACGGGCAATAACCCTCTCTGATAACTTCTGCTTCCTACACTTCTGCCTGTTCCTAGCCTGTTATCATGTCATTACAAATTTGAAAGATTTCAGTAAAGAATGTCATGAATTTAGCATACATCTTCACTGGTGGAACTACATGTCTTATGGTTCTAATGTTTGTAACGTTTTAATGCAAGGTTTCCAAAGAGTTGCTGTCAAACTAAGTTAGTGTCTACGGTTTATTGAGACTTCAAATCATGATTCAGTTATCAAAAACCTTTTAAGGCTTTTTCCCCTTTTCATTTGTTTGTCGCCACAGTCTTAGTCAGTGGTTCTCAACCTGTGGAGATATCCCCGGTGGTCCACGAGGACGAAATTTAATTTTATAAACAAAGTATAATTATCTATAAATTTCCTGCAGGGAGTACCAAAATTGACAGTAGTGGTCCGCGGCTAAGACACAAACTTTTCAAGTGGTCATTGAATCTCGAAAGGTTGAGAACCACTGGTCTTAGTGCTTTTCATGCCGTTGTTTTCTTTTGTTCGTGTGTGTTAAACGCAAACCTTTTCCAACACTTCAATCTCATTTCTAACCAAACGGAAGATGGAATGGAGTCTCGCAATTTTTGATCCCATGCCCTTCTTTTTCTTGCCAGGACTTTGGCTCGCTCATCTTTTGTCCACCCAACTTCCTTATAATCTGCTTTTCTCCAGGTTGAAACATGATCAGCGCTGATCTCTGAATGTGTTCATTTCTCTCATGTTTCTTTTGGGAACGTACAGTTATTGCAATATTATATAGATATTAGTTATTACTACAACAATACTGTATTGTAATAGACCTAACGTACAATAATTATTTAAATAATCCGTGAACGAATACTATATGATTTTTACGCCGTTGCTTTTTAAAAAATTCTTAATCGTTTTATTTTTGCTGTCCATTTTAAAAGTATTGATCAGATCATGTCTATTCTTAATGGAATGGTTTGATCCCATATGAATACATTAAATTACTTCAAACTTTTATATTCGGATACGGAATAATTTACTTTAAACCATATTTATTTTTTCAGACACTAATGTTTGTTTAACAATATATGATTTAATGGCATCTTGGTACATTTCCGGTAGACATCCTTGCTCCCGTGTAATTTTTACAGCTAATATTCAGGGAACACACTGCTGCAGACGTTTATCAATAGATATGTAAAACAATTGACCACCGCCTGCGTCCCCCATTACACCTGTATTCTATGGAGTTAAGGGGAAGAATTATACACCAACTGAATAAAACATAAAACATCTGTTCTGAAGGACATAAATATAATAACTAAAACTAGTCACTGTATCCACACCCTGATCTTACCAGAAATGGCTCAGATCCAAAAATAACAAGGGTACCCCACGATGCAACGCGTCATTTTTCTTAAGGGGAAAGGGCTTGCTGGAATGAAGTCTTCTTAGAAACCAATAAACTGTTTGGACACCGTGTGGCGTAGACCTTTGAACGAGCTATTTGGTGGTCACTGAATTCGGTGGCCAAGAATCTGACATTTTAATCATCATTTTCCCGAGATATTCTTATAACTTTTGTACAATATTTTCAATCTATCTTCAGGAGAGGTCATGAAAAGCGTTGAGAGACACCATAGGAAGGAAACGGTGTAGTGTTTGGACAAGGCTAGGTTTTGACGGAGTTATAGTTAGGGGAGGGAAGAGTTTAAGAAAATTAAAGGGTATAGATATTGGTGAAGGTGTTGGGAGAGTGTATGGTAGAGGGAGACAACTGGCTGTATGGTGATGGCACAAGGTTGGGGCAGCATAAGAGGGAAGTAGTTGACTGGGAGAGTGTATGGTAGAGGGAGACAACTGGCTGTATGGTGATGGCACAGGGTTGGGGCAGCATAAGAGGGAAGTAGTTGACTGGGAGAGTGTATGGTAGAGGGAGACAACTGGCTGTATGGTGATGGCACAGGGTTGGGGCAGCATAAGAGGGAAGTAGTTGACTGGGAGAGTGTATGGTAGAGGGAGACAACTGGCTGTATGGTGATGGCACAGGGTTGGGGCGGCACAAGAGGGAAGTAGTTGACATCTTGTTTGAAAACTACGAGGGTTAGGACATGAAACATAGATTGGAGATCACATTGTTTTTGAAGACGTCACAGAGAGCGCATAGGAAGTGAAGATGTAGGATTTCCATACAATTATTTTAAAATGTAACTTCGATGTGTTCTACGCAGTTTGACCATCGAGCCAACAGTTGCTAATATATTCATTATATAACAGTGTCTAACTAATGTAAAGCAGTTATCGAAAAATAAATATATAAAAATAAAAACAAATTTAAACCAATTTTTAAAAAAAAATACTAAGTAGACTATTTCTAGTGAAATTTTATTTACCCTAGATCTATCTTGACTGGAACGGGATTTGTCAGTTTTAATTATCTTTTTGTTTTTTTGTTGTTGTTTTTTTTTGCTCGTAAAAAATCAAAGATTTTCTGAACTGGTGAAAAGCAATTAACAAAATATATTTAAATGGGTATTCGTTGTTATATAAAGATGTTATGGATTTTCCTTCAGGTTCGATACTCATAGATCGAATACATTCAAAGACATCCGAGATAATTGAACCCCGTCTTCTGTCACGAATAATCTCTGTAACACTCTCAGTAATACGCTGTGACTAGATGTCGGATCTTAGTCTGTGAGGTGGCTGGAATTTTCTCTTTTTGTGTACTTTAAAGTTAGTTTTCGGTATTTAAAGAAACACACGAATAAGTTACAAGGATGGCTGTGAAGGTGGGTGAGAATCAAAACGCCATGAGGACGACAACACATCTTGATTGTTCTCTTGTTTATAGGAATGTCACTCGTGGTGTAGTCAATATTCAATTTGAGTTTTCTATACTATTTAATATTCGAACACCAAAACGATTTCTATAACTATCTAAGAAATGCTAACACGGGAATAGTTTACCACAGATGAACAAAAACAAGTGTTAATTTTACAGAGGACTTGCCTATCCTTTAAAACATAATTTTTTTTAAAGATTCATTTCAGAATCAGATTTAAAAGATAATAATCTTCTGTATAGAAGGAGCAACTTTAACAGATAAGATAATAAGTAATATTTCCAAATTTAAAAAAAAGTTGTTTTAAAAATGTGATCATTTCTCTGAGCTTGGCTGCCGTTGTTTGTAACATTGGCTCCATTAAAAAATCGCTAGTAGCTCGTATTGGATTTCTGTGATATTTCATAATTTAGATCTTGAATTCCAAACTATTTAACTGATTACCATGACATCAAATAGTAACGTGAGCACCAAAAGTTGTTTTTTTTTAAAAATAAATAAGTTTAGACTTTGGTGTTATCTAACCAATTTATTAACAGGCAAAGGCCAGAACGTAAAGGCTTATAATTGATTTGAGAACCTCTGGTGTCTAATGACGATTTTTCCCAGACATGTCTTCAGGGGGAAAGAACTAAATTACTGAAGACCGAAAACAGCTGGGAGAAGCGCTCTGAACGACGGGCCAATGGATGACCTGTGGATATGGGCAAGTACATGACACGATGGATATGAAAAATTACAAGACGTGGTGGGTATGGACAAGTACATCACACGGTGGATATGGACAAGTACATGACACGATTGATATGGGCAAGTACATGACACGATGAATCTGAAAAAGTACAAGACGTGGTGGGTATGGACAAGTACATGACACGGTGGATATGGACATGTACATGACACGGTGGATATGGACAAGTACATGACACGGTGGATATGGACAAGTACATGACACCGTGGATATGGACAAGTACATGACACGGTGGATATGGACAAGTACATGACACGGTGGATATGGACAAGTACATGACACGATGGATATGGACAAGTACATGACACGGCGGATCTGAAAAAGTACAAGACGCGGTGGTATGGACAAGTACATGACACTGAGAATAAACTAGCTAAAAGAATTTTTTAGGTTACAGGCCTGACTTATCTGGGGATGAAATGTCATAAATTTTCCCGGATGCTTACCCCAGTAGCTAACGCCATGTGTTTCAGAGTGAGTACGGGAAACTCATCAAGAAAATTTCAACATGAAAAATGGGTCATCGAATGCCAATAAACCACGTAATCTTAAGTCAGTTAGAAATATTCTTGTATTACATCAAGTTCATGAAGAGTCATCAAGGAAAACGGAAATTTTTGCCTAGTTTTGTTTTATTGTGGTGGTTAAGGATGCGTAAATGATTTTTTTAAATCAACGTTCTTAATTGATTTTATATACATACAAACAACTAGTCTAGACGTTTAAAATTCCGATTCAAAATATTTTTGAAAAACTGAATGTTGTTAATTAGAAAAATAATACATAGTTAATACAGCCAAATTTTTGGTGTTAAGAGTCTTGACGATGCCACGTTATACAACAATAGCGTAACTTCTTGCTGATGGTAAGTGATACCGTACGAAATAGCGCAACGATTGCGTGATGCCTGCTGAGACAGCTTTGGTCACATGATCTCAACGACCCGAGTAACTAAGCGATCGGGTGAAACGAAACAGGGTTTCGATAGCTGTTAGAGTTAGATATTGTATTCGTCTTTATTTCCGCTCAGTAACGATCTTTTCAGAATTAAGGAATCAAAGGATGTATTCCAACGCCAACGGCTTAGCGAAATGAAATGTCTACATATGGAAACAAAAGCGTTTTTTATATATAACAAAAAATTGCCACCCAGAATCAAACGTTATCTGCATAACATTGTTCATGTTGAAAATCATTGACACTTTTAACACTTGCTGCACGGAATGTGGATAAAAATGGACCGCTAAGATAAAAACTGGAATTCAGGACTGACTTGGAGTGTGTCACATTAAATTTGTGTCAGCACTAGTGATGGCTACACTCAACCTGTAACAACTCTATTAAGGACAACACTGAACCTGTGACAACTCTATTAATGACCACACTTAACCTGTGACAACTCTATTAATGACAACACTTAACCTGTGACAACTCTATTAATGACAACACTTAACCTGTGACAACTCTATTAATGACAACACTTTACCTGTGACAACTATATTACTGACCACACTTAACCTGTGACAACTCTATTAATGACAAAACTTAACCTGTGACAACTCTATTAATGACAACACTTAACCTGTGATAGCTCTACTAATGACAACACTTAACCTGTGACAGCTCTACTAATGACAACACTTAACCCCTGACAACTCTAGGTGCATTCGTTACAAGACTTCACCTTCTTCATTAAATCGACGTCATGCAACTGATCAAACCGACGTGTTGCAAAAATGTGGCGTAATTTCAGTGGATTTCTGACATTTTTGTAGGAGGAGGCCATAAAACAATTTCTGACACTCCCCAAGATCCTCCTTAACCTGGATGGTTAGAAAAGTGAGAGTTCTAAATTCCATCTTGCTGAGTTTCGTTTTCGTGTTGAAGTTGGTACAATGAAAATTCCGTGAATTTTTCCGACGTTAATTGTACCAACCTGTAACCTGGGATATCAAGGTGCGTGGAGAGAGGTGAGTTGGTGTCAATAAACCAGCTTATCCTTGTGTTATCGTCCCGCGAAGTGTACATACCGGTCACAATGTGACAGGCGACTGTCAAGAGGCGTCTATACCTGATCAGCATATTTATCAAAAGTGTATCAATAGGAGGAGGTGGGCTTGTACAGCCACAGCAGAAGCTGCAGGGCCATGTGCGAGGATCCCACAGGAGTACAGAATCTTCCGTCGTCTCACAAGACATAAGGAAAGCCAAAAAACCAACATCAATAGGAGACCTTTAATTAGGGTTAGAAAATCTTCCTCCAGCATGAATCAAAAAAAAATCCTCACCAATATAAATTTTAATTTAATTATCCATTTTCATTATAGGCTATACCCACATAAAATAGTAAAAGAAAACTAATTGTATTTGTAACAGGTTCCTCCTTAAAGTGCTATTCCAAACCTGAACCAGCGGGGTGGAAGGGGAGGGGGAGAGTACTGCGCGGATCACATATCACCTTTTACCTGATGACTTGACCTTAGTAAACGAACCACTTAAGCTTTTTGCTACCTGATAAACATCGTATGTTTCCATTGCTCCCTATGAAAACTATGGCCAAAAGAACGTTGTTACCCTCTTTAAATTGTTTGTTCACAACGACATTCTCACATTGAAAACTTAATGAAACTTTTGTTATCTTCTGCTTTTAAAACAACGTAAAGTCCGAATATGTAGTGACTTCCTGTTTTCTTCCTTTATACATTGATTTTCTCTAATCTGTATCATCTTAGTACCATCTACTTCTTGTCATTCAAAGAACATGCAGTAAATCCTCTGTAACGACGTCTACAGGTGCTAACAACAGATATTCTGTTTACTTTTAAATTCAATTATTTTTGTACATTCTTGCTAACAAAATATATCCTATTGGCTTTAAATTCAAATCGTTGTTTACATCTCGCTGCTAACAACAGATATTCAATAGGTTTTAAATTCTTTTTTTGTGTACATTCTCGCTGGCTCTGAGTCATGTTGGGCCACCATTAATAAATATAAGTTAGCATGCGTTCCACCTGCTGAGGTCATCTGGTGCTTCATGTTGCGTTCTGATAGTAAACACTCGGAGCGTGTGTTTGGATTTATAGTTTAGAGCAGTTTTTGCACGTGACTTGAGCTGAACTGTTGTTATTTAGAAAACGGGCATTGACCTAAATTATTGCCATATTCACGTTGGTCTTTAAAATGAGTTTGATGCACTCGGTATATGAAAGTACCAGGGTGAAAAACAGCAAATAGCTTTCTGTAGCTGAAATATAGGTCAAATTTGGCAGGTTTATGTAAAGGTGCTAAACTAATAAATATAAACAAAGCTGTAACTTGTAACACTTTACTCCACTCTAAACAGATTCTGATGACAGATAATATTAATAACAATGCTCATTTTCATTACTCTAGTATTCTTTCATATGGAATACTCATAAGTGACGTAAAAACTCCAATGATAGGAAGAGAAAAAAGAGTTACAGATTATGGAAAGAGTAGCCTATGCCTAAGTGAAGGCAAATGTGTTGAAAATTTTTGGAAAAGTGGAGTAATTCTTGGTAAATCATAAATTCCATATAAATATATTTGCATTGGAGAAATAGATGGTTTTCAGTTAATTTTAGAGGGTCTCTTATACTTATTCGAATTCATTTTTGTTTCTAGCAAGGAAAAAGTAGCGGTGCTGGATTTTTTGAGCATCTATTTGTAGCACACATTTTGGCATAAATGAAAGTCTATATCAAATTTTAATAATAATTTTAACTTTTAGTATATGCTTTTAATTGTTAAATAACTTATTAAGAGTTGGCAATCGAAAACAACATACAATGTGTAAATTGTTTAACTTACATTTATATTTTGAATTTTGAAAAAGTATATATTTTAAAAAATATTTTTAAAAGCCTAAGTCTTCTTAACTTTCGTTAGTGACATTAGCTTCATAATTCGCTTGTTTCTGTAGTTATCCAATCGTAAAAGAAAAATTTCAAGGAACACATACATTAAAGTAATAATATTATGTATACTTCCAATAGCCAATGTATACATATTACTTCAACTAAAGAAAAGTGTTCCGATTTTCAGGAAAAGAAGAGAAAAGACACAATTGAAACAACATTTATCATATTTATTTATTTTCAGAAAAAATGTGTGTTCAAGAACATCTTGCCAGTTAATTAAAATCTCAGACCAAAGCGGGAAGTGATACTTAATATATTTGAATTGTTTTACGAGTCAAACGTTGACGTACAGTTTGTAATTTGAAACCGCCCTTAGCGGGTTTTGGAAGTTAGCAATTTTTTATGTGGATGAATTAAGAAATGAATCAATTGCTTCAAATAATTTTTTTTAAAAATATTTAAAAACGTATTCAAAATAATATACCTTTAAATAAATCATGAATGAATAAAGGTACTAACACTGTCCTCAAGTAATTAAGTCGAGGTAACAAATGCCGTATTTAATTTAAAGTTATTAGGACGATTGTTTATCACTAAATATTTTTTGTTTATTTCCATGTGGTTGGAAGTCTCTGAACACCTCGACAAAACAGGTTTCTTTACTGGATTTGGGGAAAATTGGAAAATGACAAGAGGGCAGTAGGATTTTTTGACAGGAAGGTAGAGGGATCTTGGCAGGAAGGTAGTGGGATCTTGGCAGGAAGGTAGTGGGATCTTGGCAGGAAGGTAGTGGGATCTTGGCAGGAAGGTAGTGGGATCTTGGCAGGAAGGTAGTGGGATCTTGGCAGGAAGGTAGTGGGATCTTGGCAGGAAGGTAGTGGGATCTTGGCAGGAAGGTAGAGGGATCTTGGCAGGAAGGTAGTGGGATCTTGGCAGGAAGTTAGTGGGATCTTGGCAGGAAGGTAGAGGGATCTTGGCCGAAAGGTATAGTTGGTTCCTCGAAGTTAGGTGTGTATCCACTAAGCAACTTCTACCCAATTCAAGCCAATATCGAGTCGGCAGTGTCTTTAAACAAGAAGCCTGTACAAAATACAAGGTCATCAGACCTGGGAAAAAACATTTAGCAATACACAAGCACTGTTATTTGGCGGGAAAATTTGTGAAACATTAAAATATAAATAATATAAAATATAGGCTTATCTTATCTTATCTGTTTACAGACGCTCCTTCTATACAGAAGATTATTGCGTCCTACGCTTATCTATGGTTTGTGTTTAGTCCTGCATTTTTATTAGAGATTTAAATATTTAAAGGCTTACACATCTTTATCAGCTCATTTTTTTTCCCTCAAGATTTATAACATTGATTTGAATTCTCAATTTTTTAAATTTTGTCATTGGACATTACGTTCTCATTCCTTAATAATTTAATTGTAACTCTTACAATTTAGAATTCTTAATTATGCCTAATATAGAAAAAACAAATTTTATTACAACGTTTCGTCTGTCAAGTTTTTATCAACCCATTTCAAGTGAAGCAAATATTCTCTAGATTTCTTTTTAAATCCCTTATATTAACTTCACCGCCGTCTCTCTCTGTCTCTCTATCTGTCGTTCGTGGTCGGGCGGGCGGGCGGAAAAACAAAAGTCAAAAATGACCCATTTCCCGTGATGCCATCAAGCTGATATTTGGCACATGGACTCGTGTTACCTAACAATACATCATATCAAAATTTCAGATCGATCGATCGTTACGTAATTAAATTAATGCATTTTTGGTTTATCTTTATAAAACTATATGTAGAAGTCGCTATTGTTTACATTTTACGGGTCACTTGACTTCACGCCAGCCATCGGTGAACACAGCTCGTGTTTTAACCAGGTGGAATTGACTCAGTTTCAGGCTGTAAATGTCTGTCGCGTTGGAACATAATCAATACTTTCAGTTCTGTCTCATATATAAGGGATTTATAGTAAAAAAATTGTTTTTACGGGGTTGTTTTTATTAAATCCCTTATATTAACTTCAACGCCGTCTCTGTCGTTCGTCGTCGGGCGGAAAAACAAAAGTCAAAAATGACCCACTTCCCGTGATGCCATCGAGCTGAAATTTTGCACATATACTCGTATTACCTAACAATGTATGGTATCAAAATGTCAGATAAATCGAACGTACCGTAATTAAATTAATGCATTTTTAGTTTATCACTATATTACATATTGTAACGTCTCTTGGTGACGTATTAATTGTTAATCTGTTTTGTAAGCATTCTCACAATACAAAGTCTTTCATGCAATAATCCTCTGAAGAATTAATGTCAATAAATAACTTTAATATGCACATTATGTATAGAAATATAACTTTGAGGTTTCACAACGTGGAGACATCAGCCACACATTCGCCATTACTCTCCGAACTCCTTTCGCGCGCTTTCTACCCATGTGACCTCTCTGTCACTAATCCCGTGATTCTCACGTGACACATATGTAATTCAAATTCACGGAATGTAACTGTTTTTCTTTCACGTGCCAGTTCAGTTCACGAGTTGACGCCACCCGTCGATGTCCACATCCCCTCCCGTCCCTTCCCCGGTTTTAAAGCCAGGGGATATCACTCGGTGTCAGTCTGTAAATGTTTGTCGTGTTTGAACATAATCAACATTTTTAGTTATGTCTCATGTATAATGGATTTATAGTCAAAAACTTTGTTTTTACGGGGTTATTTTATTATTAAATCTCTTATATTAACTTCACCGTCTTGTCTGTCGTGATCTCTTGGTCGGGCGGCGGAAAACCCCCCACAAAAAATGGCCCTTTTCCCGTGATGCTATCGAGCTGATATATTGCACATAGACTTGTGTCATCTAACAATGCATTGTTTCAAAATTTCAGATCGATTGAATGTACCGTAATTAAATTAATGCATTTTTAGTTTATCTCTATATAATTCAATGTAGCCGTCTGCTATTGTTCACCTCCACTTGCTGGAGTATAGTCCAGCCATCGATGACCACACCCCCACACCCGGGTTTCACAGCAAGAGGAGATCAGTCAGTTTCAGTCTGTAAATGTTTGTCGCACGTTGCGTATTATATTGAACATATCAATACTTTAAGTTCTGTCTCATATATAAGGGATTTATAGTCAAAAGATTTGTTTTTACGGGGTTGTTTAATTACTTTTACTTAGTATCTTGTGCGTCTCTTCACCTATCTCCGTTATATACGAACACCTACTTTAGATTCTAGTTCACAAATTTTATTTTTCCCATCCTCTGCAAATAAATAATGATAGACAAAAAATAATAATAAAAGATAAATAACAAAAAAACTTCCCTATTTTAACATCACGGTTTATAATTTATGCAGTCCATTTATAATACGGATGACCGGAACTGAGGCACACTGTGGAAGAACAGTATTAAGTTGTTGCAGACTGAGACATTGCCCGTCGCCCTGCCCTAGATTCTCTGGTCTGGTCCATCTTTTTTTTCTTCTTCTTTTTTTTTCTTTCACGTCTGGTGTTTGAAGTGTCTGTTAATGTCAGGGCGGTGACAGAACCACAAGGCAGAGTTACACTTTCCACACAACTACGCAATCGTCTTATTATTGAAGTAAGGTTTTTTCCCCATATAATGAGCGCTCTGGTTTCACTGTAACGAATGGCGTGGCTTGACAAATATTTGTTTTATATTTGCAAGTCTTGTTGACAACTTCTATAGACGTAAAAACTGAAAATATGTGGAAATAAATCGAGTAAAAAAGAATGTTTAAGACTTTAGTACAAATAGTGACGTAGCTAGAACTTTTGCCGCTCGGGGCGGTCTCCAATTCGCCGCCCTTTTTAGGTGCCATCCATAAATGACGCGACGAACCTGGGGGGGGGGAGGGGAGGCATACATTTTTGACGATGTGGTGTGTCTAAGAAATCTTACGTCAAGTCAAAACGCGAAACTTTAAATAAAATTTCCAATATTATTTTGATTACTGACACTTTATTTAACGACGTTTATGTAAAACGCGTGTTACGATATTAGAGTGCAGCCTTACACTCAAAAAATACTTAAATGACACAAATTTGATATGAAACATGCTCATTTTCAAATAGAAAATACGGCTTTTATGGTAGGGGGGTGTGACGTCACATTGAAGAAGGGGTCTACGTTTTTGTGACGACGTGTGACAAGGGGGGAGGGGGTTGAAAAATCAGCCAAAATCGCGTGACGTCATTTATGGACGGCCACTTCGGCGATTATATGAAGGTTTTTATAAATTAATAAACATGAATAAATAATTGTTACTGAAACGAAGTAAAGGTGGGGAACATGTTTACCATTGCGTGCCATATTTATGTAAGCAGTAATAAAAGAGACAGCATAAGATGATATACCTATAAACACATTTATAAAAAAATCTATACTTATTTTAAAAGCCACAAGAAAGTTACTGAGGTCGCAGGAAACCCCTCCCCCCCCCCAAACCGAGACAAAACATATTCCAAATTTACACCCAAAACCCATAACCAAACAAAGAAATTGTATACATTAGTATGTAAACATATTTATAGTTATACATTTAATTTACTATGTTTCATAATAGAAAAATCGTGTATTATGCTATCAAAAATTTAATTATTTGTAATATTTTGTTCTATGGACAATATTGCAAGATTTTGTTGTCTTAAATCGCTAATTGTGGAAAAAAGATAATTTTTTTATCAACTTCAGTTTGGAGAAGCTCCTTTCACAACTAGCGACACTGATAGCAATTGTTGAAAAAAATTCATAGCAAAATTACAATGTTGGGTACAGAATTGTCCACTCTATACTGTTGAATGATTTTAATAGATCAAAGGTGCCTTTTCCCCCGTTTTTCTAACATAATGCCTCTTCTTGTAGTGTAGGTACAGCCATAAAAACCTGGATCCTTTTTCTTTCAATATTGAACTGCTCTTTATCAATGTAAATAAAGTAATTTATTTTATGTTCAAATGCTTCATTAAGTAGGTTACGAGGTATTATATACAAATATTTTCTTGCAATGACATGCAACTCATCAAATCGTCCTTTTATAAACCCATCCATGGATAAAAACAGTTATCGTTGTACTTCTTGTTCTAAAGATAGATTCACGTCTTCTTAATTTTCCATATTCATATTTTTTTTAACATTCTAACTTCGCGTTCAGTTGATATCTCCAACTTTTCATACATTGTTTGGCTGATATAACAGCTTTTTCTATTAGCACATCTTTTTGTTCCGTGCAATGAGTTTGCATTAATTTTTTTAATGACGGTTTCCCATAAATGTAGATAATTTAGAAAAGAAAAAGATTGCATTGAGTTGAGTAAAATTCCAGCATCTGATTTCATTTTACTAGTTAAATCTTCATGTGTCAATTTTTCCAAGACGCTTGAAATTTTAAAGTTTGTCTTTTTCGAAATTATTTATGCCTGTTGTAGTGTATATTAACGGAGAAATTTGAATAGTTCATATTCTTGTCATCATCATCGCCCTTCGTCCCATCTGGGGCATAGGCCATGAACAAATGTCATAAATCTTAATAATTGTTCTTTAAAAAGACGAATTCAAATTATTTACACATTACTTTAATTGGATAGGCTTAACATTTTTAATGAATAACTGTATTTTAGATTTTTAAAAACAATTGTTTGGCTTCTTTAATGCAATAAAAACAAAATAAATTTAATTTTAAATAATTCCCTTACAATAATTTTCTGAAAACTGAAATAGTTAAATAAATTACTACTTGCAAGTTAAACACAACATTTAAACCACCATGCCTTGTTCGCGCATCATTCTGCGAATGTCGAAATTCTACGTAAAAACTGTCTGGCGATATTAATAGCACATATTATTCGGCCCAGCGATGTGTTCTTTGTGTAGTTTTCTTATAAAAGCGTCACCTGTGACGTATACCGCTTCATTTTTCAAACAAATCAATACTTTTCTGAGCGATTTATCATTTTTGAACGGTTTTGCGTTAGTTACATTCACAATGTTATCACACAAATGTTGTGCGAATCCGTTATTTAAAACTCGAAAGTACGAATATTTTTGTTTCACTCGGGTTTTCCCCCCTTCAAAAGAAAAAGGGTGTTTGTCGAAAATGGTTGCTCTTTTCAAATAACTACAAATGCCGCCCCTAAATGGGTGCCACCCGGGGCGGACCGCCCCCAATGCTCCCCACTAGCTACGCCACTGTACAGTACAAAGGAATATGAGATACATTTTTTACTACGTGACACCCAAACATTTTCATTTTGAATACAAATTGTCTTTAAGGAAGATTGAAACTCTCCGTCATTGTCTTGTTTTCTTTCTTGTACTTGACATCAGCCATCGTAGCAAGGTTTACTGAGGTTACTGAAGAGAAAACCGAAATGTGGAGAAAAATATCGCAATGCTCAGAATATTTCTTTGAAATATTGACTTGAAATCTGTTTTCTGTCTTTGGCAACACGACAAGCTCGTAGAGACGTTGATGGATTACTTTAAAAGTCTATGTGTATATTGATTCCTTTAAAAGTCTATGTGTATATTGATTCCTTTAAAAGTATATCTGTATATTGATTCCTTTAATAGTATATGTGTATATTGATTCCTTTAAAAGTCTATGTGTATATTGATTCCTTTAAAAGTATATCTGTATATTGATTCCTTTAAAAGTCTATGTGTATATTAGGGATGTTCGTAAAGATTTTTTCTTTTCGAGTGGCCGGTTTGATATGGGTGTGAGATAAATCTAAAACGTCTCTGGCATTTATATGTGTGCTATTTGACGTCATTTGTATGTGCTATCTGACGTCATTTGTATGTGTGCTATCTGACGTCATTTGTATGTGTGCTATCTGACGTCATTTGTATGTGTTCTATCTGACGTCATTTGTATGTGTTCTATCTGACGTCATTTGTATGTGTGCAATCTGACGTCATTTGTATGTGTGCTATCTGACGTCATTTTATGTGTGCTATCTGAGGTCATGTGTATTTGTGCTATCTGACGTCATTTGTATGTGTGCTATCTGACGTCATTTGTATGCGTGCTACCTGACGTCATTTGTATGTGTGCTATCTGACGTCATTTGTATGTGTGCTAACTGACATCTCTGGCATTTGTATGTGTGCTATCTGAGGTCATGTGTATGTGTGCTATCTGACGTCATTTGTATGTGTGCTAACTGACGTCTCTGGAATGTGTATGTGTGCTATCTGACGTCATTTGTATGTGTGCTAACTGACGTCTCTGGTATTTTGTATGTGTGCTATCTGACGTCATTTGTTTGTGTGCTATCTGTCGTCATTTGTATGTGTGCTATCTGACGGCATCTGTATGTGTGCTATCTGACGTCATTTGTTTGTGTGCTATCTGTCGCCATTTGTATGTGTGCTATCTGACGGCATCTGTATGTGTGCTATCTGACGTCATTTGTATGTGTGCTATCTGACTTCATTTGTATGTGCTATCTGACGTCTCTGGCATTTGTATGTGCTATCTGACGTCTCTGGCATTTGTATGTACTATCTGACTTCATTTGTTTTTACTAGGGCTGCGGAAATTAACAATTAATTAAGCGATTAATCGTTAAAAACTTTAATCGATTAAAATTAATTTCATCGATTAAATTTTAAGAGGATATTTTTCATTTTTTTTCCTATTTATTAATAACGAGCAACAAAGCCCGTCCAAGGACGTTCCGCCACCATTCGGTGGCATGTTGTAACTCCCCGCCAACAGCCGTCTCGACCGGCATACATTTGCATCGCGTCAAAAATGCTATTCATTATCGTTAAAATAAATAACTCGTAAAAACAGAGCTTTTTGTTATAAATCCCAACGCGTATAACTCAAAATAAAGTATTGTAAAAAATACTGCAACAAAAATAACTCGCTTTGAACGTCCTTGTAAACGTGTTCAATATGATTGGCTGTAGGAGTCATATGTGTTTGAGGGACCAAACGCTATAGATGACCGGACAGAACGGACAGAAAGGACAGAAACTTGCCTTTTATTATATAGGATTTATATTTTTTGTTACTTACATACTTTTATCTCGTATTATTATTATTTATTTAGACGTTCATACGTAAACAAAAAGTTTTTTCAACTTATTTCTTGTAGATCTATAGCAGAATGAATTTGGAGCCATGGAATTACCGCGACTGAACAGATTTCGCGAAAATAATTAATCGCGACTTAATGCGATCTATATATGCGATTTACAAATATAATTAATCGAAATTAATAGATGAATCGATTAAAATGTTTTCAGATTAATCGAACAAAATTTGTTTAATCAGTACCAGCCCTAGATTTTACAATTTTCGTTTTTTTTCTGCGCATTTAAATGAAATGAACGTTCAGGAAAGTCAAGTTTAAAAGAACATCGTGACTTAAGCGAATTTTTAAATCCCTTATATTAACTTCACCGGCGTCTCTCTCTGTCTTGGGCGGGCGGAAAAACAGAAGTCAAAAATGACCCACTTCCCATGATCCGATCGAACTGAAATTTGGCACACGGACCCGTCTAACCTAACAATGCATCGTATCAAAATTTCAGATCGATCGAACGTACCGTAATTAAATTAATGCATTTTTAGTTTATCCTTATATGAGGTATGTAATTTAAATTCACGGTTTGTTATTGTTTTTTTCCCACGTGAAATTTTGAGCTGACGCATTGAGGCGACCCAACGAAGCGACGGGCGCTTTTGTTTACATTTTACGTGTCACTCTGAGCTCGGTCAAGCGAATCGGTGACCAGACTTTTCCCCTCTCCCCCCCACCCACCCCTTCCCCCCCCCCACTAGGGTTATGATGCAAAGTTGAGTTAAGACAGATTCAGTCTGTAAATGTTTGAAAATAATCAATACTGTTAGTTATGTCTCATATATAAGGGATTTATAGTCAAAAACTTTGTTTTTACGGGTTTGTTTTTTATTTCTATTCAAACAGGCAGCATGTCGGGTGACCCAAAAAGTCAAGGTTATGAAGACGTGGCTCTTTATGCTGTACAAATTGAACTCGGGGCTCAACGTCTGCAACAATCAGACGACAAGGGTTCTCAGTTTGTCACGGGAGACCGTGGCTCAGCAGTGACGTCAGCGCAAGGTCATGTCGACTCTAATCTGCTGCGCCTGGCAGTGGCAGGCATAGATCAGGGGAAGAGGGGGAAGGAGATCTTTCCAGTTCATCTTGATGCCCCAGCCATCATTATCCACAGTGCTATCTCCACGCCCGGAGATGACGAGCGATCCTCCTTCAACGATATGTCACCACAAGACGATGAAATAAAAAGCGACGGTTCTCAAAACAATGAAGTAGTGAAGGATCCATTAAACCACAAGCAAGAAACAAACAGGTTTGATTCTACAGTAGTGATTGGGGGCAACAAACACGATTGCAATGTTGATTTTTCCAGTCCAAACTTTGATTACTGTGAGGATGCTGCTTCAAGTGTTAAACATCGTGGTGAGTTTAGAAGAACTTCTCCAGAAAGTAAAACATCCAGTACATCGTTCGGTAAAGCAAAAGACGCATCATTCATTTCTCAAACTTCTCAAGTTCCCGGGATTTCAAAAGAAACCGCTTCAATACACGGTGTCCAATGCAATTCCAGCGATAAGAAGAGTCCGTGTCGAAACCTTATGAAAAATGACGGCAAATCTAGCAGTTTGGATGATCAGTGGTCCGACTCGTCTTCCACAGATCGATTGATAGGTGACGCGAAACCAAGGTCACAGGAATCAAGCCATTATGGAAACTCTTCGCATAAGGCATCGCGGCAAATGCCCTCTAAAAATGGACAACTCTTTGACATGGGAATGCCTTCCAGCAGTCTTATGCCATCGACCAGCAAAATGTCCAAATCGTACAATGATCTCTCTGGGCGGCATAGACCCGCCGGAAACGATGCTGGGGGCGACAGGTCATTTCTTCAAGACCTTCACTCATCTGGGAGGAACAGGGCCATGCTGGAGGTGTGCGGCGGAACGTACAAACAACACAACAAATCAGGCAGCAACCTCGATAAAATAGGAGACCACGCCCATTCTAGCAAAAAACATCTTCTACCGGAGACAAGAACGTTCCACGGAAGTCACAACATGCGCAGTGTGAGCGCCGATGACGTGCGCATGCGCAGTGGTACCGATGAGTACGTTTGGAAGGACGGGAAAGTCCAACTGAAAAATGGCGTGGTTAGTCATGGCGAGAGTGTGCGTTATGTCTGGAAGGATGGCCACGTCGAAAAGATAACAACTGATGCTAATAATGTGAGTAGAAATTCGATGGATTTTTTCAATGTGCTTACTTTCAATACGCACTATCTGTAACAGATCATTCTTGATCTAATTGTGCTATTCAAAGTCGACAATAGGGAGGCCTAAGTTAAAAAATGAAATTAAAATTGAACAAAGCTCACAATTTTATAACAGAAAGAGATGACAACCTGGCAGCTATAGAATATCAATTTTAATAAAAATGCATTTCATTATTTGATTAGCGTCCATGAATGGAATCTCTCCCCATCATCCTCACTGGTTTCTTTCAACTCCATCAGCCAATTTACTTTTTTTGAAATCCCCTTCATTCTCCTATTACATTTTCTTACCCCCTCCCCCGACCCTTAACTCCCCCCCCCCATTTTTTCATTATCTCTTAATATTTGAACCCTCTCTTCAGCAGCTGTTTTTAAAGTCTCCTCCGTGTACAAAGTGACTCCTCATTACCAGTCCTTGTCCTATTATATCTTTACATGTTCTTGTCAAGTTATATATCTTTACCTGTCTTTGTCTTGACATATCTTTACCTGTCTTTGTCTTGACATATCTTTACCTGTCTTTGTCTTGACATATCTTTACCTGTCTTTCTCTTGATATATCTTTACCTGTCTTTGTCTTGACATATCTTTACCTGTCTTTGTCTTGACATATCTTTACCTGTCTTTGTCTTGACATATCTTTACCGGTCTTTGTCTTGACATATCTTTACCTGTCTTTGTCTTCACATATCTTTACATGTCTTTGTCTTGGCATAATAATATATTTCCTGCTCTTGTCGTTATATCTGGTATAGTACTTGTTTGACTTTATCCGTGTTTTCGTATGTCCCCAATATTTAACATTTAGCACTTTTCCTTTTTTATCTGCTCCTAGGAAGAAACTCAGGTTGAGATTGTGGAGACGTCTAATGACAAGGCCTGTAATAAGATCAACCCGGTTTTCATCTGCATCGCACTTATCGCCTTCATAGCGGTTGCCATTATCCTACCCATCTACTTCACAAGCTGAGAACCGTTCTCTCCCGTCTATCAATTATTGAAAGCTGGAGAAAAAAAACCCTGCTGCTGCTGCTGATTCTTCCACCAAATCAGATTGGTGCCCGCCACCTCGCCCTCCCGCCCCTGAAATCACGTGATAGCATCCTGTAATAGTTGTTTGACTTTCGCCTTTGAAGATTCCCGCATTACAACACGATATTGTTACATGACTAATAATCATAAGTAGTACATGTAAATTTGCCTCTTTGAAATACTTTTTTCTTCCAGTCAACATTTTAAGACCCTGAGACGATATGTTTGAAAAGATTAGTTTCAATCTGTCAGATATCAAGTCATAGCCGGCAGTCGTATACGTGTATGCTTTAGTCACAATTATACAGTTAGTTGCTCATTTCCTATTCAAGGAGAGGAATTTAAGCATATAATTTTTTAATAGTTATCGATTTTTTTCACAACAGTTTCTAAACGCTCACTTTAGTTGGCCTGGTCCTCACTTTAGTTGGCCTGGTCCTCACTTTAGTTGTCCTGGTCCTCACTTTAGTTGTCCTGGTCCTCACTTTAGTTGTCCTGGTCCTCACTTTAGTTGTCCTGGTCCTCACTTTAGTTGTCCTGGTCCTCACTTTAGTTGTCCTGGTCCTCACTTTAGTTGTCCTGGTCCTCACTTTAGTTGTCCTGGTCCTCACTTTAGTTGTCCTGGTCCTCACTTTAGTTGTCCTGGTCCTTGAAAGTGATTTTAATACTATGTATTAAAATAAAGAAAAGATATGTGTGCCCCAGTCGGTTATATGCCCTAGTCGGTTATATGCCCTAATCGGTTGTATGCCCTAGTTGGTTATATGCCCTAGTCGGTTATATGCCCTAGTCGGTTATATGCCACGTTAAAACTGGATCATCATATATGTGATTATATTTTTCAAGTTTTAAAACATATCCAATTATATTCCAGCTCAGAATATAGTTAGAACTGACCATTCACCCAAAGTATTTCTGTTTAGCGACAGACAAACCGTATGCAATCAGACCAGGAGCAGAATGCCCTGGGATCTTCGAGGTTCAACTGGTGACAGAGATTGTTTCACCAAGTCTAAGATTCGTTTCACATCAAATATTTTTACTACTGGAGCCAGTTGGTACAACATCTATATGCTCTATGCATGAATGCATTCAGAACCTTAGGAGCTAGCTTTCGATTTAACTTGAGGACCTCTGGTCTGTCGTTCTCTGTGTAAGATACAAGGACAAGTCCGTGATAGGATTATTTAACGTCATTTGTGCATGTACCACATTCCTAATACAAATATGATTTGTTTGCATTACATTTCTAATAATAAATTGATAGATAATGGACGGGTGCACGGAATGATGACAGATGGGCGGATGGAAAGATGAATGAATGAAACGGTGGATGGATAGTGGAAAAGTGGACAGATGGATGGATGGGTGGGTGGATGGAAGAATGGGCGGGTGCAAAGGTTGATGGTAGATTGTGGGATCGATGAGTGATGATGTTTTGTTCATGAATGATTGATTGTTGACAAATGCATTGTTGATTGGGTAAAATGGGGTTAATGTTGGAATAAATGGTGAGAAGAATTAGGGAAGAAAGATGAACAGAAGCAGGAGACAAGAAGTTTAGGAATAGATGCAAATGTTCTGAACAGGTCCCTTAAATGCAGTACACTATGTATTTTGGTAACAAACATAATGCCATAATTAAACACCACTTAAACTGAACATCAACGTTAATATAATGGCAAAATGAGCATCTGCACACACATATACCTTGGTCATTATAAATCGTGTTAAAAACTGAACTGATCTATATCAATAGACCAAGGGATTGCAAGGGAGTATTTATTGTATGAACTCATAAATATCTAATAAATGTACCAATAATTTGGAAATGTAACTATTTAGAGGAGTAAAAGTTTAGAATTATATTGGTAAAGCTAGACGTAATTGAATGTGTTTTTGTGGTTTTTTTAAAAAAAAGAACGTGGCCATTCGAAATGGAATCTTATGTTTTTATTTTGTATGTATTTCATATATTGAAGATATAGCATGGGTTTATAAATTGACCTGTAGGATACATTTTCAGTGGTTCATGCAATGACGATAACACTATTTCGGTTATTTAAATTCTAAAACAGTAATGGTGAACCTTTTTGGGGTCGCGTGCCCGAAATTCAACCAAAACCCACTTATTTTTATAGCAAAGTGCCAAAAGTCCCATGAAACCATGGTTTGATTAAAGAAGCAATATTTTAGTCGCGTGCCGGCTGATGAGGCTCTGCGAGCCGATTGTGGCACGCGTGCCATTGGTTCGCCATCACTGTTCTAGATTAACCAGTTGGTAATTATCGTGTGTAACTTTATATAATATAGATATTTTAGTTTTGAAAAGTATCACCATGTTGAAGAATTCTATTATCATTTTCACATTTCATGCACAATCTTCTTACCTGTTTCCCGTCACGCTTCATTGCTAACACCGGGAACATTTTTCAGGTAACTACAGGCTTCAAGACACCTTATTTCCAGATATCAGCAACATACACGTAGAAGTTCTATCGAAAAACAATTTTGTCAATGGTCGTTGAGTTAAAAATAAAAAATGTTCAATATGATGTTCATCTTTTATAAGACAAATTATTTATGTGGGACTTAAAATGATTGTCTTAACCTGTGATGTGTTTCTTAGTTTATGTTTTTATTTAACTTTGCTGCGATTTTTTAAGTTCTTTTTTTCCCTCCCCCATTAGAGTTGGGTGTTAAAACCCCATACTATTTCGAGAACCGCTGTTACAGGGCGAGGATATATAGGTTTGTTGGTCAAGGTTACATGGAACGGACGGAATCAATAGCGACTTTTATCTTCTATTTATGTAATAACTGCAAATACAGATGTGAGTGATGTTATTGATTGGGAATTGGACAAAGGGAAAGTGGGGGGAAGGGGGTTTGATGTTGTAGAGGGCTTAGGAATAAAATTAATTGCGTTTTGAGATATGGTTGCTTGTTTCTCTTTCATTTGAAAACTCTTTTGTAACACTTAAATAATGAAAACTTTGATGATGAAAATAAATGTTTTCAATGGCACTTCCAGATATTGTTTCGAATTAATTGGCGGAGATTCAAAGTGAATGAGTTTTAATGGTTGAAATGCAAAAACGTAAATAACGAAACTGAATTATTCACATCTGTAAAGGTTGATACAAAGAAAAACTGAGTAGACAGACACAACAGTTTAGGCCTCATCAGGTCATGAGTAGACAGACATTTGACGATGCAGAATAAGTCTTATAAAGTCATTGGTAGACCATGGGCCTGCTTTAACAAATGCGGGGCGCCATGCGGCTTAGTATGCGAAACGGATTTTGCGGGGCCCAGTCTGGGTTGGGATAAGGATAAGAATTGAAAATTAATATAGGCGGGCCCTATGAAAGTGCTGGGCCCACTGCGGCCGCATAGGATGCAGTGGCCCTTTGAGTAGACCGATACACCAGAGTAGGTCTCATAAAATCCTGGCTTGATATAAGACACACAAGATGAGAGCTCATAAAATCCTGGCTTGATATTAGACTCACAAGGGAAGGTCTCATAAAATCATGGCTTAATATTATACACACAAGATTAGAGCTCAAAAAATCCTGGCTTGATATTAGACACACAAGATTAGAGCTCATAAAATCCTTGCTTGATATTAGACTCACAAGAGAAGGTCTCATACAATCCTGGCTTAATATTATACACACAAGAGAAGGTCTCATACAATCCTGGCTTAATATTATACACACAAGAGAATGTCCCATAAAATCCTGGCTTAATATTATACACACAAGAGAATGTCCCATAAAATCCTGGCTTAATATTATACACACAAGAGAATGTCCCATAAAATCCTGGCTTAATATTATACACACAAGAGAATGTCCCATAAAATCCTGGCTTAATATTATACACACAAGAGAATGTCCCATAAAATCATGGCTTAATATTAGATACACCAAAGTAGAGCTCATAGGAGGATTCATTAGACACATGTAAGTAGATATGAAACAAATAAATTTTGTGTGCAAAAAAACAACCATTTCTTCTGGTCTAAACAGGAAAGAGTTGATCGTCTATTTCAAGAGCAGGCATCGCCTCATTGTTGAGGTCATTATAAAAATAAATTATATCACATAATAAGGAAACATATAAAATTTAATAATTTTACCATTGTTGCAGGGGTCTCCAAACTACGGCCCGCGGGCCCAGATGCAGCCCGCGAGGCTTTCTCATCCGACCCCTGGAGACCTTTTAATCTATAAAAAAAGATACTATTTTACACTCTTTTATTTAAGTCACACTGTTTGTATGTTGTATCCATCCTTCCTTCAAATCTTGTAACGTAAAATTAAACCACTTCTGATGGTCCTAGAGATCTCAAAATTTTACCACATATAGATCGTGGATGACAATGCATTGTATCAAAATTTCAGATCGATCGAATGTACCGTAATTAAATTAATGCACTTTTAGTTTTTGTCTATATAAAATATTATCACTCGCGTCAATGAACCATGCCTCAATTCGCCCTAGAGGGATACAATTAATCTCAATGTGTTGACGTCAGATGTGGGTGGTAAAGAGTTTTTATTATAACTTTTAAAAGTACTATCATCACAACTCTATATCGTGCACAAGGCTGCGAAACATAAAAACAAATTTGTATGAATATTAATAAACAGTAAAAGTTTCACAACTTTGATCATATAAATGCTACTATCACATTAATTAGAAATATTTATCTATATGTAAGAGAATAGTTGCAATGAGAAAGGATTTGCGATGGGCGCCCCACGCTTTTATGTGCAGTAGATAGGTTCACCGATTTCACCTGTTTTCATAGAACATTTTTATTTTCTTCTTTTTAGTGCACTTTCTATATGTAAATAAAAGCGTGTCCTTTTTTTAAAAAAAAGATTTTTTTACATTATTTTTTTTCATGTAGTTTACCACAAAACTGTGTGTAGTCGGCCCACAAACTGCTGTTTGACAGTTAATGTAGCCCTCCCGAAAAAAAGTTTGGAGTCCCCTGATTGGTGCTAGAATACTATCAGGAGTTTAAATGGCATTTCACATTAAAGCCATTTGAGGAAAAATTAAGCTGTAAATGTTTTATAATTTTATATATTATGCATAACAAGATTAATCCAACTCATATACACCTATCAAAATTCCGAAGCAGCTTTAACTGTAAGAATAAACTAAATAAATGTGATTTAAATTTTACAGTTAATGTTCTGCAAGAATTAAAAAATTATCCAGGATGTCGGCAATGATTTAAAATATTATTTGAATTTACAGGTAAGACTGAACTGATTTAATCTTTGAAATTAGTTCAGAAACTAATTATTAATTTAGTCCCAATTTTCAAATATATTTTTATTTTGACCATAAAATTCAAAATTGAAGGAACTTTCTTATTACCATTGTTTTGTTTGATAAATATTTTAAATATGTTTCCCTTTTAAGGCTATTTGCCTTAGTAACCCCAATATAGAAAAAATAAATATATATTGATTCTCTTGTCTTGTCTTATCTATACAGACGCTCCTTCTATACAGAAAATTAATGCGTCCACAGACCATATAGGTCTGTTGGCAAGTAATGCAGCGCCCACAGGCCACTGCTATAAGGGTTCCACGCATTACCCAGCCGCCTTTATTTCCCTAACTAGCGTAAGGTACCCATTAGGAGCTGGGTGTACTCAGGGACGCCCTAGGCCCCGGGAACAAATCCTTGCCTTCCCTTGGATTCGAACCCGTGACCATCGGTACGCCAGCCGAGCTCGCATGCCACTCGACCACCATGCCCCATTCTACCAATATGCACACCTTATCTGCAATCTTTACACAGCCAAATTGAAAATAAGTCTGCGTGTGTTATATATTTTTTTAAAAATTACAGACGCTCCTTCTGTGCATAAGATTCTTGCGTCCTACGATGTAGCGCGTTAAGAAAGTACAGACCAATGTTTGCAAATAATGCAGCGTTCACAGGCCACGGTTATGAAGGAATTGTATGGCACCCTGCTGCTTTTGTTTCACTAAATAAGGTCAGGTACCAATACCTTGCTGCTTTTGTTTCACTAAATAAGGTCATGTACCAACACCCTGCTGCTTTTGTTTCACTAAATAAGGTCAGGTACCAACACCCTGCTGCTTTTGTTTCACTAAATAAGGTCAGGTACCAACACCCTGCTGCTTTTGTTTCACTAAATAAGGTCATGTACCAACACCCCGCTGCTTTTGTTTCACTAAATAAGGTCAGGTACCAACACCCTGCTGCTTTTGTTTCACTAAATAAGGTCAGGTACCAACACCCTGCTGCTTTTGTTTCACTAAATAAGGTCATGTACCAACACCCTGCTGCTTTTGTTTCACTAAATAAGGTCAGGTACCAACACCCTGCTGCTTTTGTTTCACTAAATAAGGTCAGGTACCAACACCCTGCTGCTTTTGTTTCACTAAATAAGGTCAGGTACCAACACCCTGCTGCTTTTGTTTCACTAAATAAGGTCAGGTACCAACACCCTGCTGCTTTTGTTTCACTAAATAAGTTCAGGTACCAACACCCTGCTGCTTTTGTTTCACTAAATAAGGTCAGGTACCAACACCCTGCTGCTTTTGTTTCACTAAATAAGGTCAGGTACCAACACCCTGCTGCTTTTGTTTCACTAAATAAGGTCAGGTACCAACACCCTGCTGCTTTTATTTCACTAAATAAGGTCAGGTACCAACACCCTGCTGCTTTTGATTCACTAAATAAGGTCAGGTACCAACACCCTGCTGCTTTTGTTTCACTAAATAAGGTCATGTACCAACACCCTGCTGCTTTTGTTTCACTAAATAAGGTCAGGTACCAACACCCTGCTGCTTTTGTTTCACTAAATAAGGTCAGGTACCAACACCCTGCTGCTTTTGTTTCACTAAATAAGGTCAGGTACCAACACCCTGCTGCTTTTGTTTCACTAAATAAGGTCAGGTACCAACACCCTGCTGCTTTTGTTTCACTAAATAAGGTCAGGTACCAACACCCTGCTGCTTTTGTTTCACTAAATAAGGTCATGTACCAACACCCTGCTGCTTTTGTTTCACTAAATAAGGTCAGGTACCAACACCCTGCTGCTTTTGTTTCACTAAATAAGGTCAGGCACCAACACCCTGCTGCTTTTGTTTCACTAAATAAGGTCAGGTACCAACACCCTGCTGCTTTTGTTTCACTAAATAAGGTCAGGTACCAACTCCCTGCTGCTTTTGTTTCACTAAATAAGTTCAGGTACCAACACCCTGCTGCTTTTGTTTCACTAAATAAGGTCAGGTACCAACACCCTGCTGCTTTTGTTTCACTAAATAAGGTCAGGTACCAACACCCTGCTGCTTTTGTTTCACTAAATAAGGTCAGGTACCAACACCCTGCTGCTTTTATTTCACTAAATAAGGTCAGGTACCAACACCCTGCTGCTTTTGATTCACTAAATAAGGTCAGGTACCAACACCCTGCTGCTTTTGTTTCACTAAATAAGGCCAGGTACCAACACCCTGCTGCTTTTGTTTCACTAAATAAGGTCAGGTACCAACACCCTGCTGCTTTTGTTTCACTAAATAAGGTCAGGTACCAACAACCTGCTGCTTATGTTTCACTAAATAAGGTCAGGTACCAACACCGTGCTGCTTTTGTTTCACTAAATAAGGTCAGGTACCAACACCCTGCTGCTTTTGTTTCACTAAATAAGGTCAGGTACCAACACCCTGCTGCTTATGTTTCACTAAATAAGGTCAGGTACCAACGCCCTGCTGCTTTTGTTTCACTAAATAAGGTCAGGTACCAACACCCTGCTGCTTTTGTTTCACTAAATAAGGTCAGGTACCAACACCCTGCTGCTTTTGTTTCACTAAATAAGGTCAGGTACCAACACCCTGCTGCTTTTGTTTCACTAAATAAGGTCAGGTACCAACACCCTGCTGCTTTTATTTCACTAAATAAGGTCAGGTACCAACACCCTGCTGCTTTTGATTCACTAAATAAGGTCAGGTACCAACACCCTGCTGCTTTTGTTTCACTAAATAAGGTCAGGTACCAACACCCTGCTGCTTATGTTTCACTAAATAAGGTCAGGTACCAACACCGTGCTGCTTTTGTTTCACTAAATAAGGTCAGGTACCAACACCCTGCTGCTTTTGTTTCACTAAATAAGGTCAGGTACCAACACCGTGCTGCTTTTGTTTCACTAAATAAGGTCAGGTACCAACACCCTGCTGCTTTTGTTTCACTAAATAAGGTCAGGTACCAACACCCTGCTGCTTATGTTTCACTAAATAAGGTCAGGTACCAACACCCTGCTGCTTTTGTTTCACTAAATAAGGTCAGGTACCAACACCCTGCTGCTTTTGTTTCACTAAATAAGGTCAGGTACCAACACCCTACTGCTCATGGGCGTAGGGAAGGGGGGTAGGGGGGGGGGCATTTGCCCCCCCCCCTACATTTGAGAAAAAAAGTTATTAATTTATTAAAGCATTAATAAATGTTGTATTTTAGCTATTACAGCACTAATTTGTAAGTCTTATTAATTTCTAAGGCTTTTTTCAACCCTTATTTTATACTGAACTTGAATTTAATTGAAAATTGTACCTGTATGGCATGATTTTTTTTTGCCCCCCCTGGAAAAATTCCTAGCGACGCCCATGCTGCTGCTTTTGTTTCACTAAATAAGGTCAGGTACCAATCAGAGCTGGTTGGGACTCTGGGACAGATTTAGCCTCGGGAACAAATCCCTTCACCGAAATTCGAACACGTGAGTATCATGGGTATGCGCGCATGCCGCTCGACCACATGATTAACATTAAGGATTTACCTGCAATGAATAAATGATAACGAAATTTTAAAAAATAGGTTGCTAATGTTAATTACATTATTCCCCGTTTAATGTAATGATTTTCAAATTGATCTACCAATAAATAAATTAGATTTGCTGCACACTACAAATTTAACAAAATAAGTCTACCTATTGGAAGACTGAACCTTTATTAATGTTACATTCTTTAATCAAATGGTGAAAATTTTCTTGTTTAATAAAGGCATGAGCATTTTTGTTTTGCTCACAAAGATGGGCTGGATATTAAAAAATGTGCCCTTTAGTATTAAGTGTCCTTTAACTGGTATTATTTGAAAATATTGACAATAACTGGAAAATGTCTCAATTACTGTATTGTATAATAAATAAAGGTTTTTATTTTTAACTTTGGTAAAGCAAATATTTGTAGGTTACATAATATTACAAAATTTTAAATATTGGTGTGAGATATATAAAACAAAATGATAAAACAATATGAATAATTTAAATAGCAAACAAGAATTTTGCAGCACCAGTTATTAAATTTAGTTTAAAAGCAGTTTTATAAACCAAAAAAGGGATAAAAATGAAAAACTGAAAAATGAATAACAGTAGCCTCCCAGTACTATTGTGTCTATCTAAATAACCAATCACTGATATATAAATTATAATGGATTAAAAATTAATTAATCAGCTGGTTGAAAATAAAAATTATATAAGGGGTCCTTGAGTTACTACATTGATGCGTTCTTAAGAAATGTCTTAACCCAAATTTCATTGTAAGTCGGAACATTATATATATAAAATATAAATTAGGGCTGGTACTGATTAAAAAAATTTGTTCGATTAATCGGGAAACAATTTAATTGATTAATTTCAAATTAATTTAATTTTTATAACGCATAATATATAGATTCCATTAAGTCAAGATTCAAAATAATATTTTTATGGGGGTACGTTCATAACCCCAAAACAGCGTAAGTCGGGATCGTCATATCCCGAGGACTCCCTGTAATTTGAAAGAGTAAAGCTTAATTTTAAAATGATCGACTTAAATGTCAAAAAGTCGTTGATGAATACATTAAATAATTTTTTTTTAAATTTAAAAACCAGACAAATACATAAGTAAAAGAGAATATTTGCTTGTTTAAAACCATATTTTATAAATAAATGTGGCAGTGTGGACCACGTTTAAGCTGCCATAGATGGCATAGACAAACAGGTCATTACATGGAGCTGTGCAAGCTCACCATTTTCAACTTTATTGTGAAGTTCACTCACAAAACTGTCGACACATTCTCTAAAGTTAAACTTCAGGAAAAGGATATAGTCCTCAAGATTTGTTTCTCTGTTCATTACCATTTAACAGTTCATCACTCCACTACATAAATAAGGACTACATATTGACAAAGTAACAGTATGAAATGCTTCATTTAATTACACAACAAGGGCTGATGATTGTGTGTACACTTACTAACAATACATAAAATTTTGCATAAATGACTTGTCTGTAAAATACTACAAATTTGTAATAAATTTAATATGTCCCCAGACAAAAAAATAAGAAAAGGAAAAAAAAATCAAATTGGAAAATGTTTTTCTTTTAAATTATATGATTATAAGTAATTGTGAGTATGAAACACTATAAGTTTAAGACAATACATTGGATTTTGCATCATATGAAACAGATTTCATATTTTATCGGTAGTCAATCCCCAAAAAGCCAAGAAATAAAGTATTTATATTAAGACCTGCACACACTTACTTTCCAAAAATGTACATTTGTATTTTAAAAATTATCACAATTATTTGAGTGCTCCACACCACCGATGGCGGATTAAGGGGGGTGCTGATTGGGCTAAGGCCAGGAGCACCCAATGATTTAAGGCTCCCAAACTTATAATATTATATAAATAAAGGTGGCTGGACCGGGCCCCAGATGGAATTGCAGCCAGGGGCCCCGTGCAGTCTTGATCCACCCCTGGCCACAAGCCTTGAACAAATAAAAGACACACACACACACAAAGAACATTGAGTAAAATAATTTCTTAAAAATTAAAAGCATGGAACTATCATATCTGTAAATACCATTCGTATAATTTGATAAAATATGAAATAAACTTTTAAATTTATTATTGGTAAAAAAAAATATATTATTCCTGAGTCAAATTAATAAATTATATATATTTATTATTTAATTTGAAATTTATTTTTAAAATCCTTTCATTGATGGAATAATTGCATGTATTTAAGCAGTACATTAGAATATATAAAATATTAAAGCTAATATTAATTGGTAAATTGTAGTGTACAAAGTTGAATTTAAAAAGAAAAAAAATGATGTAATTCATAACTACTTTATAAGTAGCACTTGGAATATTTTTTGGGGACATTTAAAATAAGAAAGAATATATATGTGGAATATTTGATTTATCCCCAGCAATTTTTCCACAAAGATGTCTATATTTATTTTATCACTAGAAAATATGAATCTGCATTCTTATGAAAAATATATTACAAATATATATGTTCTGGAAAATTCCTTCAAAATATCACAGAGTCATGGTATTTTTTAAAAGTTCAATATTTACTACGGAAAGAATTAATCAATACACCAAATCATAAATAATTAAATGAATAATATGTCAGTCATTAAGTTAAGATTTCTCTACTTGAATAACAAAAACTTGTTTGCTTTCTAGAAGATGAAATATAGTCCACAGTAACAAGCTCGGCAATCATTTCAAGATTAACGTTTGGAAGGGCCAGGCTGTGGCTTGACAACAGCACCAGGTTTGGCTTTAGAAGTGGACGGCTCAATTGCTTTCCTGGCACCCACTTTAACACTCTGTTGATTGTAAGGACTGGGAATGGCTTTTTTTCTGGCTTGTTCTTCAAGCTTTTTCTGCGGACAAAAAATAACTTGGATTCAGCATAATTGTTATTAAATATATATTAGGGCTAAAAAATTTAAGTGAAGATATTTAATTTATATCAATTACAATTACAGTAGAAGTCCATTAGTCCGGCATCCATTAGTCCGGCATCCAACAGTCCGGAATTCCCGATAGTCCGGCATCGCTCCGGAAAATTGTAAAAAATTTTGTTTTCTCCAAAAGTGTGTCTTTAAAGCAAATAAAAACGCCCGAGAGCTATTTAGAAGTTTTCGGGGTAGTTCGGGATCATCCGGAAGCGCTCGGTATTGAAAAACCTGCCTGAAGATGAGGTACAGGAGTGGCTTCTAATCGACGAGAATGAGCCTGTTGAACAAGAACTAACCGATGAGGACATAAACAACGGTGTAGTAAACCTCAGCCTACTGAAAATCGTGAAGAAAGTGACTCAGATGCCGAAACGGAAGAAAAGGAAAAAATCAGCTGGGCACAAGCTGCAGAATTACTAAATAAGTTTATCTCTTTTGCTGAGGCTAGTACTAGCTACAGTGCTTCAGAAATTATTGATTTCATTATTTCATTAGAAATAAATGTTATACTAAACGCCAAAAGTCAAGAAAACAAAAAGACATTCGGGACTTTTTTAATATAAGTGAAATATGTTTTACAGTACGTGTACATGCATTATATGAAATGTAAAATAAACTTTGTTGTATTTGCATACTGTATTTGTAGTTTAATTATTAACCCTAATTGTTCTTATAATTACGATTTATGTATGTATGTAGTTAAAAAAAACAAAGTACATTTGATTTACGGCAAACACTACACTAAAACTAAAAAGAAGGGGCACCGCCCGATAGACCGGAATTTTTGGTAGTCCGGTACCGACTCGGTCCCGAACGTGCCGGATTATCGGACTTCTACTGTATAAATATATTGATTTGACATCATTGGCCTTAATTAAATCTTAGCCATATCTATTACAGACGCTCCATCAATACACAAAATTATAGTATTACCCTAACTTTGTCCTAATCCTCAGTAATATGAATGGTGGCCTAAATGTGTTTTGGTATGTTGTCTGGTGCAGTTCTATTATTTCTGTTCCGAGCCCTAATTTATTTTAATTCTATCACATTTGGATATTAACTCTCATGAGTGAAAAATAATTACATCCTTACATGCTGACTAACTTGATAAGATCTATTTAATGGAAATTGCATTCTTGTACATATTCTCTCAATAATAACCGAGATCAAAGTTTAAAACAATGTTCCTTTTTATGTAATGTCACATTCGTGTCACCCTCCTGTACCTCTTCTTGACACATATGTTACCCCATCACCCCTTCCCCTCATACATTTTGGGTCATTTATGGCAAAGCTGCATGACATTGAAATTAAATTTTGTATAATTTAAATAAACATGTAATTGCAACAACAACAAAAAATTTTCAAACATTTCCTAAAAAGGTATCACAAACCCTTTCCTGGTATCTCCTCTCATAGTAATCCATATCAGACTCTCCAGGTTTCTTAACAGCAGAAATCCTCTCTTCAATGTCATCAAATACTGGATCTTCAGGCCCAGTCAAAGCTGTCAAAATAACACGATAAAAACTATTGCAAAATTTTAATATATCAAAATTCCTATGAAAATAATGACAGGAATCAAATGTATAGATAACCAAAAAACTATCAAGGATCTTGTCAAACCTGTACAAATAATATCTCAGCACAGCTGGAAAGTCAACATTGTTACATTTAACTTTTGTAATTAAGAGGTCTGGACTAGCGACACAGAGAACTTTATAGTGTTCCTTTGATCCCTTCTGGACAGATCTTTATGTTAAAAATGTATTAAATAAAATTGAAATTGTCAAAATGGCAGTTAAAGTCTAGATAGAACTAAAAACTAACACACCACAGCAATCTCTAATCTGTAATCGAAACTTTGAAAAACATTTTCTTCAAATATAAGAAAAAGTTAAATAAATCAAAGGACATGTAATTACTGGGTGATGTTACCATATATGGTGGTACCTCAGGTTATGAACACCTCAGGTTACAAACAATGCAGGTTGCAAACAACAACTTTGAAATTTTGTTTGTCTCGGGTAAAAAAACAGTGCCTTGGGTCATGAGAGAGAGGGAGAGAGAGGGAGAGAGAGGGAGAGAGAGAGAAGGAGAGAGAGGGAGAGAGAGGGAGAGAGAGGGAGAGAGAGGGAGAGAGAGGGAGAGAGAGGGAGAGTGAGGGAGAGAGAGGGAGAGAGAGGGAGAGAGAGGGAGAGAGAGAGGGGGAGAGAGAGGGAGAGAGAGGGAGAGAGAGGGAGAGAGAGGGAGAGTGGGAGAGAGAGGGAGAGAGAGGGAGAGAGAGGGAGAGAGAGGGAGAGAGAGGGAGAGAGAGGGAGAGAGAGGGAGAGAGAGAGAGAGAGAGAGAGGGAGAGAGAGAGAGAGAGAGAGAGAGAGAGAGGGAGAGAGAGGGAGAGAGAGAGAGAGAGAGGGAGAGAGAGGGAGAGAGAGAGAGAGAGAGAGAGGGAGAGAGAGAGAGAGAGAGGGAGAGAGAGGGAGAGAGAGGGAGAGAGCAATTTTTAACATTTGGAGCAAATGATCATACACAGTACAAACAAAGGCCATGCCATACTAAAATCATTTAGTGCCAGCCTCATAGCCTCGTAGACTCATAGCCTAATAGACTCATAGCCTCATAGCCTCATAGACTCATAGACTCATAGACTCATAGCCTCGTAGACTCATAGCCTAATAGACTCATAGCCTCATAGCCTCATAGCCTCATAGACTCATAGCCTCGTAGACTCATAGCCTCACAGCCTCATAGACTCACAGCCTCATAGACTCATAGCCTCATAGACTCATAGACTCATAGCCTCATAGACTCATAGCCTCATAGACTCATAGCCTCATAGACTCATAGCCTCATAGACTCATAGACTCATAGCCTCATTGCCTCATAGACTCACAGCCTCATAGCCTCATAGACTCATAGCCTCATAGACATAGCCTCATAGACTCATAGCCTCATAGCCTCATAGACTCATAGCCTCATAGCCTCACAGACTCATAGCCTCATAGACTCATAGCCTCATAGACTCATAGCCTCATAGACTCATAGACTCATTGCCTCATAGCCTCATAGACTCATAGCCTCATAGACATAGCCTCATAGACTCATAGCCTCATAGCCTCATAGACTCATAGCCTCATAGCCTCATAGACTCATAGCCTCATAGACTCATAGCGTAGTTTTTCAAGCCTTTCCTTGGCAGTAATATGTCAAATTTCTCATGATCGCTTTCTTGATAAAAAGGTAGAATAATTTTTTAAAATTTACATTTAAATTAGTTGGTCGTTTTCTTTTTCCTTATATGTGAAGTATACATATTCTTTGTATTTTGTCAGGTAATCGTTACTTTTTTTCAGATAAATGAACAGATGTTAATTTTTTTTTAAAGTACAATTCTTTGATCTTGGAACGAATTGTCTTTATTGCACTGATTGCAATGTTTTGTGTTACAAACCAAAAACAAATTACATAAGTTTATAACCTGAGGTTCCACTGTACTGAAGTTGATTTCTAATGTTATAAATCATGCTGAAATGACATCGCTACCGACAAGACCAACATTGTGTTTTAAAATTTGTGTTGTCTCTCATAACATCTATTAATATGCAGACAAACATGCAGAGAAAATAAAGGGTTAAGACATGCAAGAAATGTATTACGTTCAGTCTACTTACCACTGGCATTAGCTGCTTTGGGTAAACATAAAATGTGTCATTTAACTCAAAATAAGAAATTTACCTCAATGTCAAACTTTTATGTCACTTAATCATAAATGCATTTCAATATAAAATGTATAGCTCTCAATCTCAGAGATTTACCAAAAAATAAAATAAGTGTTTCAATAAAGGCACATAAAACATTTAGCAATTTTTATTTGAGTAATGCAATGTTGTTTGTCATGTAAATACAAGATATTTACCTAATTGAAAAAAATCTGATTCAATATACATATTATGTTGTTTGCTAAAAGTGTTTAGAATTTTGAAATATACAAGCTTTGAGTTGAAGAAATGTATTTCAGGCCATGAAAAATGTCAGGATCCATAAATCTGGGTGGTTTATGAAATTCTAGAAATTAAGAATATAAACAATTTTTAACTCGAAAAGCCATTCAATTTAAATTATTTAAAGTGAAATATTTTTATTAAGCCTTTATTTAGAATAAAATGCTTACAAAATATATCAATTAAAGTGAGTACATGTATTTGGGTTTGCTTTTTATATGCCATGATGTCGATCATAAAATATGAAATTTTGGTGGTTATAAATGTTGTTGCATAATGTTTTTGAAATATGTTTAGCTGGGAGCTATGGCAAAAGCCTGCAACAGAGTTCTGGGTGTTCCATGGAAAGCCTTTGGGTTGTGAAAAGGTTTAATGAAGTAATTTTAAATATAATTTGCGTGTATTTTCATTTTGTGTTTTTAAAAAATTCAGCTGATATCACATGAAATTTATCAAACCTTGCCACTGTAGACGAATATATATTACTAGTGTATTACCTGTCAAAAATTACGGAATTTTTGAGCTGAAATCTATTTATTTTAAAAAAATGCACATCAGAATAAAAAGTAATGTAATACAGAACTTTTATTTATTTTATTAATTTATTTTCATATTTCACAATTTTATGTGGAACGTTCGAAAAGAGTGGTGCAGTAAATTGGTGCGCTGCTTTCTAAAATTAGGAGCGTCACGGACAGACAGACGGGACATACATTGCAAATTATGTATATTGATAAAACATTTCAAAACCATTTTGGGTCAATAGTTTCTCTATAACTCACCATTTCCTCCTTTCCTGGCAAGCTGGTGTGCCTTGATTGAGTTTACATTGGCTCTGAGGAAAGGATTGTCAAGAGCTGTAATTGGCTGGTTAAGAAACTCTTCTGATGGAGCACCTATTTGACAAATAAATAAAAACTTGTTAATTCAAGTAACAGTTATTTGGGAACACATTTTCTTTACCATTGTGAACCTGTTCATTCATTTTCCCAAATTTCCCATCTTCGTGACTTAAAAGCCATCAATTAAAACAATAAACCAGTGTGAGCAAAGAATATTTAGGATGAGATTAAGCAATATATAGTGGAACTTTTTCTTTCCCCTTAATTTTTTTAAGCAAGGAGGATGGCATTAGATAAAAAATTCTAACTACATAATAAGAAAAATGTAAATATCTAAGGTGAGTGTAGGTTTATTATCTTATTTAAAACCTCTTGTAATGTATTAACATCAGAGCAGGGAACAATAAAATCTCATTTATACAAAAATTTTATTTTCATTTTAACTGTTAACAAATTATAAAAATCAATCTCTTTTGACAGGCTAGTTATCAAACACACACCCTAGTAGTATTTTGTTTAAAAGGTTTTAGAGCAAGGTTGTACTGTATTTATGCTGATAATCTAAATCTGAATTCAAATTAGAAAACAAACCATAAGAAACTTGTACAAGCAAAGAGAATGATAGTTTCCTCTGAAAACCATCCAGTTACATGGAAATCTCAGGATATACGAAGCAGACATCTCTTTATCATGATGGGTATAAAACAGTTTGATAAAGTTTCTCAGATCAATTCACATAAGAGAGTTTCTCTGGCCCAGCTCATAACTCACATTTGAAAAAGAATAATATATCACATAGAATATTTCTTCCATCCATTTCACTTCCATTATTCATAGGAGTGCTGTTAATTTTTTGGACATAAAAATTAAATTGAAAGTGAAAGTAAACAAAATATCCACATCAATTTTTTATTAGTCAACAGATAGCCATAATTTCCTAATGTATGCATCATCCCATCCTCAATCTTGTAAGAACTCTATCCCAATTTTGTAACTACTGAGACTTAAAAGACTCTGTAGTGATGAGGCAGACTTTTTGGAAAAAACATTGACAATATTTCTTTCCCTCTTGAAAAATCTATAGACTGTATATATATATTTCAACTAAACAACCATGTGCAAATGAGCATGACGAATGACCCTCTGTGTGGTCGACCGATCACTGTTGACAAGCATAGTGGGATGTAAAAAGAAGAATATAAAAAAAAAGACAACTTTTCTTGCACTAACTTGCATTTTTCCTTCACAGACTAACATGTGATTCGTAGTGTAGTGATTATCACGTCCACCTTGCATGCGGAGAGTTCTGGGTTCAAGCCCCAGCGGGAACAATTTTTTAAAAAAATTAATGTTTTTTTCTGCCAGTTCTTTTCCCCATTTTTCAACAACAACCGCTGTGCACATGTCTCCATGCTTATTCACTTTTTTCTTCTTCATTACTTCGTGCTGCTGTTTGTGTCCGTTCTCTCACCCCCCCCCCTGTTCTTTGCACTATATATGATGAGCAAGTCTGCGGCGTATGCTACGCCGCGGGTCGTATCTTGTTTAAAATATAAGATGGGTTCATTCGCACAAGTCGCAATGTGATTTATGCAATTCTTTGCAAGAGGTGCAAAGAAATCTATGTGGGGGAGACAGGTCGTCATCTTGGAGATTGGTTTAGAGAACACCTGTATGATATAAATAAACAGGCTCTATGTCCTGTGTCTAAACATTTCAACAGTATTGACCATGGAGAAATTTCAGATGTTGCAGTTACTGGTATTTTATATGCGAGCAATACCCATGATAGGATCTACATGGAAAATATATATTATAAAAATATTTGGTACGTTGGCTCCATATGGAATAAACCAAATGCACAATTTTACGTAACGATATAATCTTTTTACCCTTGTGGTTTTCACTGTACCTTTTGATACTTCCTCCTTTTTCTTGTCTCCTGTTGCATTGTTTGTTGTTTTTCCTTTCTTTTTATCTTTACGTAAATATTTTCTTGATATATTATGTTTTAATAATTTAATTATACTTTTAATACTTATGGAAGTACCGTTTGTTAATTGTACTGATGAAGGCTTTAGCCGAAATGTTTACTGTTGTATAAGTTAAATAATAAAGCTTAATTTTATTTTTTTTATTACAAATTTGTTTGTGTATTTTGTATTTTATGTGAAAAAGCAACATTCCTTTCAAATAAGCATAATACCATCTCATCTAATTCCAAGTATAACAAAAGTAAATCATTTATTTAGTACAAATCTGACTCCCTCACCCAAAAAGTCTAGGGGAACGGGAGAATGAAGAACAGAATATTTAAAATAAATCCCTTCATCCTGACTTTCATTTACATTTTGGCTAAACATATGGCTAAAATTATTCATGTTACATTATTTACATTTTCTAAATGACGCTAATTGTTAATAGATCCACTAACCTCGGCCACTGGGATCAAGTCTTAAATAGCCCTCAGCAAGGGAAGAGAATCCAGTGATGCCACCCATGGCTTGAAAAGGGACAGCATCCCCCAGTGGATGTCCACGTGCCTCACGCTCCTGGGCTGTTTCCACGATCATTCTATGGTCATTGTGCGTGCTCCCACAGGAGCAGGTAAAGGAACTTTTGAAACCAGTGCACTTGGTGCACCCAGCTGTGATGGTGAAGTAGACATTTCTATAAATAATAGTGTATCAAAATTTTAACATAAATTATTCATCTAAGCATTTTTATGAAACTTTCATATTGTTTTACTTAAACTCTCATACAATACTAATATGTGCACCCATCCCCCATAGAGAATACATGATTATATAAAAAATATCTACTTGCAGCATAAGGGTTGATTACCCCCCTTTAGACTACCCCTTGCTGGAGTCCTGTTTTTTCACATGCTTCATTCTGCTGTTGATCTCTAATAAACAAACCATGATTATCCTCAACAAGCCAAAGATATCTACTGCATTCAAATTAATTTCTATTACCTCTACGACAAACAAATGGGGCCTTAGGATTGTGTTCATCTGACAAGTGTTTGCAAACACAACGAATACACTGGCTCCCATTGGTTGGAACATAGTGATAAGAAGCACATGGGCAACCAGACACTCGACAAGGAAGATGGATTGGTCTTTCTTTAGGAATTTCTTCAAAGTCTGTCTTGTGCTGCTTGTACCTAGTAATAAAGAAAAATCAAAATGATACTATTTTCTGTGTTTAAAGTTAACTATTGATTCCTCTATCAATAAATATGTGAGAAAAGAAATACATAAAGGCTGCAATACTTTCATAATGTGAGGTCTAATTATACAAATATACAAGTATATTTGGTGCCATGTTTTAATTTATTAGTATAAAAATTTTAAATTATAATTATTTCAGCTTTATTGTCTTCTGAAGCTTAGAAATTATGACTGATTAATTTATAGCTTTACAGAGGCTTTTTGAGTTTAAATGTTGTTATTGATTTGTAAGTACAGAAAATGAACTATTGAGACAGTAACCAATTACCTGTGCGTGCAAAAGCATGGTGTTTCAGGCCCTATGAGTTTACAGTCCATGCCAGAAGGACTGGTATAACATGTGTAAAGACGATTTTTGATACGCTTTAATAAATAGAAAAGCACATTGTGATTAACTGAATTTTTTTTTAATTTTTAATTTGTGAATCAATTCTGCAAACCAATGACTAATTAGTCTTGAAAATTGTGTGGAATTTTTTTAATTTTTTATTATTTTTAAATGTTTAATTCTCATTAAATACCTCAATAGTGCATACATATGTTTAGTGTATATATTTCAAAAATACCATTTACGAATATAAACTTTATTTTAATCTATTGCAAATTCAAACGAAAAAAAGAATAAACAAATATGGATGAAGATGAGTTACAAATTGAAATTTTCATTTTGATGGCTAAAAAATAAATAAAAATAGGACAGCAAACAATTAGAAATAAAAAAAAATCATTGGTAAAAAGCCTTCTCAGCTAAATTGTTATTGTATTGTGAGAAATTATAGTAAGCAAAATATCTAGTTTTTATTTCTTCATTTTTACTTATACCTTGTTGCGTAGTTATCTTATCTTATCTGTTTACAGACGCTCCTTCTATACAGAAGATTATTGCGTCCTACGCTTATCTATGGTTTGTGTTTAGTCCTGCATTTTTATTAGAGATTTAAATGTTGATAAAGTGTTGGTTTTCCTGGATTCTTCAGGCAACCCATTCCACGCCCGAATTCCGGAAGGGAAGAACGAAAACTTGTATGTGTTTGTACTTGCATACGGAATAAGAAAGGTGTTTTTATCCTTATGTCTATCTGAGGGTTGTATTAAGTTATCTTTCTGTTGTATTTCTAAATTAGAATTAATTGCTTTATGTATGATTACTACTTTGCTCTTGTTGAAACTAATATTACTGAATATCTATTCCTGTTATCAGCAATTATTCATTTTGTTAAAAATCTTGCTAAGCTTCTCAATTGTGAAGATCATAAACTCTAGTGTTAATTTACTTACTTTCAATTCTATCTTTTTCTTAGGTCTGATTAGATTTTACCCATTTGTAATGTTGATTTGACGCTTCAGAATTGATTATCAAGTTTTCTCTGTCTATTAATAAATGGTCCTTAATGGTGCATATCTTCAATTTCAGAGAATAAATCTAAAATAGATTTCATTTTAATTCCATGGTTTGTCTCCATTTTTAAATCCCTTATATTAACTTCACCGTCTTGTATGTCGTGATCTCTTGGTCCCGTCCGCGGAAAAACATAAGTAAAAAATGACCCACTTCCCATGATCCTATCAAGCTGAAATTTTGAAAACAGACTTGTGTCACCTAACAATGTATTGTATCAAAATTTTAGATCGATCAAATGTATCGTAATTAAATTAATACATTTTTAGTTTATCTCTATGTAGCATGTGCTATAGTTGATTTCCACGGGTCACTGGAGGTTCACTCCAGCCCTTGATGTCACATGGGTCTCACCGTGTTATAATGAACATAATCAATACTTTTAGTTATGTCTCATGTATAAGGGATTTATAGTCAAAAACTTTGTTTTTACGGGTTTATTCAACCTTCATTTCAGATGTTTGTTGCTTGTTATGCTTTCATAACTTTTAACCTTTTCTGTAACTGCTGCATGCTTTCAAAGATTTGGTGGCACTATATAAAAGTATATTTGCCTAATGCTTTTTGGGTTAAAAGACCCAAATTTTTCCTATAAGTTGCAACAAACTCACTGTAACCCACAGCGTAATACAAAATTTTAGACCAGCACTGCCTGTAAATTTACTAAGCATAAATTATGAAAGAGATGCAAGCCAGTCATTTGGCCTTGATTTTTCTTACAAGTTTTGAACATGTTTTTTAAAATGAGTTTCATCTTTAACGGACACCTAAATATCTTGGTTTGCATCTTTTTGAAGGATTTACTTTGAGGCATTTGTGTACAACCTTCTCTAAATCCTCATAAGAATTTGGTAAATTCTATTCAGTTAAAAATTAGTATACGTTCACTTAAAATTAATTGCTTAAGACTTTTGAGCAAAATTATTAAAGAGTAAAAAATACAGCTACTAGTCGCCCCGCGGCGTAGCATACGCCGCAGACTTGTTCATGGAGAGTGCAAAGAAAGTGGAGAAAGAATGGACACAAACTACAGCACGAAGAAATCAAAACAACGCGAGTGAATGTCGGTTAATAAATGGGAGGCGGGTAACAACAACCTCAGTCTGCATGTCTTTACATTTACTCGCTATTTTTTATTTACTTAGTGCTGCTTTTTGTGTCTGTATTCTCATCAAGCGTTCTTTGCACTGTCTATGATGAGCAAGTCAACTGCGTATGCTTCGCTGCAGGTCTCTCCAGAGTTCCTTCTTTACATTCACTCACAGTCGTTTGCCCAAACCCACCCCATTTTGACAACCGTGTCTTTCAGGAAGTCTTCAACCGTCTCTAAATCATGCGTATGCTACGCCGCGGGTCAGCTAGTGTTGGCAATAAAGGGGTAAAAGAACGGACACAAACAGACATTTTTAAAAATTAGAAAAAACCCAATGTTTTCACTGGGGCTTGAACCCAGGACCTTCCCCGTATGAGGCGGACGTGATAACCAGTATACTACGAATCTCGCGTTAGTCTGTGAAGGAACAATGCAAGTGAAACGCAAGGGCCATTGTTGGTCTCGATACATTGGACGACCCCAGCGAGGGTCATTCGTCATGCTTGGTTGCACATACTTGCAGCTTGCCTCGCATGGTCCCACCATAAAGAAAATTATATTTATAGATTCTGGTCAACAAAATTGACAATATTTGCTAATTTGATATTAATTTTTCTCAATTATAATTTTTTTTTACCTGTGGTATAACTTTCCTTTTATATGCTTCATATTCCTCTGGTGTGAACATTTGTCCTCCATCATCATCTCCGACAATTCTTTAACAATAATTAAAATGGTTATTAATGTGATAAAATTGTGTGTTATTGTAAAACTTTGACCAATTATTTAATCAATAAAAAATTTATTTTACGGAGGTAAATTGAGTATCACTAGACTAATACTAGTAAGAGAGTGATTAATTTGATCTATTGGTATTGGTTACCCAAGTGAAATTTTTTAAAATGTTGGACAACACCTTAAGCTAAAGCCTAAAACTTTAAGCAAGTTTCTATGACTTCCCTAATTATCTTAGTTGATCATTGATAATATGATTTAGGCCACAAGTACACCATGACACTTTATTCTTAACTACTTTCACTTGTTAAACAGTTCACCTTTTTAACTCAATCAGACTCAATATCTAACTCTAACTTATTAAGTCTAACTACCTTCTAACAGAAATGCATGTCATAATTATAATTCAGTTTCAGACTAATCAGAGTGAGTGGGCCTAACTAATACTAATATATATACATTTTCTGGAATATGGCTATATAATATAGGCACTCCAATACTCGCGTAGCGGGCAGGAAAAAAAACGCGGGCTGGACAGCGGCGATCGCTGTGATGAGCTCGCGCTGTTCGTTTTCGGTAGATGTCGGGTTGTTTCGTTCTTTTTCGTCATTTCTAAAAATAAATGAACTTCGTTCGTTTAATTCAAATCCGCAGTGAATGCCGGTCACGACGGTATAAATAGATTGGAAATCCGACCACGCTAAGACTACCATTTTTTAAGTAAACAATGAATAAGTGACTTTACTGTCTTATTCTGTTTTTGTTAAATCTTTGACGGGCCTGCAAATTACAGTGATGCATAGTTTTAATATCGCTTAAAATGATTCACTTAATTTCAAGACTATTGATCTCAGTCTGACTTAATGAGAGTTAGCGGAAAATTAAAAAAATTCAAACTAGCCGATTTTCCGCCATTTTGTTTTGTTGATCTACCGGAAATAGTTTATCACTAATGTAAATATTGGTATCATTATTACTATTATTACCACGTTTAAAACAAATTAAATCAAAGTTTATTTTTTTTATAGATAGCTACTTTATGGTCATTAATTAAAATAACTAAAAACTTATTTACCAATTTTTTTAAATCTTGGAAAATAAGTTGGCCACTAGTATTAATAATTAACAAAGACAAAGAAGAACTTATGATTATGAAAATGAATTTAATGAATGTCATATCATTCATTCATATAGACATAGTAAATCATGCTAATTCATATAATATAACAGTAACATGTAGTTAGTTAAGTCAGTAGTTTTGAAGAAGTAGTAGTAATTATTTTATTGTTATTTTTCATAATTAAAAATTATCATTATTCCTTGTGACTTGTGAATTTAGTCAAAAAAAAGGAAACCAAAGATGCATGAGACAACTTCAAACATTGTTGACCAGGACCAGACAGTTTTAAATTTAATAAAAAAAGTTGAAAATATATTATTATATTGTGTTCTAAAAAGTTCATTGCAATTGCCTTAGTAGTAATAGGAGTCTAAAAGTTATAAATTTAAATGTAAATTGTCTCGGCAGTTTTCGGTTTTCAATTCACTTGTTTTTTTTTAATGCATAAATAATATTAAACACTTTCATAATTATTTTTTTTTATATTAATTTCAACTGGACATTATCTGTTTGTGCTGAAAATTTCATTGAAATAGCTTTAGAAGTCTAAAAGTTATAAATTTAATTGTAAGTTGTCTCGGCTGTGTTCGGTTTTCAATATTTTTTTAAAAAAATTAAAATATGCAAAAATATCTAATCTATATTTCATTTTTAAAAATTTCATTAACTTCAACTGGACATTATCTGTTTGTACTGAAAATTTCATTTAAATAGCTTTAGTAGTCTAAAAGTTATAAATTTAAATGTAAATTGTCTCGGCCGTCTTCGGTTTTCCATTAATTTTTTTAAAAATAAAAATATGCAAGTTATGTGATCTATATTTCATAAATTTTTTATTGCATTTATTTCAACTGGACATGATCTGTTTGTGCTAAAAATTTCATTTCAATAGCTTTAGTAGTCTCAAAGTTAAACATTTAAATGTGAATTCTCTCTGCCGTGTTCGGTTTTCAATGTAGGTTTTAAAAAAAATATGCATAAATTATCAGATTAAAATTTAATGAATAACTTTATTTGCATTAATTTTAATTGGGCATTGTCTGTTTGTACTGAAAATTTTACAGTTATGGGTTTGTTGGTTTAAAAGTTATAATATTTTGTAGTATAACTGAATTTCAGGACGTTTGTCGCAATGACCCGCTGTGCTTATATGGGCATGTTTTATAAAATATATTTAATTAATTCACAACTCATGAGTTATTTTTTGTTTAAGAATGGGTTATTAATATATCCCCCAAATTGCAGGGCTCTAACTTCATTAATGACAAATTTATGAACAAAATACTCAGGGAAGAGCTAAAATTTGATCACAGTTTTTAGAATTAAATACAAAGGTAAATAAGGAGGAAAAATAATTCACTAAAAAAATCATAAATTCTTTCCTATCAGAGATAGAAGAATGTTTTTGGTGTCATTGGAAAGCTGAAAGCAAGCTCTTTCCTATTATAAGCTGTTTGTATATGTCAGATGTATTTGAAATTTTGAGTTGGAGTGCCTACTATATATGAATATGCATTTGATTAGTAATTTGTTTAGTTTAATATATAAATTATAAAATTTTATTTTACCGTCTGTATTCTAAGTATGCATCAACAGAAGCTCCGGTACTGCCACCAAATTTCAAGTGGTACTGTTTATCTGCCATTTTGATTTGACTTTTGATGTAGAAGTAGAGTAGACTTTCGACTTAAATTGTAAATTGTTACTCAATTGTTACTCAAATTAAGACTCGCTTACTTACTAATTATAATTATTTTTTCCTCTTATAAACTTTATTATTTTTTTTACACCCTGAATCAGTACGAAGACGAAATTACAATTTTAATATCAAATCAATAATAATGAAATCTAGGTAAATCTAGGTGTGGTGACTTCTTTATTTGCGATACACGATATCTATTTAAGGAAGAAGAAAAATCTGCACTATACCTTGCACTATTGAGTCCCTATTCACCTTACGCCTTATGTTTATATATATTCATTTAGATTTAATCGATTGATATTGAAGTTGATCAGGGCCGGAAGTTTTTTAGCGTCTATGCCAACTGGTCATATTTATACCGAAATAAAAAAGAAAATCACAAATAAATTTATTTATGCCAGTTTAATAAATCGTTATGAAAAATATACAAAATGTTCTTACGTACAAGTAGTTGAGAAGCAAGGAGGACACATTGAACATGATTTCTGATTAGCTAAATATTTTGCAATAACAATTCCATGAAGAATTATAATTAATTATATTTTAGAGCCAAATTGTATTTTGACATAACTCTTTTGCTACTAGATGTTCTCACTTTTATTGGCCCACTTTATATAAGTATATGTCATGTGTTTTATATTATAACGAGATACGACCCGCGGCGCAGACATGCTCATCATAGATAGTGCAAAGAACGAGAGAGAGAAAGGACACAAACGGCAGCACGAAGTAATGGAAAAAAAAGACGAAATAATTTTAAATTTTAAATGTTCACACTGGGGCTTGAACTCAGGACTTTCCGCGTGCAAGGCGGATGTGATAACCACTACATTACGAATAATGTGTTGTTCTGTGAAGGTACAATGCAAGTGAACGCATGAAGCATCGTTGCCACCCATCCCAACCCCCTTTTTTCTTTTTTTTTCCATCCCACTACGCTTGCCAACTGTGATCGGTCGACCCCATCGAGGGTCATTCGTCATTCTTACTTGCACATACTCGTTTAGGTGGATTATATATATATATATATATATATATATATATATATATATATATATATATATATATATATATATATATATAGTGGGGGAAACCACCGACGCACCACTGCCACCACCCTAGCTTTCCAACCATAAACTGTTATTGGCCGACCCTAGCCCTAGCGAGCTAATGCACGTCATATTTTCGAATCAAAATTTTTGTTTTTATTAACACACAAAATAATTAAAATTATTATATAAAACACCGTGACGTCACACATGGCTGGACCCCCCTCCCCCCCCCTGGAGCGTGGCGTACTTAATGGATGGCCCCTTATCCATGGTTTATGTCTAGTCTTGCATTTTTGTTAGAGTTTTAAATGTTGATAGAGTGTTGGTATTCCTGTATTATTACTGCCTTGCTATTTTTTTCCATTCTCTCGTGTTTCAAGGTTTAACTTAACGTTTTTGAAATTGAAAACTATGTGCTAAATTTTTTTTACCAATTTCAAATTAAATAGGTTGATTAATGAAAAATCTGATTCAAATGAGATGAATCTTCATATCCTCTGGTATAGACGACTTCATTACATTACGCACCAATTTATCGTCAGATTTTCGAGGCCATAATGAATGATAATGTTGTCATGGCGGGGGACTTAGCGATCAAGTTATCTGACACATTTTAGTACACAGCACAATTCGTGGACACAACTTTCTGACATATAAAACACACGAGACGGTGTTATAACAACTGGAAGACACATCTCCAAACATCAATTACACGTGAGCCCATTTTTTGTGTCTCATAACCTCGTGGTCTTAGGGGGTTCTAATGTTTCCATTAGAACTTTCTCTGGGCTTGGTAGATTTAGCGTCGCCCATCTCCTCTCCAAGTCAGCGGATGACATTTTTAGCAATAGTCATTTATCAACATGTTTTATTATGGCTAGATCCCACGCACCTCAGCTTCATGTATGTCATGGAAAGTGGACAAAGTCTGTCAAAGTCAAAGCTTTTTCCTCACTGTGTTAACTGTGTAGTAGTGTAATCTTCTAAATTCCAGGAATACCCTGATAATAGTACTGTTTCTAACGGGAATTTTACCAAATTGTTTTCTTGATTTAACATAAAATATTAATTTCTGATGTCATTTTTTGTTTTGTATACTGATAGCAGTTTGTGTTCATATTTTACACAATGAGTACGAATTAATTTAAAATGACACACACCATGCTCAAAACTGAAATGACAATTAAAATACTGTTTATTGCATATGGCTTGCAAAGTTTTTTTAAAATAATAATAATAATCGTGAATTTGATGATCAAATACATTTCTATTAGTCAAAATCAAAAATTTATAAAAGCAAATTAAAATTATCAGAGCAGCAAAATCAAAACTTCACCAAAATATACAGAATGTAACACAAAAATCAAATAGTGATTTCAGTTTACATACACATTTTCATTTACAATTTTGAAAAAGTGTGGGAACTTAGTATTACATTGTTTTTATTTTACTTCCTTAGGTACCTTTAGCTCTGTTCTGAAAATATTCAACACATCATATTTAAAAATCTGTAAAATTATATACTAAAAATATTAATTCTTATCTGAAATATTTGAGAACTGTGATTGTGTTAAGAAGCCAAGTATTATAAGCACACCAGACAAATATTAAACAAAGGTCACTCATTAGGGTGTGGGGAGGTTTTAGAAGTGAGACATCACATAAAAGAAAAAAAAAGCACCATTCTTGAAAAATATTGCACTGTATAGCCTACATAATAACACAAAAATTACTGATCATTTCAATACAATATTTTTATACCCTAATGATTATTCTATGCATATATATTTTTTTGGAGTCAACGAAATATTATGAATGGTGGGGGCAGGGGATGGAGTGGGCATGGATTTTTTAAAAAATGTTGATGGGCTGATATAATATAAGAAAATTGTCCAGGGCAGAGGTTTCGAACCTATAATAGTTTAATATAAAGAATATAATTATTGCTGAATGCCCAGTAGGCCTAACTGTGACAAATCAATATGGCTTGTATGTTGTCATGGCTATGACGTGCCCTATAAAATGGTCTCACATGCCAATTGTTCGCCACCCCTGGTATAGGACAGGGATGAAAGTTAGTCCTTAACATTAGCGGATACTGCTTTAAGGGGGACATCTGACATTATAACCAAAGAAAAAGTGTGTGTGTGTGTGTGTTACTTTGTGTGACATAGGGGAATGGGGAGAAAAATGACAATACTATCATTAGGTTACTTAATTGAATTAGAATTTGAATGATTATTTGCAGAATAATTTATTAATGCAATAAAAAACCTGAAGGTTGCATCTTTAACGATTCATAACTGCATCTAAAAAATATCAGTAAACACTTTATAGCTGTAATAAATATGGACAATGATGATAAAGAAAATTACCAATGGGGGCACATCAAAAACTTGATAAACAAATTTTGTTCCATATTATAGCTTCTTGCTTTTTGCGGGGGGCACTTTTAGTGATTGGGTCACATTGATCTATCATTGATCGGGCAGAGAGACAAAGCATAAAAATATACATGAATTTGTATAAAGTTTTACTAATTATCTAATTATTTCTCCAAGATTAAATTAGGAACAAGTCTAAATAAGGTTGTTTTCTCTTGTATTGTACAATATATACATTGGATACTATTGTTTAAGGCTTAAGTGATAAGAAGGGATATGTTTATTATTTTTGTTATGTTCTATTTTATTTATATCTGTTGCAGACGCTCCTTCTATACAGAAGATTATTGCGTCCTATGGTTAGTGTTTAGTCATGCATTTTTAATAGAGTTTGTTGTCTTAGGTGTAAATATGATAAACTGTGTAATGTGCCAAGTATGAATCTGTCTTCTGTTTTGTGAAAGGTGTATATATAAAATTATGTATTGTAGAAAGGGAACATGCATGCATCTGTTTGTTCTGTTTTGTTTAATGTGTGTATGTAAAAATGTGTTTTTTAATCAAGGGAACGGGTTTGAATTGTGTGGTATTATATGAATCTGCTTACTGCATACAACTTTTTTAAATCATAAATCTGAATATGTTTGTTTACAGTATTGGATAAGGTGTGTATAATTGTGTGTAGCAAGAGGGAACAGATTCTGTAGAATCCTTTTGGTGTTGTGAAAGTCTTGGTGGTGCTGTAGATGTTGATGGTGCTGAATAAGTCTTGTTGGTGCTGTAGAAAAAATAATAAAACATTTAAAATACTGAACTGGAAATATTTTTTTAAAATTTCGATTAAAATGAATTTTCCAATATATTTATAATTAAATTAATTGCTCTCACCTAAAATGAAGAACCTGAAAATGTTACTGTCAATAAATATTTATGTTGCTCTAAAAGTCTTCTTAGCAGAAACATGGCGAATAACAGCAGCCATTTCTAAAAAGCTTCAAGCCTTTATAAATACATGTCTCCGAGCAATTCTCTGAATCCGCTGGCCAAATGTCATCACCAATGCGGACCTCTGGCAACGCACACAACAAGAGCCAGTGGAAGAGCTAATACGCCAGCGCAGATGGAGATGGATTGGCCACACCCTCAGAAAGCCTACATCCAGCATTGTGAGACAAGCCCTCACATGGAACCCCCAAGGCAAAAGGAAAAGAGGTCGTCCCAAAATGACCTGGAGAAGAGAACTGGAGGCAGATACAAAAATGAGCGGGCACAGATGGGGGCAGATTGAGAGACTGGCACAGGACCGGGATGCCTGGAGAGACTTTGTTCGCGGCCTATGCCCCAGATGGAACGAAGGGCGATGATGATGATGATGAAAAGTCTTCTTGTTGCTGTAAAATTATTGGTGGTGCTGTAGATGTTGATGGTGCTGTATAAGTCTTGTTGGTGCTGTAGAAAAAAATAATAAAACATTTAAAATACCAGACTGGAAATATTTTTAACATTTCGATTAAAATGAATTTTCCAATATATTTATAATTAAATTAATTGATCTCCCCTATAATGAAGAACCTGAAAATTTTACTGTCAAAAAATATTTATGTTGCTGTAAAAGTCTTCTTGTTGCTATAAAAGTCTTGGTGGTGCTGTACATGTCTTGGTAGTGCTGTAGATGTTGATGATGCTTTAGAAGTTCTGGTAATGTTGTGAAAGTCCTAGTTGTGCTGTAGAAATCCTGGTGGTGTGGTCAGAGACATTGTGGTGCTTTAGAAGTCCTGTTGATGCAGTAGACGTCCTGTTGATGCATTAGTAGTCCGAGAAGAGTTGTGAAAGTCTATGTGGTGCTGCTGATAAATAAGTATTGGTGAAGCTGAAGAAGTCCTGGTAATGCGGTAGAAGTCCTGGTGATGTGGTAGAAGTCCTGGTGATGCGGTAGAATTCCTGGTGATGCGGTATAAGCCCTGGTGATGCGGTAGAAGTCCTGGTGATGCGGTATAAGTCCTGGTGATGCTGTAGAAGTCCTGGTGATGATGTCTAATTTGCTAGATGCTGTGAGTCAGAGGTGCTGTAGAAATAAATAAAAATTGCATTAAAAACTGGAAATAATTTGTTTAATATGTTTAAATTTAAAATGAATGCTCCAAATGTAATTAAATTAATTGTGCTCACCTAAAATAAGGGTACTGTCAAAAAATCTTGATGTGTCAGTTTGGAAATACTGGTGATGCTGTAGAAGTCCTTGTGATGCTGTAGAAGACCTGTTGGTAATGTGAAAGTTGAAGGGGCGCTGTAGATGTTGTTGGTGCTGTTGAAGTCCTGCTGGTGTTATAAAAGTCTTGATAGTGCTGGAATCTTGGTTGTGCTTCACAAGTCCTTTTGATGTGGTAGAAGACCTGGTGGCACTATAGAAGTCATGATGGTGCTGTAGAAGAACTGGTGGTGCTTTAAAAATAAATAATTACATTTAAAATACAGAAAATAGTTCTTTCTAAATATGGTTGAAATGAAGGCTCCCATGTAATTAGATTAATTGTGATCACCTAAAATAACAAACCTGAATGGGTTCTGTCTAAAAATCTTGGTGTCAGTTGAGAAAAACTGGTGATGCTGTAGAAGTCTTGGTAGTGCTATAGAAGTCCTGTTGATGCAGTAGAAGTCCTGGAAGAGTTGTGAAAGTCTATGATGTGCTGTTGGTGTTGTTGTTAATAAAGAAGTATTGGTGATGCTGTAGAAGCCCATCTGGTGTTGTAAAAGTCTTGATAGTGCTGGAATGTCGGTGATGCTGTACAAGTCTTTTTGATGTGGTACAAGTCTTTTTGATGTGGTAGAAGTCTTTGAGCTAATTGTTAATAAATTAAGTAAAATTTAAAAGTAGTTTAATACATTGAAACTGAAAATGTAACTGAATATATTATTTACCACACATAAGCACTTCTTTGAACTACACTGTGAGCTTGTATGGATCTGTAACTGCATTGAAATGAAAATCTGTAGGCATGAATCTCCTTAATCTTCTGAAGATGTGTTCAAAGCTAATCTAGAGGTTTAAATCCCCTTGGAGATCTTTCCTGGAACATACAACTAATTATCTATGACATAAAATTCAAATTATCTTAACAACATAAGACATTTTACTAAAGAATAAATAATATCAAATTATGAAAGCCTGACAAATATTTTAAAATATATAATATGTGAAAAAAGCTAAATTCATTAAAATAAAAATTTACCAGAATATATTATGTATCACAAGAGAATCACTTCTTTGACCTACACTATGAACTTGTATGGATATGTAAGGGGTTTACATATGTGGAGATCTTTCCTGGAACATACAACTAATTATCTGTGACATAAAATTCCAATATTTTTAAAGAATATAAATAAGTTTACTAAAGAATATTTCATATCAAATATCAATTAGAGTTGAACAATTGTTAGTATATTAGTTAGAAGAGAATAAAAAAAGATAAATTCTTAAAACAAAATATGTACCTGAATATATCATTTATCACAAACTTTTCCTTTTTTGACCAACACTATAAGCTTGTATGGATCAGTAACTCCATTGATATGCACGTTTTATGGCTCAAATCTTCTTAATCTTCTGCAGGTGTGTTCCAGACTTTATGGGTTGAATACCTGTAGAGATCTTCTTTACTGGAACATACATCTCATTATCTATAAGATATTTTTTTAATTATTTCTAAATTATAAAAAAAAGCTGATTAACTAAACATATTTAAAAGCAAAAAAAAAGAATTTATTTTTAAACCTTTGTTTATATATTAGAAGTGTAAAGTAGCTAAATCCATTAAACAAAAAAATGTACCTGACTATATTATTTACCACACACAATCCTACATTATGAGCTTTTATGGATCTGTAACTGCATTGAAATGCAAGTCTGGAGGCTCAAATCTTGTAATCTTCTGCAGGTGTGTTCAATGCTGCTTATATGTTGAAATCCCTGTAGGGATTTTCTTTCCTGGAACATACAACTAATTATCAATAACAAAATATTTAAATATTTTTAAAGATTATTAGAATAATTACTAAATAATATGTAATATCAAAATATGAATTGGAGTTAACAATTGTTAATAAATTAAGTAGAATTAAAAGTAACTAAATCCATTGAAACTGAAAATGTACCTGAATATGTTATTTACCACACATAAGCACTTCTTTGAACTACACTGTGAGCTTGTATGGATCTGTAACTGCATTGAAATGCAAGTCTGTAGGCACAAATCTCATTAATCTTCTGAAGATGTGTTCAAAGCTAATCTAGGGGTTTAAATCCATGTGGAGATCTTTCCTGGAACATACAACTAATTATCTGTGACATAATATTCCAATATTTTTTAAGAATATAAAATAGTGTACAAAAGCATATTTCATATTAAATATCAACTAGAGTTGAACAATTGTTAGTATATTAGTTAGAAGAAAATAAAAAAGCTAAATTCTTTAAACAAAATATGTACCTGAATATATCATTTATCACAAACTTTCCCTTTTTTGACCAACACTATAAGCTTGTATGGATCAGTAACTCCATTGATATGCACGTTTTATGGCTCAAATCTTCTGAATCTTCTGCAGGTGTGTTCAAGGCTCTATGGGTTGAAATACCTGTAGAGATCTTCTTTACTGGAACATCCCCTACAACTCAATATCTATATCATATTTTTAAAATTATTTCTAAATTATAAAAACTTATTAACGATACATTATTTAAAAGCAACAATAAAAAAGAATTTATTTTTAAACCTTTGTTTATATAATAGAAGTGAAAAGTAGCTAAATCCATTAAACAAAAAATGTACCTGAATATATTATTTACCAAACACAATCACTTCTTTTACCTACATTATGAGCTTGTATGGATCTGTCACTGCATTGAAATGCAAGTCTGGAGGCTCAAATCTTTTAATCTTCTGCAGGTACACTCAGGGCTGCTTTATAGGTTGAAATCCCTGTAGAGATTTTCTTTCCTAGAACATAAAACACAATATCTATTACATAATATTCCAATATTTTTTAAGAATATTAAAATAATTACTAAATAATATGTAATATCGAAATATAAATAAGAATTTAACAATTGTTATTAAATTAAGTAGAATTTAAAAGTAGCTTAATCTATTGAAACTGAAAATGTACCTATTTAATTTATTTACCACACACAATCACTTCTTTGACCTACACTGTGAGCTTGTATGAATCTGTAACTGCATTGAAATGCAAGTCTATAGGCTCAAATCTTCTTAATCTTGTGCAGGTGTTTCCAAGGCTGGTCTATGGGTTGAAATCCCTGCAAAGATCTTTCTTAGAACATACAACTAATTATCAATAACAAAATATTTAAATATTTTTAAAGATTTTTAAAATAATTACCAAACAATATGTAATATCAAAATATGAATAAGAGTTAAACAATTAATAAATAAAGTAGAATTAAAAGTAGCTAAATCCATTGAAACTCAAAATGTACCTGAATATATTATTAATTACAAACAATCATTTCTTTGACCTACATTATGAGCTCATATGGATCTGTAACTGCATTATAATGCAAGTCTGTAAGCTCAAATCTCATTAATCTTCTGCAGCTGTGTTTAAGGCTGATCTATAGGGCTAAATCCATATAGTTATCTTCTTTCCTGGAACATAAAACTAATTATCCATCACATAAATTTAATTATTCTTTAACAATATAAAATAGTTTAATAAAGATTATTTCATATCAAAATATGAATAATTTTTGAACATTTTTTTTATATATAATATTTAAATAAAGCTAACTTCATTAAAATAAAAATTTACCAGAATATATCATTTATCACACACAATGACTTCTTTGACCTACACTGTGAGCTTGTATGGATATGTAACTGCATTGAAATGAAAATCTGTAGGCATGAATCTCCTTAATCTTTGAAGATGTGTTAAAAGCTAATCTAGGGGCTTAAATCCCAGTGGAGATTTATTCCTGGAACATACAACTTATTATCTATAACATAATATTCCAATATTTAAAAAAAAATATTAAAATTATTACTAAACAATATGTAATCTAATATATAAAGCTCAGTTGGTGTTTGTATCTTTGTATGTTTGTATGTTTGTATGTTTCACTTTTCGACTTTGTTAGACAGCCACGGAAAAACAAAATGATGGACGGGGACCAAATTTGGCAGGACGGTTCCTTTTACCCTGAAGATGGTTTTAAGATAGTTTTTGTAATTGTCCCTTTTGCCCGAATGCCGTAAATTAAATTATCAGAAAATGCAGAGACAAAGAATAAAAAATTTAACCTCATTTCTGTATTGAACAAATTTACGCGGACGTTCAAATGCCGTTCAAAGCGAGTTACTTTTGGTGACGCATTTTTTCCCCCAATACTTTATTTTCAGCGGTGCGCATTCAAAAAATATTATAATGTCTAATTACGGTGCGCACATTTTCGTGTACGCTTCATAATTTGAGCTGTGTAGTACAAAGAATTGTCATTTTCTTTACTGTTACTTTCTATATATTAGATAGACACTGAAACATACTGAATTACAACTGCCACACAATGCATTAGATTTAATTGTTTACATGTTTAAATTTAATTGCGAATTTGTTTGAATTATTTTCTGTTCCATAACTCGACATTTAATAAAAAAACTATTTATGTAATTATTGTGTCAGTATTTTTTTCAAGGCTTCATTTTTAGCGGTGCGCGTTTTAAAATCTTTTATCGCCCGATTAATCTGCGCACATTTTCGTGTACGCATCTTAAATTTAGCTGTGCCCTATTAATGTATCATGTATATTTTGTTTGTCTTTTACATAAGCTATTGTCTTTTACATAACCTATACACTTATCCTATTTAAACTTAGGCTACCAGACCTATTAACATAAGTAGATTAAATTAAATAAAGTGATCCTGAAAACACTTAATTATTTTGTATTGCGAATTGAATATGTTATGTTCATTCCTTTGATGATGGATTAACATAAGCCATTTTTAAAATCGATTATTGTCTTGATTTCACATGCATTTTTAACATAAAATTGATTTGTTTGTTTTTTAAAAATTAGGAATATAGCCTAATTTCTTTTTTTATCTTTATTATCTTTACCTCATAGACGCTGTTGCAAATATTGTATGAATTACAATTGTGTTACGATGTAGTGTCGTAAATATATAATAGCTTTTTTAATGACGACAGTGGCAGAGATCTTTTGGAAAATTATCAATAAAGCAGTGGCCTTCTTTTAATGGATACAAACAAAAAAACATAAAAATATCAACTGAGCTTTATATATTACATATGCGTTTAAATTATTTTATTTCAATTATTTTCAAGATGCATTGCATTAATATGTTACATGCAATGAATAAAATTGGGATTTGTTAAAATTTAATTCATAACTCGACATTTAATTAAAAACCATAGATGTAGCGAGTTTATTTTATGTTGAAAGTGATGGCCTATGTCAAATAAACTTACACTTTAAAACTGTTTACTTAAGCTTTATATACACTTTACATTATAAACTTTCGCTACCGAACCTATTAACAAAAGTTGACTAAATTTAATGAAGTGATCCTGAAAACGCTTAATTAATATGAATTGCGAATTTAATATGTTTTTATGTTCATTGCTTTGTATTCAGAATAGCATAGGCCATTTCTAAAATTGCCTTTTAATCATTTTTAAGATGCGCTTATTAATAGACGGTTGTACCTTTTTTTTTCATTAGATATAAAATCTGTTGTGTATGTGTGCATTGAATATAATTTACAAAATATGATGCTTTATCCGAAATAGGGAACAAAAAAAAGATTCCTTTTTGAAATTATACACATTGCTTATAAAACCGTAAATATAAATAGTAAAATATAGAGACATAAAAAATGTTAAATATTATTTCCCTGTTAAAACAATTATGAATACGTCAAAAGGATGAGTTATTTTGGTCCAGTACATTTACTTTATAACAAGACTTTATTTTATGCGGCCAGCTTTCTATATGTCTAAATATGGTGTGCACATTTTTTGGATATCATTTTGATACGACCGTTTTTTTTTAAAATAGTATTTTAGAAAGTACATTTATAATTTTGTTTATTTACGCTATGAGACACTTAGCTTTTGCCTTTTAAAGGGATAGTGCCACATGTTCTTTATCTCATACACGTGGTTACAAATAATATATAATTTACAATTGTGATACGATGCTGTTTCGTAATTATATATTAAATTTTTGAGTGACGAGGGTGGTAGAGCTCTTTCGGAAAACCTATAAGTTATGTTAATTTTGAACAAGTGGGAATGAAATTGTAAATTTAGTTATTATGGTCGGCAAGAATCATTATTTAATAAATCATATCTTTTAAATAGTAAGGTTATGTTAAATGGCACTGCATTAAGTGAAAACAACTCACGCGTTAAAATGGCATATCTCTGTTTCTCATAAGATTTTAACTAAATAGATGAATCTGAAATTTAACTTGGCAAATAAAAATTGTAATAACCAGCAACTAATACTTGGATAAAAGGTCAGCACACTTCCGCTACAAAGTGCGGGTATTTTTCGAGTATGGAAATATAAGTAAGAGTTAAACAATTGTTTTAAATTAAGTAGAATTTAAAAGTAGCTTGATCCATTGAAACTGAAAATGTACCTGAATATGTTATTTACCACACATAAGCACTTCTTTGACCTACACTGTGAGCTTGTATAAATCTGTAACTATATTGAAATGCAAGTCTGTAGGCACGAATCTCCTTAATCTTCTGAAGATGTGTTCAAAGCTAATCTAGGGGTTTAAATCCCTGTGTACATCTTTCCTGGAACATACAACTAATTATCTGTGACATAATATTCCAATATTTTTTAAGAATATAAAATAGTGTACGAAAGCATATTTCATATCAAATATCAACTAGAGTTGAACAATTGTTAGTATATTAGTTAGAAAAGAATAAAAAAGCTTAATTCTTTAAACAAACAAAAGTACCTGATTATATCATTTATCACACACTTTCCCTTTTCTGACCTACACTATAAGCTTGTATGGATCAGTAACTCCATTGATATGCACGTTTTATGGCTCAAATCTTCTTAATCTTCTGCAGGTGTGTTCAAGGCTCTATGGGTTGAAATACCTGTAGAGATCTTCTTTACTGGAACATACAACTCATTATCTATAACATATTTTTTAAATTTTTTCTAAATTATAAAAAACTTATTAACTAAACAATATTTAAAAGCAAAAAAAAAGATTTTATTTTTATACCTTTGTTTATATATTAGAAGTGAAAAGTAGCTAAATCCATTAAACAAAAAAATGTACTTGACTATATTATTTAGTCACACACAATCACTTCTTAGGCCTACATTATGAGCTTTAATGGATCTGTAACTGCATTGAAATGCAAGTCTGGAGGCTCAAATCTTTTAATCTTCTGCAGGTGTATTCAAGGCTGCATAGGTTGAAATCCCTGTAGAGATTTTCTTTCCTAGAACAAACAACAAATTATCTATAACATAATATTCCAATTTTTTTAAGAATATTAAAATAATTACTAAACAATATGTAATATCAAAATATAAATAAGTGTTAAACAATCTTTAATAAATTAAGTAGAATTTAAAAGTAGCTTAATCCTTTGAAACTGAAAATGTACCTGAATATGTTATTTACCACACATAAGCACTTCTTTGAACTACACTGTGAGCATGTATGGATCTGTAACTGCATTGAAATGCAAGTCTGTAGGCACAAATCTCATTAATCTTCTGAAGATGTGTTCAAAGCTAATCTAGGGGTTTAAATCCACGTGGAGATCTTTCCTGGAACATACAACTAATTATCTGTGACATAATATTCCAATATTTTTTAAGAATATAAAACAGTGTACGAAAGCATATTTCATATCAAATATCAACTAGAGTTTAATTGTTAGTATATTAGTTAGAAGAAAATAAAAAAGCTAAATTCTTTAAACAAAATATGTACCTGAATATATCATTTATCACAAACTTTCCCTTTTTTGACCAACACTATAAGCTTGTATGGATCAGTAACTCCATTGATATGCACGTTTTATGGCTCAAATCTTCTGAATCTTCTGAAAGTGTGTGTAAGGCTCTTTGGGTTGAAATACCTGTAGACATCTTCTTTACTGGAACATACAACTCATTGTCTATAACATATTTTTTTTATTATTTCTAAATTATAAAAAAACTTATTAACTAAGCAATATTTAAAAGCAAAAAAAAGAATTTATTTTTATACCTTTATTTATATATTAGAAGTGAAAAGTAGCTAAATCCATTAAACAAAAAAATATACCTGAATATATTATTTACCACACACAATCACTTCTTTGACCTACATTATGAGCTTGTATGGAGCTGTAACTGCATTGAAATGCAAGTCTGTAGGCTCAAATCTTCTTAATCTTGTGCAGGTGTTTCCAAGGCTGGTCTATGGGTTGAAATCCCTGTAAAGATCTTTCTTAGAACATACAACTAATTATCAATAACAAAATATTTAAATATTTTTAAAGATTTTTAAAATAATTACCAAACAATATGTAATATCAAAATATGAATAAGAGTTAAACAATTAATAAATAAAGTAGAATTAAAAGTAGCTAAATCCATTGAAACTCAAAATGTACCTGAATATAATATTAATTACAAACAATCATTTCTTTGACCTACATTATGAGCTCATATGGATCTGTAACTGCATTATAATGCAAGTCTGTAAGCTCAAATCTCATTAATCTTCTGCAGCTGTGTTTAAGGCTGATCTATAGGGCTAAATCCATATAGTTATCTTCTTTCCTGGAACATAAAACTAATTATCCATCACATAAATTAAATTATTCTTTAACAATATAAAATAGTTTAATAAAGATTATTTCATATCAAAATATGAATAAGTTTTGAACATTTTTTTTATATATAATATTTAAATAAATCTAACTTCATTAAAATAAAAATTTACCAGAATATATCATTTATCACACACAATGACTTCTTTGACCTACACTGTGAGCTTGTATGGATATGTAACTGCATTGAAATGAAAATCTGTAGGCATGAATCTCCTTAATCTTTGAAGATGTGTTAAAAGCTAATCTAGGGGCTTAAATCCCAGTGGAGATTTATTCCTGGAACATACAACTTATTATCTATAACATAATATTCCAATATTTAAAAAAAAATATTAAAATTATTACTAAACAATATGTAATCTAATATATAAAGCTCAGTTGGTGTTTGTATCTTTGTATGTTTGTATGTTTGTATGTTTGTATGTTTCACTTTTCGACTTTGTTAGACAGCCACGGAAAAACAAAATGATGGACGGGGACCAAATTTGGCTGGACGGTTCCTTTTACCCTGAAGATGGTTTTAAGATAGTTTTTGTAATTGTCCCTTTTGCCCGAATGCCGTAAATTAAATTATCAGAAAATGCAGAGACAAAGAATAAAAAATTTAACCTCATTTCTGTATTGAACAAATTTACGCGGACGTTCAAATGCCGTTCAAAGCGAGTTACTTTTGGTGACGCATTTTTTCCCCCAATACTTTATTTTCAGCGGTGCGCATTCAAAAAATATTATAATGTCTAATTACGGTGCGCATATTTTCGTGTACGCTTCATAATTTGAGCTGTGTAGTACAAAGAATTGTCATTTTCTTTACTGTTACTTTCTATATATTAGATAGACACTGAAACATACTGAATTACAACTGCCACACAATGCATTAGATTTAATTGTTTACATGTTTAAATTTAATTGCGAATTTGTTTGAATTATTTTCTGTTCCATAACTCGACATTTAATAAAAAAACTATTTATGTAATTATTGTGTCAGTATTTTTTTCAAGGCTTCATTTTTAGCGGTGCGCGTTTTAAAATCTTTTATCGCCCGATTAATGTGCGCACATTTTCGTGTACGCATCTTAAATTTAGCTGTGCCCTATTAATGTATCATGTATATTTTGTTTGTCTTTTACATAAGCTATTGTCTTTTACATAACCTATACACTTATCCTATTTAAACTTAGGCTACCAGACCTATTAACATAAGTAGATTAAATTAAATAAAGTGATCCTGAAAACACTTAATTATTTTGTATTGCGAATTGAATATGTTATGTTCATTCCTTTGATGATGGATTAACATAAGCCATTTTTAAAATCGATTATTGTCTTGATTTCACATGCATTTTTAACATAAAATTGATTTGTTTGTTTTTTAAAAATTAGGAATATAGCCTAATTTCTTTTTTTATCTTTATTATCTTTATCTCATAGACGCTGTTGCAAATATTGTATGAATTACAATTGTGTTACGATGTAGTGTCGTAAATATATAATAGCTTTTTTAATGACGACAGTGGCAGAGATCTTTTGGAAAATTATCAATAAAGCAGTGGCCTTCTTTTAATGGATACAAACAAAAAAACATAAAAATATCAACTGAGCTTTATATATTACATATGCGTTTAAATTATTTTATTTCAATTATTTTCAAGATGCATTGCATTAATATGTTACATGCAATGAATAAAATTGGGATTTGTTAAAATTTAATTCATAACTCGACATTTAATTAAAAACCATAGATGTAGCGAGTTTATTTTATGTTGAAAGTGATGGCCTATGTCAAATAAACTTACACTTTAAAACTGTTTACTTAAGCTTTATATACACTTTACATTATAAACTTTCGCTACCGAACCTATTAACAAAAGTTGACTAAATTTAATGAAGTGATCCTGAAAACGCTTAATTAATATGAATTGCGAATTTAATATGTTTTTATGTTCATTGCTTTGTATTCAGAATAGCATAGGCCATTTCTAAAATTGCCTTTTAATCATTTTTAAGATGCGCTTATTAATAGACGGTTGTACCTTTTTTTTTCATAGATATAAAATCTGTTGTGTATGTGTGCATTGAATATAATTTACAAAATATGATGCTTTATCCGAAATAGGGAACAAAAAAAAGATTCCTTTTTGAAATTATACACATTGCTTATAAAACCGTAAATATAAATAGTAAAATATAGAGACATAAAAAATGTTAAATATTATTTCCCTGTTAAAACAATTATGAATACGTCAAAAGGATGAGTTATTTTGGTCCAGTACATTTACTTTATAACAAGACTTTATTTTATGCGGCCAGCTTTCTATATGTCTAAATATGGTGTGCACATTTTTTGGATATCATTTTGATACGACCGTTTTTTTTTAAATAGTATTTTAGAAAGTACATTTATAATTTTGTTTATTTACGCTATGAGACACTTAGCTTTTGCCTTTTAAAGGGATAGTGCCACATGTTCTTTATCTCATACACGTGGTTACAAATAATATATAATTTACAATTGTGATACGATGCTGTTTCGTAATTATATATTAAATTTTTGAGTGACGAGGGTGGTAGAGCTCTTTCGGAAAACCTATAAGGTATGTTAATTTTGAACAAGTGGGAATGAAATTGTAAATTTAGTTATTATGGTCGGCAAGAATCATTATTTAATAAATCATATCTTTTAAATAGTAAGGTTATGTTAAATGGCACTGCATTAAGTGAAAACAACTCACGCGTTAAAATGGCATATCTCTGTTTCTCATAAGATTTTAACTAAATAGATGAATCTGAAATTTAACTTGGCAAATAAAAATTGTAATAACCAGCAACTAATACTTGGATAAAAGGTCAGCACACTTCCGCTACAAAGTGCGGGTATTTTTCGAGTATGGAAATATAAGTAAGAGTTAAACAATTGTTTTAAATTAAGTAGAATTTAAAAGTAGCTTGATCCATTGAAACTGAAAATGTACCTGAATATGTTATTTACCACACATAAGCACTTCTTTGACCTACACTGTGAGCTTGTATAAATCTGTAACTATATTGAAATGCAAGTCTGTAGGCACGAATCTCCTTAATCTTCTGAAGATGTGTTCAAAGCTAATCTAGGGGTTTAAATCCCTGTGTACATCTTTCCTGGAACATACAACTAATTATCTGTGACATAATATTCCAATATTTTTTAAGAATATAAAATAGTGTACGAAAGCATATTTCATATCAAATATCAACTAGAGTTGAACAATTGTTAGTATATTAGTTAGAAAAGAATAAAAAAGCTTAATTCTTTAAACAAACAAAAGTACCTGATTATATCATTTATCACACACTTTCCCTTTTCTGACCTACACTATAAGCTTGTATGGATCAGTAACTCCATTGATATGCACGTTTTATGGCTCAAATCTTCTTAATCTTCTGCAGGTGTGTTCAAGGCTCTATGGGTTGAAATACCTGTAGAGATCTTCTTTACTGGAACATACAACTCATTATCTATAACATATTTTTTAAATTTTTTTCTAAATTATAAAAAACTTATTAACTAAACAATATTTAAAAGCAAAAAAAAAGATTTTATTTTTATACCTTTGTTTATATATTAGAAGTGAAAAGTAGCTAAATCCATTAAACAAAAAAATGTACTTGACTATATTATTTAGTCACACACAATCACTTCTTAGGCCTACATTATGAGCTTTAATGGATCTGTAACTGCATTGAAATGCAAGTCTGGAGGCTCAAATCTTTTAATCTTCTGCAGGTGTATTCAAGGCTGCATAGGTTGAAATCCCTGTAGAGATTTTCTTTCCTAGAACAAACAACAAATTATCTATAACATAATATTCCAATTTTTTTAAGAATATTAAAATAATTACTAAACAATATGTAATATCAAAATATAAATAAGTGTTAAACAATCTTTAATAAATAAGTAGAATTAAAAGTAGCTAAATCCATTGAAACTGAAAATGTACCTGAATATAATATTAATTACACACATAAGCACTTCTTTGAACTACACTGTGAGCTCATATGGATCTGTAACTGCATTGAAATGCAAGTCTGTAGGCACAAATCTCATTAATCTTCTGAAGATGTGTTCAAAGCTAATCTAGGGGTTTAAATCCACGTGGAGATCTTTCCTGGAACATACAACTAATTATCTGTGACATAATATTCCAATATTTTTTAAGAATATAAAACAGTGTACGAAAGCATATTTCATATCAAATATCAACTAGAGTTTAATTGTTAGTATATTAGTTAGAAGAAAATAAAAAAGCTAAATTCTTTAAACAAAATATGTACCTGAATATATCATTTATCACAAACTTTCCCTTTTTTGACCAACACTATAAGCTTGTATGGATCAGTAACTCCATTGATATGCACGTTTTATGGCTCAAATCTTCTGAATCTTCTGAAAGTGTGTGTAAGGCTCTTTGGGTTGAAATACCTGTAGACATCTTCTTTACTGGAACATACAACTCATTGTCTATAACATATTTTTTTTATTATTTCTAAATTATAAAAAAACTTATTAACTAAGCAATATTTAAAAGCAAAAAAAAGAATTTATTTTTATACCTTTATTTATATATTAGAAGTGAAAAGTAGCTAAATCCATTAAACAAAAAAATATACCTGAATATATTATTTACCACACACAATCACTTCTTTGACCTACATTATGAGCTTGTATGGAGCTGTAACTGCATTGAAATGCAAGTCTGTAGGCTCAAATCTTCTTAATCTTGTGCAGGTGTTTCCAAGGCTGGTCTATGGGTTGAAATCCCTGTAAAGATCTTTCTTAGAACATACAACTAATTATCAATAACAAAATATTTAAATATTTTTAAAGATTTTTAAAATAATTACCAAACAATATGTAATATCAAAATATGAATAAGAGTTAAACAATTAATAAATAAAGTAGAATTAAAAGTAGCTAAATCCATTGAAACTCAAAATGTACCTGAATATAATATTAATTACAAACAATCATTTCTTTGACCTACATTATGAGCTCATATGGATCTGTAACTGCATTATAATGCAAGTCTGTAAGCTCAAATCTCATTAATCTTCTGCAGCTGTGTTTAAGGCTGATCTATAGGGCTAAATCCATATAGTTATCTTCTTTCCTGGAACATAAAACTAATTATCCATCACATAAATTAAATTATTCTTTAACAATATAAAATAGTTTAATAAAGATTATTTCATATCAAAATATGAATAAGTTTTGAACATTTTTTTTATATATAATATTTAAATAAATCTAACTTCATTAAAATAAAAATTTACCAGAATATATCATTTATCACACACAATGACTTCTTTGACCTACACTGTGAGCTTGTATGGATATGTAACTGCATTGAAATGAAAATCTGTAGGCATGAATCTCCTTAATCTTTGAAGATGTGTTAAAAGCTAATCTAGGGGCTTAAATCCCAGTGGAGATTTATTCCTGGAACATACAACTTATTATCTATAACATAATATTCCAATATTTAAAAAAAAATATTAAAATTATTACTAAACAATATGTAATCTAATATATAAAGCTCAGTTGGTGTTTGTATCTTTGTATGTTTGTATGTTTGTATGTTTCACTTTTCGACTTTGTTAGACAGCCACGGAAAAACAAAATGATGGACGGGGACCAAATTTGGCTGGACGGTTCCTTTTACCCTGAAGATGGTTTTAAGATAGTTTTTGTAATTGTCCCTTTTGCCCGAATGCCGTAAATTAAATTATCAGAAAATGCAGAGACAAAGAATAAAAAATTTAACCTCATTTCTGTATTGAACAAATTTACGCGGACGTTCAAATGCCGTTCAAAGCGAGTTACTTTTGGTGACGCATTTTTTCCCCCAATACTTTATTTTCAGCGGTGCGCATTCAAAAAATATTATAATGTCTAATTACGGTGCGCATATTTTCGTGTACGCTTCATAATTTGAGCTGTGTAGTACAAAGAATTGTCATTTTCTTTACTGTTACTTTCTATATATTAGATAGACACTGAAACATACTGAATTACAACTGCCACACAATGCATTAGATTTAATTGTTTACATGTTTAAATTTAATTGCGAATTTGTTTGAATTATTTTCTGTTCCATAACTCGACATTTAATAAAAAAACTATTTATGTAATTATTGTGTCAGTATTTTTTTCAAGGCTTCATTTTTAGCGGTGCGCGTTTTAAAATCTTTTATCGCCCGATTAATGTGCGCACATTTTCGTGTACGCATCTTAAATTTAGCTGTGCCCTATTAATGTATCATGTATATTTTGTTTGTCTTTTACATAAGCTATTGTCTTTTACATAACCTATACACTTATCCTATTTAAACTTAGGCTACCAGACCTATTAACATAAGTAGATTAAATTAAATAAAGTGATCCTGAAAACACTTAATTATTTTGTATTGCGAATTGAATATGTTATGTTCATTCCTTTGATGATGGATTAACATAAGCCATTTTTAAAATCGATTATTGTCTTGATTTCACATGCATTTTTAACATAAAATTGATTTGTTTGTTTTTTAAAAATTAGGAATATAGCCTAATTTCTTTTTTTATCTTTATTATCTTTATCTCATAGACGCTGTTGCAAATATTGTATGAATTACAATTGTGTTACGATGTAGTGTCGTAAATATATAATAGCTTTTTTAATGACGACAGTGGCAGAGATCTTTTGGAAAATTATCAATAAAGCAGTGGCCTTCTTTTAATGGATACAAACAAAAAAACATAAAAATATCAACTGAGCTTTATATATTACATATGCGTTTAAATTATTTTATTTCAATTATTTTCAAGATGCATTGCATTAATATGTTACATGCAATGAATAAAATTGGGATTTGTTAAAATTTAATTCATAACTCGACATTTAATTAAAAACCATAGATGTAGCGAGTTTATTTTATGTTGAAAGTGATGGCCTATGTCAAATAAACTTACACTTTAAAACTGTTTACTTAAGCTTTATATACACTTTACATTATAAACTTTCGCTACCGAACCTATTAACAAAAGTTGACTAAATTTAATGAAGTGATCCTGAAAACGCTTAATTAATATGAATTGCGAATTTAATATGTTTTTATGTTCATTGCTTTGTATTCAGAATAGCATAGGCCATTTCTAAAATTGCCTTTTAATCATTTTTAAGATGCGCTTATTAATAGACGGTTGTACCTTTTTTTTTCATAGATATAAAATCTGTTGTGTATGTGTGCATTGAATATAATTTACAAAATATGATGCTTTATCCGAAATAGGGAACAAAAAAAAGATTCCTTTTTGAAATTATACACATTGCTTATAAAACCGTAAATATAAATAGTAAAATATAGAGACATAAAAAATGTTAAATATTATTTCCCTGTTAAAACAATTATGAATACGTCAAAAGGATGAGTTATTTTGGTCCAGTACATTTACTTTATAACAAGACTTTATTTTATGCGGCCAGCTTTCTATATGTCTAAATATGGTGTGCACATTTTTTGGATATCATTTTGATACGACCGTTTTTTTTTAAAATAGTATTTTAGAAAGTACATTTATAATTTTGTTTATTTACGCTATGAGACACTTAGCTTTTGCCTTTTAAAGGGATAGTGCCACATGTTCTTTATCTCATACACGTGGTTACAAATAATATATAATTTACAATTGTGATACGATGCTGTTTCGTAATTATATATTAAATTTTTGAGTGACGAGGGTGGTAGAGCTCTTTCGGAAAACCTATAAGTTATGTTAATTTTGAACAAGTGGGAATGAAATTGTAAATTTAGTTATTATGGTCGGCAAGAATCATTATTTAATAAATCATATCTTTTAAATAGTAAGGTTATGTTAAATGGCACTGCATTAAGTGAAAACAACTCACGCGTTAAAATGGCATATCTCTGTTTCTCATAAGATTTTAACTAAATAGATGAATCTGAAATTTAACTTGGCAAATAAAAATTGTAATAACCAGCAACTAATACTTGGATAAAAGGTCAGCACACTTCCGCTACAAAGTGCGGGTATTTTTCGAGTATGGAAATATAAGTAAGAGTTAAACAATTGTTTTAAATTAAGTAGAATTTAAAAGTAGCTTG